>OV049871.1:7462500-8062500 GCA_920104075.1 Melanargia galathea | reverse complement strand
ATTTCCGCCACCTAGAGAATCAACCTGTCGTCGGACAAAATTGCCACCACCTAATGAATCCAGGTGTCTCTTGACTAAATTGGGCCCACCAATTGTGTCTAAGGTCCTTTTGACGAAATTAGCTCCACCGATGGAATCCAATGTCCTCTTGACAAAGTTAGCTCCACCGATGGAATCCAATGTCCTCTTTACAAAATTAGCTCCTCCAATTGAATCCAAATTCCTTACGAAATTTCCTCCTCCGATAGTATCAAGGTTTCGAACGAAGTTACCACCGCCTAGAGAATCAACATATCTAGCGTATTGCATCTTATCCTCCATATCTCTTCCCAAAATCGATCCTCCGAATCCATTAATATTTTTGCCACTGAATGGAGCCCGAGCAAGGAGACTTGAACCACCTAGTTCATCTGTTGGTGTTCTCATAGCATTATTTCCTAGTACTGAACTACCGCCAATGCCACCCCTGTCTCTGTCCATTTTATTTATGTATTGACCGATAAACCTTATAAAGTCTTCGAGTTCTTCTCTCTGATTAAAATCTGTAACAAGTCATTATAATATTTAAGAAGCTACCTAAAATTTATGGATAAAGCACTATTTTATTTGTTTTGTACTCACCCAGAGCAGTGCTGGTTATCAAGTGCACAATATGGTTTGTGCTGTGCATCTGTAGTTATGTGCTGGGGATTTCTGTGAAGTGCTCAAATCCATCACCATGAATGAAACGTGTGAGAAACGTGATTTAAACAGTGCAGAGGTTTGTTAAAAATATTTTGTGATTTTGTGCAAATATACTTAAGTGCAATGTTAATTATTTATGTGTATAGGGGAGTGTAAACAAAAATTGTGGATAAATTTTGACTTCGCGCATTTATAGGGTTCTTTTTTTAATAAGGAATTAAGTAATATTTGGTAAAAAACATTAAATGTGCTTAGGGTTCATTCCGGAAATAGTTTAAAAGTGCAAATAATATGAAACCGGGGTAATAATTTTTTGCCTTTTGTATCCCAAATTCTTAAAACTTACCGTCGTAGCGATCGGCCGCATTATGTCCGCTTACTCTTACATCTTGTTCCTGATAAAATGAGATAAAACTGTAAGCCAGAACTGTATGATAAATCCAGAATTCTATTTGTTAAAGACGGATTATCAAATCTCATTTATGTAGGTTATAGCTGTCAAAAAAATCTTAGCACTTGACTATCAAAGAACATAAGTCCTTTGGGGCACAGTTTGGGGGAATTTACAACTTTTTATTTAAATGTTGTATTAAATGGGAATCTTTTAAGCTTCAAGGCTTTATGAAAATTTCTCACTATAATTTTGTTATTAATTGTGTTCTAATTTCGTTTCGACGGACTGTGATTAAGAAGTATCTGATTGGAAGCTTAAGTTGGCATTACATTTACTTAAATATATAGGCCAACGTAACCAATTTTTTAATTAATATTGGCATCCATCGAAATATTCCGTCAGTAAAATTAATTATTAATTGGAGCTTTATTGGATGCGTTTTATGTAAAACAAATTTCGTGCTCAGAGTGCTTAGTCTAAGATCGGAGCACTCGAAAACGAACTCGAAAACTATTGATCGATTTCAGAGTAAAATAGACCTAAAATGGCTTGTATTAAGGTTTGAGTTCGCCAATACATTCAGCATTCGAACACAACGAGCGCCCCAAGCAGAAATGTTGTAAAATACATATTCGAACTATGGAATTACGACTTTAAAATACGAGTATTTGAGTTCATTTTGCTCTGAATTCACTTGTGATTCGATCAATAGTTTTCGAGTTCGTTTTCGAATGCTCCGATCTTAGACTAAGCACAAAGATCAATAGTAAAAACTAGGACAGCACGTCTAGATTCTTCATTTGTTCATTTCCTCCCTAGCGTTAAGGTTGTCTGGAAGAGACATGTATGGATGTATGTGGTGTGCAATAAAGTATATACATACATACATACATTAATGAGCAATTATTGGCATTCTATAACGATGCAAATACCTATTTGGTAATTTGTTTAAAATGTATAATTACCGTAAAAGCTTGAAAAAAATTGAAATTAAAGAAAAAATTCAAATTCAGTGATTCTTTGTGCGAGTATTGACGAATAGTTTTAGAATGCTAAACGGTCTGGGGGATATTTTAGGATGAAGAAGATACTTAAAAGATACCTGATGGGGATCAGCGCTGCAGCTGACCAGCAATGTGGCTACTGCCATGGCCACCGCTCCTCCGGTACGCATCATTTCAACTGTGTAAAAATATTACATTTTATCAATCGGTTTCTACGCGGCATCGTACCGGAACGCTAACGGCTAAATTGCTTGGCGGCACGACTATGCCGGTAGGGTGGTAACCAGCAAGGGCTGAAGCCAATTTAGAAGTTATGAAATTCCAAATTGCCCCTGCCGGAATCGATCCCGGGGTCTCCCACTTGTAAGACTACAGTGTTCACCACTGCGCCAAGGAGGTCACCAAATGTTATAATAGAAGTTGTCACTATTATTATTTACTAGCTGATGCTCGCGACTTCGCCCGCATGGATTCATACAAATATCATACAAACTTCTTTCTCCTATTTAACCAACTTGGGGGTGCCGTCCACTGCACCGGAGCGGAGCGGAGATATACTTAGCATTATTAAGAAAATATATGATGTGATAAAATTCCATCCGCCATCTATCAACAAGTATAAATTAAAAATTAAATAATTTTTTTCAAAGAAAAATGAACCGACTTCAAGCGAATCGAACTAAAAAGTTTAAAATAATTTTTTATTCATTTAGATTGACGATTAAACTACCTAACTCAAATGATATATAATTTTTTGAAGTCGGCGCCAAATGACTTCAAGTTCACTTCAAGTCAAAAATGTGCCCCCCGGGTCCCAGACTCACCCTCCGCGACTAGATTCACCGCGCTCGCATTCATAAGTGGATATTCTGATTTTACTTACACGAATTGAATGTGGTTTGGCGCCGACTTCAAAAAGTTATATATCATTTGAGTTAGGTAGTTTAATCGTCAATCTAAATGAATAAAAAATTATTTTAAACTTTTTAGTTCGATTCGTTTGAAGTCGGTTCATTTTTCTTTGAAAAAAATTATTTTATGCTTTTTAGTGATTTGTTTTTTTATATTAGGTAATAATAATAATAATATAAACGAAAACTATGTAAAATAGATTATGACCTATATATTATTAATTATTATTGAATATCCTGTGACATATACATTTTATGTGTCATACTATAGGTGAGTGGTTTTATTATGTTCTAACCCAACCTAACCTAACTTCTGATCTATAAAAGATTAGTTTGTATGCGTACAACTCTTGTATAATTTGGATAGACCGTAATTTACAATCTATACGCGACTAGTTTCACTCCCTTGCGGTTTGGCTTTGTATATAATGGAAATACACGTAACCATGCACAAACTCCAAGGAATCACTCTAAATGCAACTGTACTGACTTCAGCCCAAAACTTTTTGCAAAAGGTCAATGTTACGTAGGCGTAGCAGAGTGAAGTCTTTGGACAGAATAGCTATATCAGACTTCAGCAATAGGTCTGGCAATCTCAGAGAACATATTAGTGACATATGTGTACATTTATGCTTATAACTTCGTACGTAAGAATGATAACTCGATGTGTTATATACTAAAACCTTCTTGAAAGTATGTAGATAACGATAGTGAAACAATCATCAAAATCGGTTCATTAGTTGCGGAGATAATCGCGAACATACTTACATACATACATACGGGTCGAATACAGAACCTCCTTTTTTTGAAGTCGGTTAAAAAACCCCCGACATTCGCCATTTTGTGGCGGCGGCCATCTTGGATTTGCAATAATGCTATTCTACTAGTCAAGCCCTTTCATTTGATACCCATATTAAGGGAGTTGTGAAAAAATATGTAATCTGATATTTTGTAACGGCGGCCATCTTAGACCGATTTGCATCAAACATAACTAACAATACTATCGACTAATTCACCTTTCAAACAAAAAAAACCGCATTCAAATCGGTCCACCCGTTTGAGCGCCACAGGGGAACAGACAGACACACACACATACACACACACACACATACAAACACACACACACAGACACGTCAAACTTATAACACCCCGTCGTTTTTGCGTCGGGGGTTAAAAATCAGATATTGACCTGTTGAACACATCAGACCGCTTGATTCATTAGACTCTTGATGACTCTAGAATAATATAAAATCTGTCTAGATAGTTTAATAATAAGAAATTAACTTATAAATAAGTCATTTGAAAGCATTGATCGTCTAATTTAAGTATTTGCTGGCACCACAGGGATCTACACCACAGAACAGCCTTTAAGCGTCCCACAACTGGCCACAGGTCTCCTCTTATAGGAGAGAGGTACATATTTAGAGCTAAGATTCGAACGAAAGTGTATTAGTTTTTTGATTTGTCCTTCAATCACGCTGCAATAATGCTGCGGATCAAGGTACATCCGGAAAACAGACCTGGCGAGCTACTTATAGGCTACTTCTTATCCCGGGAAAACAAAGATTTCCGCGTACGAAGCTGCGGGCAAAAGCTTATCTAAGTACATACATATATCTATCTAACTTCTATCTATCTTCTTCTATACATATAATAAAATCGTAGACTTGCCGTATCTGTACATTAAAGATTTTTGCAAAATAATAACTAGGGGATGTTTGGGATAACGTAATAGAACGTAACAAGCTATAATTTAAAAATTAAAAAACCCGACTGCCATGCTAAAAACGAACTAAAAAATTAATAAACTACCACCGTACCACTTACAGTGTAGTTGTTATTTATTTTGTTTTTCATGATTTGTCACTCCAAATTGATTTAAAACATATAGATTGTATACATTTTTGTACTCGCCTTTTAAAGCCCTTTATTTTGATACCCCATTCGAGGGTCTTGAAGAAAAAAAATTTTTTCAGCCCGCACATTAAAGTGCATAACATTCGCCATTTTGATTTTTTATGAATTTTATGTACTCAGTAACATTTGCGCCGTCAAGACAAATCTAATGACGTATAATTTATCAAAATAGGTTGAGCCGTTAAGTAGTTACGAACTGACATAGGAAACGGTCCTTTTCTACGATTTATCACTCCAAATTGTTTCCAAATATATAACTTAAATACATTTTCGTATTTGCCTTTTGAATCCCTTTATTTTGATACCCCACTCGAGGGTCTTGAAGAAAAAATTTTTTTTCAGCTCGCACATTAAAGCGCATAAAGTCCGCCATTTTGATTTTTTTTTAAATTTAGGTACCCTATAACACTCGCGTCATTGAGACAAATCTAATGACGTATCATTTATCAAAATCCGTTGAGCCGTTGATTAGTTACACGCGGACATAGGAATGGACATACATACACACAGGTGAAACACATAACCCAGTCGGGTAACCAGTCGGGTAAAAAAAAGCTATTTTTGAAATTTTTGTCTGTTTATCTGTTTGTCTGTATGTTTGTGCGTGCATCACGCAAAAACTTGAATGGATTGAAATGAAACTTGGTATGATTTAAGTTCATACTACGGAGTAACATATAGGATACTTTTTATCCCGAAATTCAGCACGGTTCCCTTGGGAGAGGGGATGAAAGTTAAAATGTGTACTTAGCTGTAATTCATTAACGCGTGGTCCGATTTCATTCATTCTTTTTTTGTTAGAAAGGAGATACTTTAAACATTACTAGCTAATCTCAGAAAGGCTGGATCGATTTTGATGGGACTTTTACTGGCGGATGTTTACATGTTGATCTACCTAAACATCCGCCAGTGAACTATTAACAGTTTTTAGCAAGGTATGAGCTGAAAAGAGCTTAGGAAAACAAAATGATTCCCACGGGATTTTTAAAAACCAATATCCACGCGAACGAAGTCGCGGGTGTCCGCTTGTATTATATATATCAATACACTTAAGCTATATTTTAGAAAAAAATAAACCGACTTTATGCGTGTAACTTCGTACATACGACCGATAACTGATGTATTAGGTATATACTAAAAGTTTCCTGAAAGTATGTAGATTACGATAGTGAAAAAAATTATCAGAATCGGTTCATTGGCTTTTGAAATAATCGCGAACATGTACATATATATGTAATATGTATGTATATACATATATACATACCTACATACAATATATATACACACTCACACACATACACATATATGTATATGTATGTGTGTGTGTATGTATGTAGGTATGTACATTCGAATCGAATACAAAACTTCCTTGTTTGAAGTAGGTTAAAAAAGTGTCATACACGTGTATGGGTATAAGAGAATGTAGTCCACCTTCTGTTATTTCATCGATACACGGTTTATAGAAATGTTCCACGTGCAAGCAATCACCAATCACCATAATATGATTGCTCGCAATTTTTAATCTATTTATAGATGAAAATGAATTATCTGTCTCCGTGATTTACGCATGTTTCTTAAATTATTTGGATGCTTTAATACATTTTGCTGAACGTTATTTTCATACGAATTGAAATACATAGATTTAAAGCAGTTGAAATTTAATTCAACATTGATTTTTTTTATTATTTTATATATATATAATAATTTAGGCAAGTAATTTAGATACATTTTTTATTTTAGCAATAGTAGGCATTAAATACAGAATTTAGAATATAGAATAGAAAAGTTTTTAATTCAAATAAACTTTTAAAAAGTATTTTCGAATCGTCAAGTCGAATCACTGGTTCGGAATGCCCTTCCAACCGAGCATTATTTATTCTTATAATTGGGTAAATAAACGAGAAGTATACTTGAAAATAAACTAGGAATGTTAGGAAAGGTTTCAAGAGGTGCTAATTATCCATGCACAAACAGTGCCACAGAAGCACTGTTAAAGTAGTCTCTTGTGTAAAGAGAATATACAAACGTACTTAATTGAGTTTGAAGGGTTTTGTGCTAGCAATAATATCACCGCTCTTGTTTGAAGTAAGAATAAATAAACCTAGTGCCTATATATTAATTAATTGCACTACAGAGGTGTCTCGGTCTTTATTGTAAGAATAAATAGTTACATTTACCCTTAATGGTAATTAATTAGAGCGTCAATGATGACTTGACATAATTTTTGCTTGAAATATTTCTTGATTATTAATATAAACTCTTCTCGTTGCAAATATTTTATTTCTGTCAAATTTTAATTAAAATAATTTAAAAAAAAATAAGTTTATGACTTGTTTGTAACTTTAACATGATTTTGGCCGAGCCTCTATCTATACCTAAATCTAATAAAATCGGAGACTTGCCTTATCTGTACATTAAAGATTTTTGCAAAAAAAATAACTGTGGATCGTTAGGAATAAGTAATAGAACGTAAAAATGCAATTTTTGAAATTTTTGTCTATTTGTCTGTATGTTTGTGCGCGCATCACGCAAAAACTAGTGAATGGATCGCACTGAAACTTGGCATGATTATCCTGTAAATATTTTAAAGTTTCGGTAAATATTTTAAAGTAACTACCGGGTGTAGTTCAGAAATCCAATTACAACCCTCAGTAGGTACTCCATATAACGAGGAACCCGGATTGTACAGGAACCTTTGAATGTATGGATTATCATGTTTAGCTGGCGTGCGTTGTGTTTCTCTGTTTATATCTATTTGTTCCAGCTAATCTCCGAAAGGCGGGATCGATTTTGATGGCAAGTATTCACATTTTGATGCGCCACTTTTAACAGTTTTTAGCAAGGTATGAACTCAAAGGAGCTTGGGAAAAACAAAGAGTTCCCACGAGATTTTCAAAAAGCAATATCCACGCGAACGAAGTCGCTGGTATTCGCTTGTTTTAAAATAAACTAGTGTATCAAAATTAATAAAAATTAGTCATTGAATTAGATTGTATTAAATGGGAAACAATTTTTTAACAAAAATTAGAAACAAAAGATATCGTGAGTTTTTATTTATACTTTCGACAAGTTTTATGCAGGTAATAAAGTATTTTTTAATAAATAATAATATTAGATATTAAAATATTTTCTTTTTCAGATCCGTGAAATATAACTATTTTTAGGTGAATAAAAATACTTGTATCGGTTAATAAAAATTTGAATTGCAAAAAAAAAAAAAATTATTAAAATTATTGAAAAAAAATTAATATCATTATTATTTCAATTTTATTAAAATATATAATTTATATTTTTTATTTATTAATTTATTTTAAACTTACCGGTTGTGTTCGGACGATAGTGCAAGGCGGATGAGGCGACGCGACGGCCGGGATGCGTTGTGCCGCCGAGGACTCGACGCGTGCTTATATACGCCGCTGGGCGCTGGGCGCTGGGCGCTGGGCGGGCGGATCCCGCCCTCCGCCTTGTTAGTCGCATCGTACATTATACAATGATACTAACTCTTGTCATCTTACATCACGTATTCTATTGTTTTACAATCATTTTGTAACTAACTTACAACTTTTACAGGATACTAGTAAAAGTTGTTTTAAATTATTAAAGATGTAGGTATATCGTGAACCTTATGGACTTCTTTATAATGTTTCTAATCTGAAATAAATAAAGAAGCTTAATCTTTAGAAATATTTGCAATATAGTTAGGTCTGTAACGGAACCTACTGACGTCTTGATTACTAGTTTTGTAAAATTTTAAGATATGCAATAGGTAAATATAGTATTTATATGATTACTTAGCATTACCCAGCATGCGTTGCAATGCCACGTAAAGTAGGGTTTAAGAACGTATAGAGAACAAACATACTTATATTAATTTTTTATAAATTTTTTGGACCAGAAACCTTCGCGGGCGTATGCAGAACAACTCATCAAATCGTCATAATCGGAAGAATAGTTTAGGAGTGCATAGAGGACATACAGAAAAACATTGATTTTTATATAAATATAGTAAGATACATACGTAGATAAGTAATAATACTAATATGTGCATGCCATTTAGTACCCAGTAAGTTTATGGTTATCATAACTTTTTAGTTTAAAAAAATTCTCCTTTATCAATGAAGACACGAAGCGTAATTCGTATCCCGTCAAACCCACGCTACTCCGCGGCGGGTTTGTGGTTGACATGTATCCTACAATTTATATCAAAACAAGCGGACACCCGCGACTTCGTTCGCGTGGATATAAGTATATTGGTTTTTAAAAATCCCATAGGAATCATTTTGTTTTTCCTAAGCTCTTTTGAGCTCATATCATGCTAAAAACTGTAAAAAGTTCACTGGCGGATGTTTAGGTAGATCATGATTAGGCAATCATGCAAACATCCGCCAGTGAAAGTCTCATCAAAATCAATCCAGCCTTTTAGAGATTAGTCGGTAATCTTTAAAATATCTCTTTTCTAACAAAAAAAGAATGAATTAAATCGGACCACGCGTTATTGAATTACAGCTAAATACACGTTTTGACTTTCATCCCCTCTCCCTAGGGAACCGTGCTGAATTTCGGGATAAAAAGTATCCTATATGTTACTCCGTAGTATGAACTTAAATCGTACCAAGTTTCGTTTCAATCCATTCAGTAGTTTTTGCGTGATGCGCGCACAAACACACAGACAAACAGACAAACAGATAAACAGACAGACAAAAATTTCAAAAATAGCTTTTTTACGTTCTATTACTTATCCCTAACATCCCCCAGTTATTATTTTGCAAAAATCTTCAATGTACAGATACGGCAAGCTTACGATTTTATTATATATGTATATGTATATGTATATAGACTAGCGGTCCGCCTCGGCTTCGCCCGTGGTACATAATATATAGCACTCAGGGATCACGTACATATACAACGGTGAAAGAATTTTTGAAATCGGTCCAGTAGTTCCTGAGATTAGCGCGTTCAAACAAACAAACTCTTCCGCTTTATTATATTAGTATAGATATGCCTACGTTATATTGCGTGGTTTATTTCACTGAGGAACGCGTGACAAATAATATTCTAAATTCATTCAAATCAAAGGCAGGAAGAAGAGATCCTTGATCGAATAAGTTCTACCTCGTAGCTAGGTAGATCCCCCAGGAAACATTTTCTTTCGAAGTCTCAAAACCTCTTATAAGGGTTATAACAGGTACTCGTAAATTAAATAAAGTTTAAATTCAATAAAGAGGTATTTAATTTGTAAAGGTTCAATTAATGTTTTGAAAGCTTCTTTCATGCAGACGAAGTAAGACCTAATATTTCATATTAGTCTGTTGTAGTACACAGTTCACAGTTGGAATCAAATTAATACTCGAGTTATGTGTGAATTCCTCACATTCACTCGTCGTAATGTAGGTTTCACGAGGGTTACACGAACAATTTTACTATTGAGAGTGTCTACGTCTGCGTTAAGTAGGAATTTATTGTTGTTATAGAAACATTGCCTGCATCGTTGGTCTAGTGGTTAACATATTCGACTGCAGATCACGAGGTTTCGGGTTCGATTCCCGGTTTGGGCAAATAATTGTTAGGTTTAATGTCAAAAAATTCTTAGTGTCAGCCCGGGGTTCGTAGTTGGCGGTGTTTCACCCCCGTGCAAGAACACGTTAAGCAGTCGGAACCGGTTATTATCACTATCATGTGACAATAGTCTTTAAATTCCACCATCCCGCATTGGAGCAGCGTGGCAGGTCTGAGCTCTAAATCCCTCTTGCCTATGAGAGAGGAGGCCTGTGCCCTGCCGTGGGACTTTAAAAGGCTGTAATTGTGGTGGTGGATAGAAACATTTTGTTTCACTCCTACTCTTTGAGTCAAAACAATATACCATAATATGGTACCAACTGCTTATCATCTTTACAAGTACGTGTATATCAACCCTTTTTAAGGCGTGTAGTTAGGTGTGATTTCATTTATTTATGTATTTTTATTAGGGAATATGTAACTATATTGCAAAGAAATAAGAAACAAGTGCATCTATCTAATGGGTCGTTATCAGTAGCGTTAAATTGATAAGTTTTTTAGTTTTAAAGAGGAAAAACGTATTTTAGTTAACTAGTGAATCATCTGAATTAGATGCAATGGACGGATAAATTCTAAGAGCCGAAACAAGCCCAAAAAATATCATCTGCATAAGATTAAATTGTATCGATAAATGGTGCGATGTTCTATGCCTTATCGATGGCTAACAATGCAGCGTGAATCTAAAACTCCTGTGAAATTTTCCATCCTCAAGTGACAAATGTAGGCAGAAACATTTTAATACTCCAGTTATGCTCGCTTCCAGCATGCCTGCACGTTATTACACTGCATATTGAATGCGTTCTACGATTGTGTAGCCGTTCATTGTAATATCCCATTGCCTCCAAGGTTTCTAGGTCCCTGATGTGATCCGAGTTCTCATATTATACGTACATGAGTCAGGGATGTACTCAATCCCGACTAGTGTACGAGGCTGCCGACGACAACCGACTTCTAATCGGAGGTCGTAGGTTCGATCCCGGGGCACGCACCTCTAACTTTTCGGAGTTATGTGCGTTTTAAGTATTTAAATATCACTTGCTTTAACGGTGAAGGAAAACATCGTGAGGAAACCTGCATGCGTGAGAGTTCTCCATAATGTTCTCAAAGGTGTGTGAAGTCTGCCAATCCGCTTGGCCAGCGTGGTAGACTATGGCCAAAACCCTTCTCACTCTGAGAGGAGACCCGTGCTCTGTAGTGAGCCGGTAATGGGTTGATCATGATGTACGAGGCTGATCAGTTGTGCTTTTTATCATCCAGTAAATTAACACTGGTGTTGCTTTTACTATATTTGAGCGACCCGCTCCGAGCTTCGCACGGGTAGTAATTACCCGCTACTCAATATTATATACTACTAGATGATGCCCACGGCTTCGCCCGTGTGGATTTAGGTTTTTAAAAATCCCGTGGGAACTTTTGATTTTCCAGAACAAAAAGTAGCCTATCTGTAGTAACCCGTCACCAAAACGGAAAAAAATCCGTGGGATCCTTACAGCATCAGGGTTGAGGAGTTGGATATGTTCCTACTCGAGTTCATTCAATGATAAAGTCTTTAATTGGTACCCCCAATATCAATTTAAATAACCGACAGTTCCTAAATCCCATTACTTTTGTGGATCAGGTCCCCTACAGCATCAGGATTGAGGAGTTGGAATCCAATTTTTTTGTAGGACAGTGTCGCAATGTTCCTCTATCGATTAAAAAAAATTACACAAATCGGTTTAAAAATCTCGGAGATATCGGTGTAGGTACATAGGTAGAAACACAACTCCTCCTTTTTTGAAAGTCGGTTAAAAAAGTAGCCTATGTTATTCCCTGGTTAATTCTCTACTTGTATGTGAAAATCCCGTCAAAATCGGTTCAGCCGTTCCGAAGACAGAAAGACAAAAATTTTAAAAACGTGTGATTCGGTTATGGTACCGTTCAAATAACCATATAAGCTTAATATGAGGTCATCATCATCATCATCATTTGATCTATCTCGTAAGGTTTAGCCAGCGATTGCCAATGTAAGCGCACAAAATATGTTTGTTACGACATCACATTACAAATCTTTGAATTTTTCGGCTTTTCTCTACTTATAAACCTTCCTCATCTGAATCACTCTATCTATTGCTGAAAACCGCATTAAAATTCGTTGTCTAGTTTAAAAGATATATATACGTTAACAAACAGCGAGAGCGACTTTATTTTATACTATGTATGGATAGTATCGCTAGACGCTACCTTTAAAGCAATTTTTACTTTGTAAGTTTATTTGAGTAAGTAGGTACTCTTTTTGCATAATATGGATTCATTAAAAAGACAAGTCATGAAAGGGCGATTTTACGTATGATCTGAAGGACTGTTATATAATTATGTACATAGGTGCATCAATAGGTAACTCAAATATCTGTTCAAACCAGATACTTAGATATATCTATAAAAGTACATATTATAATAAAAGAATCGGTATGTGATTTCGAAATAAATGCCTTTTAGTAACAGTAGTTTATCTCTAATGCGCCTGGTTTCATACCAGTTTGATGTTTATTTCAATATTAAACAGTCAAACTAAATTAAATTTTATAGAAATTAATATATTTGTGCATGTCAAGTATATTATCGGGATGAACAGGTTATGAACGATGTTACTTAACTATAAGTTATGTCAGTAATTTTTATGGAAGTTATTTGTGTGTACTTTTTTGCATGTACATAAGGCTTGACATCGCGTCGGTATTTCTGCAAAAAAGTCTATTTTTAATACACTTTAAAAAACTAATTAACTAGTCGCAATAAAGGAATTTGTTTATTTTTCTACCTTTGGCGATATAATCAAATGGTTTATTTGGTCTTTTGTTGGAAACTGAAAGAAGTATTTCAAACGATAAGGCAAGCGTTGTTTTTTTTTTTTCGGTATGAAGTACGTGACACTAAATTCAAGGTAGGTACAAGTACCTACCCTTTTTTAATTTAGTCGAAGGATTCAATATGAAATCTAATAAATTTTATTTATAAGGTCCTCTTACATTAGGTAAATATACCAAATATTAAGTATAGAGATTTCATATTATTTGACTGCGGTGTACCTACTTGTAATATACCAAATAGGTATTATAAGTTTATTGTAACCGAAACAAATCAATTCTCAAATAATGTTGCTTTGTATTGAATGCCTACTCTAAACAATTATATTATATTCTCTCACTCATACCTACTCACCCATTGTTTTATTCAGCTCTTTGATTGCCTCGCAGCCAAGAAATCCGATTTTTTAATTGTATTTTCAATTGTAAGTAAGTAGTTTTAATTTTAAATTAAATCATACTAAGTAATTGTTATTTTAGAGAAGTAACTTACATACAACTAGTGAAGTCTAATTTTGTAAAGGTCATCGGGTTATAGCTGTTTCATACAAGGTAGGTAGTATATTTACTCTTGATTCATTTCTTATCAATGCTGATCACGAAAGAAACGTTGTCATAATTATAACCTCTACTTCATAATGCGGCGTTCGCTCTTAATTATTGCCTGGCGCCTGATGAGATCGTTGCGACTATTAAAGGAATTAATCACTATTTTTAAACAATGTTTCTTAATTACTTATTTTGTTATGAGATCTCTCATTATTCTTCACTGCAGTCGATCATTATAAGTTATTATTTTATAGAAAATTGATCAAAAACTCACCCCGGTACGTATTATAAGTGCATAGCCAGTTTTATATGATTTAGTTACTTATAAAAAAATCTACTTAGATAATGCCGTATTTGGCGTATGAACCTACGTATTTCAAAGAGAAAAGGACAAACCATCATAATTATGAACCACATTCAGGCCTTTATTCGTTTGTAAAAAGGTGTCTGTAGTTATAACAGAGTGTTTTCGAGGTCTTTTTGTGAAATAAAAATTTATTGTACTCTGAAGAATCTATATCTATATCTCGAGCGAATCGAAATTTTTAACACCTCCCCACTCGAGTAGCTACCTCCATCGAGAATTTTCATAGATAAAAAAGTTGTTCGTCTCATCGAAACGAATCTGCTCACGAAAATTCAGCTTGTTATTAATTACTAAAAATTTTGTTCCAGGGCTGCCGTACCAATACGGTAAACTCTCACCCGTATCTCTCATACTAATATCGAAATCGTATCGTAATAGGCATATCTTCTGTGCATGTGTTTGTCACCGGGCAGGATGAAGTCTGCCGGGTCCACTAGGTATATAAATCGAAAGAATTTAATGAAGCATCAGCATCCTTATATCACGTTACATCTTTACTTAAAAACTTAGCACATAGATGGTCATGATTTCAAAAAAAAAAAAAAAAAGTTTATTGAAAATAAAAGTTCTACATTATACCTAAATTATACGTCAAACAAATGACATATGCGTGATAGTAGTTTGCACGTCTCAAATAGTGCTCAAAGATGTTGTATTCTGTCCTCTATAGGTACGTCTATGTAGTCTTTTTAGTACGAGAGCTTAAAGGTTTTGCAGGAACATTTATTCCATAAAATATTATTAATTGTTTTAAAACACTACACAGTCAAAAGATGAAAACATAATATAAGCATATCTAGGCAATGAAAGCTCAATAACGCATCCTGTCAGTAAACACCAAATAAATGCGTATTTGGTTTTCGGATACATCCATTTACTTTTAAATTGCTTATTTAAACTGCGCTGCAAAAGAGGAAGACAACATACTTAGGTATTTGACGCGCTTTTTTGTTTGTTCTGTCTTAATTCCAAATGGATGAAACGATTTCTATGTAGTTTATTAACTTTGAAGGTTTCTTTAGATAGTCGAGATATACTTCGCAATAGATAACAGTAGTTTCCTAATTCAATACAAAATGTGGTTTTCGGCCTCATTTGAATCTGAATGATTTAGTAGACTTTAATGAGAAGCGAATGACTTAAGGTAGGGTTAGTTAAATAGTTAGAGTAATTTTACTTTCTATAAGTCTCATTTACTTACATTAGAGAATAATGGTTTCATAAGAATGGATTTTAATAAGCTTAGTATCTCTAAATAGTATATAAAACAAAGTATAAGTACAGTTTGTATTCGTTTATAACTTCAAAATCTCTTAATGTATTTAAATGTGGTTTTCATTATCATTTAAAACATTTCACGAGGTTTATATCTATAACTCATTCACAATATGTAAATACGTACTACAGTCTGATAAAGTAAAAGACTTAAACTTATTAATTTGTTCAGTTCGGGTATTCATCAAGAGAGTCGCGTCACGGCCATTTACAGAACAAACAGCGAAGGCGAATTGTGGGCATCTGCCGATAGACACCGAACGTTCGCTCCCATTCGTTGTTGCGTTCATGAACGGTCGAAAACGAACAATGGCGAGCGAAGGCAACCGAGCGTGCGCAACACGTCTAATATTCGCTTATCTTCGCTATTGTCTGAACGTTCGGCAGCAGAAAACGAGCATAGGTTCGTTTGCTTTCGCTTGTCCACATCTAATCATTTGCTATCGTTCGTTGACCTTCGATGCTTAACCTATACACACCAATAAATGAAAATTATCCTAAAAAAAGATTTCTGAACCCTTTAATTTACACCTTCTGAGATTAATGCCTACAGCGAGGTTGTAATTTATGTGACACAATTAGCTGTGTTGTCGCTTTTAAAACCCTCGACCTCCATTGATCATATTCCTTCGAAAAATCCGACACCTATTATTATTATTTACGAGTATAACTACCACCAGATATAAACGTTCAGTTTTTAACGTTAGGGATATATTTTCATGTTTATTAGAGATCCATATCCCAAATCTGTTTCAACGTGATTTCGTAATGAAATGGCAGGGCGGTACTTGTCCACGGTCGAAGCCATCACCCGAACCAAATTTAGAAATGATTAATTTACAAATTACCCCAGATGAGAATTGAAACCGTGATCGAGGAAATGATGTCTCAATCTATCTTCTATACATATAATAAAATCGTAGAATTGCCGTATCTGTACATTGAAGATTTTTGCAAAACAATAACTGGGGGATGTTAGGGATAAGTAATAGAACGTAAAAAAGCTATTTTTGAAATTTTTGTCTGTTTGTCTGTTTATCTGTTTGTCTGTTTATCTGTTTGTCTGTTTGTCTGTATGTTTGTGCGCACATCACGTAAAACCTACTGAATGGATTGAAATGAAACTCGGCATGATTTAAGTTAATAGTATGGAGTAACATATAGGATACTTTTTATCCCGAAATTCAGCACGGTTCCCTTGGGAGAGGGGATGAAAGGCAAAATGTGTACTTAGCTGTAATTCGTTAACGGGTGGTCCGATTTCATTCAATCTTTTTTTTGTAAGAAAGTAGAGACTTTAAAGACTACAGGCTAATCTCCGAAAGGCTGGACTGATTTTGATGGGACTTTCACTGGCGGATGTTTACATTTTGATGTACCTAAACATCCGCCAATGAACTTTTAACAGTTTTTAGCAAGGTTTAAGCTCAAAGGAGCATAGGAAAAACAAAATGATTCCCACGTGATTATTAAAATCAATATCCACGCGAACGAAGTCGCGGGTATCCGCTCGTATCCTAATATGATCCTCAACCAGTTCAAAATTTTATAAAACGCAAAAAAAATCTTATCACAATATAAACGATTAGAACGATAATGAATGGATTATTGCTCTAAGTTGCTAATAATACCTACTAATACGTCTTAGTCTTAGTGATATTGAGAGATGGTTTATTGGAAGCTTTATTAGCGGCTCCTTTCTGACCAAGGCGCGTTTGTGACCCTTAATTTATCGTAAATAATTATTACCATGACCTTACTTCCATTTTGAAATTCATAAAGTTACTTTAACAATTTTTTAATAAAATATATCTGAATGTCCCTAGTAATCTACGTAGATGTGCTACGTCAGAGACTACACGGCTACAATATGCTACGACAGTGATGTAGATCGTCGAGTTGTGGTCGAGTACTATATACCAAGAGTAAAGACATTCCTAAAGTATTAATTTATGCTAAAAGCATGACCTCTTTACGATTTAATTAACAAAATATTTATTTGATAAGTCCAGGTTATTTCACAATTAATGATTTTTTTGTAATAATTTGTTACATTGTTTGCAACATCATAGCAACAATAAAATTGTAACATCTTGCATTTTTTTTAAAGTAACTGCCGAGTTTCTTGAGAATTCTTCTCAGTTGAATCTGCTTTTTGAACCACAAGTTGGATTTTGTATTTTGAATTCTCGATATTTTCTAATTGTAATAATACTACTTAAGTATATATTTAAACTGCCTCGTTGGTGTAGTGGTTAGCGTATTCGACTGCAGATCACGAGGTCCCGGGTTCGATTCCCGGGTCGGGCAAATAATTGTTAGGTATTGGGTTTTTCTGTCAAGAAATTCTCAGTGCCAGCCCGGAGTTGGTAGTTGGCGGTGTTTCACCCCCGTGCCTCGGAGAGCACGTTAAGCAGTCGGTCCCGGTTATTATCACTATCATGTGACAATAGTCGTTAAAGCCCGCCAACCCGCATTGGAGCAGCGTGGTGGGTCTAAGCTCTAAATCCTTCTCTCCTATGAGAGAGGAGGCCTGTGCCCAGCAGTGGGACGTTAAAAGGCTGTAGCTCTCATATATTTAAATGCATCTTTTTCTTAGTAAGCTACGCTCCACAAGATATTAGAGCTTCATGGACACGTTTTCATCGAGTATTTTTTCTCCTCAACTGAAAGTTCATCAACAAAAATGTTTCATGACGAACTGCCGCTAAGCGTATTGTTACAGTTAATCCCATTATCTAGAGTGCTCTTGAGATTTAATAACCGCACTTGACACGGAGTGCGATACAAATCTGTGTTCCATTCGACTGCTACGAGTATGTTGCCACTGAATGATGTCACGAGTGCCATTGCGTCAATGGATGGCCACTAGCAGGGTTATGTCACAGTATACAGATACAACCAGTAGTGAAACTACCTACAAACGTTCGAAACGGCTCACTCACACAAACATGCGCATCGACGAGACCATTTAGCGGCAGTCGCTACTGACATCCACGCGAAAACCCGGTAGGGGTCTCGTCGATGCGCGTGTTTGTGTGAGTTAGCCGTTTCGAACGTTTTTTGGTAGTTTCACTACTGGTTGTATCTGTGTACTGTGGTTATGTCCAGTATGCTTACTCTCACTTTGCACAGCTCGAAAACTTTACTAAATACCACGGATCGAAATACAATTACTTCAGAGTGGACCTAGTAAAATGGACCTAAACTGGCTTAATTTAAGGTTTGAGTTCGCCAATACATTCGGCATTCGAAAACAGTCAGCGCCACAAGCAGAAATGTTGTAAAGTAAATATTCGAAGTATTGAATTACGACTTTAAAATAAGAGTCTTTGGGTCCATTTTGCATTACATATTACAGTTTCTCGATACGTAGTATTTGGTAAACTTTTGGAGATGCACAAACTCAGAATACCTATACAGTTTGCACATTGCGGCAACGTTGATCGAATTCGAGTATCGAAACTTCAAAGTAGAATAGACCTAAACTGGCTTGTTTTAAGATTTGAGTTCATCCATATATCTACAGTCAGAGCTCCAAACGGAAAGCAAACTAGAAATTAGAAGCGTTGTTGAGGTGTGCTGAATTGGCATAACGTTATAGCCGATCGCCGGCCGAGGTGTTTTCTATCCATCACCAACATTGTTTATCTATGTTATTACCGTCTGCAACTGACTAACGTTTAAGTTAGTAAGTGCAGCTTGCGGGTAATAAGTTTTTTCTCCACGTATGTTTTTTTAAATGGTTGAGTCCAATTGGAAGTTGGACGCTGTAGAAGAAGTGTAGTTGGATATGAATGGTACGAGAACTCACCCAATTCCTTTAACCTCAACTTTGACTTTTGAATGACCTCTAAATACCGTTTAATATCGGATATTTTTGCATCGACATCGGCGAAGAGAAAATTCCACCTGGGTACTAAGTATACATAAACATTTGAGAGCTACGCTATGTAGATATTTATATAATTATGTATCGCAGTCGATATAACTGCATCGCAACAGCAATTATGCAAATTTTGGCTTTCACTCGAACATGTCGGTTTCTAGTAGGTATTATTTTAATAAACGTCTTATCGTTTTAGCGTAGAAAAGCAGCCTAGCATAGTTGCCGTAGGAACAAGTTTATCATCTTTGTATTGTACCATATACTTATTGATTAATTATTTATTACTAGCTTCTGTCCGCGAATTCGCCCGCGTTAATTTCGGTTTTTCATAAATCTCGAGGGAATCGTGGATTTCCGGTTCTCGTTCTCGCTCTTTTTTCCAACCTTTATAGTACCTACTTTCAAGGAAGAATAACAAACATACACGCATACATACACACACACACACACACACACAATCACAAACTTTCGCCTTTATAATATTAGTGTGATCTCTTGAGGATACAGCAAAGTAAGCTTTTTGTAACTTTATAGGTAACACCTGTTTCTTTTGACCATTAAACAAGCGACAGAAAGATGATATTTTTTAAAGATCGTCCTTCGATGTATATAAAAAGAGTAACTTTCGTAAAACATGAATCCAATTATATGAGCGGACTCGCAGTAAAGATCGACAATTTTATTTGTCGTCCCACGATGTACCTATTATTTTCAGTAGGTACGTGGGTATATCTTGTTTTTACTTTTTAGACACACAGGATATGTATTTAACTCTTTGAAAGTCTCAGAAAGAAATAAGAAGTCCTGGTTCTGCTTCTTTATTTTTTACGAGCGGATACCCGCGACTTCGTTCGCGTGGATATTGATTTTAATAATCCCGTGGGAATCATTTTGTTTTTTTTATGCTCCTTTGAGCTTAAACCTTGCTAAAAACTGTTAAAAGTTCACTGGCGGATGTTTAGGTACATCAAAATGTAAACATCCGCCAGTGAAAGTCCCATCAAAATCGGTCCAGCCTTTCGGAGATTAGCCAGTAGTCTTTAAAGTATCTACTTTTTAACAAAAAAAGAATGAATGAAATCGGACCACCCGTTAACGAATTACAGCTAAGTATACATTTTGCCTTTCATCCCCTCTCCCAAGGGAACCGTGCTGAATTTCGGGATAAAAAGTATCCTATATGTTACTCCATAGTATTAACTTAAATCATGCCGAGTTTCATTTCAATCCATTCAGTAGTTTTTACGTGATGCGCGCACAAACATACAGACAAACAGACAAACAGATAAACAGACAAACAGACAAACAGACAAACAGATAAACAGACAAACAGACAAACAGACAAAAATTTCAAAAATAGCTTTTTTACGTTCTATTACTTATCCCTAACATCCCCCAGTTATTATTTTGCAAAAATCTTCAATGTACAGATACGGCAATTCTACGATTTTATTATATGTATAGAAGATAAGTACTTTTTATAATCCTCCTGCCTGAGGGAGTCACGTCAAAATCAGTTCAGCCATTCAGAAGATTGGCCCGCCAACGCAAAATTTAAAAACACAGGTTTTTATGTTTATTTAGAGACAGTTATTTTGTAACACTGACAGTTTTATTTATTTGTACTGAGATTAAGTATGTATACATGAATGTATATATTTTATTGTTATTATTAAAGTTTGTTAGTGCCTGGTCAATTCTCCTTTTATATATGTACATTATTAAAGTTATTATAAAGTTTCTCAGTTTCCGTTACCTTACACGTTGTACGGTTATATATACACTAGCGGTCCGCCCCGGCTTCGCCCGTGGTACATAATATATAGCCTATAGCACTCAGGGATCACGTACATATCGGTGAAAGAATTTTTGAAATCGGTCCAGTAGTTCCTGAGATTAGCGCGTTCAAACTAACAAACTCTTCCGCTTTATTACTTATATTAGTAAAGATAATTTCCTAAGACCAACTTCGAAGAAACTTAGCAATAAGATTAATAATCCGGACCATAATAAAGGCAAATTTGAACCGAAACTCTAAAATAAATATTTGTAGAGTTAGTTAACACTAATAAAGATATTATACGTAGTTTGAACAACGAAGGAACGGCGGGGGCAGAGGGTGGAAGCATGTTGTGGTTATCTCATTGGTATGATCGAAAGTATGTAACAGGCTAAATGGGCTTTTATGGTAGTCTTGCTACAATTGTGCATTTCAAACACCACCACCACAACCACTACAGCCTTTTATTGTCCCACAGCTGGGCACAGGCCTCATCTCTTACAGGAGAGTTGGATTCAGAAATTAGACTCGCCACGCTGTTCCAATGCGGATCGACATGGCATTTTGCCCAATAGTGAAAAACTGTCAGTTAATCAGAGGTGATTGCAATCATCACATTGAAGCAATCAAACTATACTAGTCTTCAGCGGAACTGATACGGAAACTAACCCGAATTTATTATCTAATAGCTATAGTGAATACTTAGATAATGTTTTTGCGTAAACGGGGTACGATACATTCTAGTGCACTATTTAGAATTAGGACAATGAGTTTTAGATGTAGTTTAATCAGTTTTAATGAGAAGGAAGTTGGAATTGTTTGCTATTTGATCCAATGTTACTCATTTGAGTTTCGTTAGTTTGAGTGTGAAGTTTGAGATTGAACTTTGTTTAATTATGGTGACAGAGTCACCTTCAGCGTGTTCTATTGTAGATTAAAAATTGATGCAGCTCTTAGACATCGAATCTAATGATATTTATGGAAATAGATCTTTATGGTAACACTAGCAGACCCGGCAGACGTCGTCCTGCCCGGTGACATACCGACATCAGCGCCACCTACCGAGACCCGGTAGGTTACCTATACCTACCCGTTAATTGTGTTTTCAAACTATCCAGGAACCCATTGAAATATACACGCAAAATTTCATCCAAATCGGTCCAGCCGTTTAGGAGGATTTAGGTGACAAATACATACAGAAGAATTATATACGTACCTACGGGTGAGAGTTATCGTATCGACGGAATGAACAATGTTTGACAGTTACGACACCCATAAACATTTTGTATGGGAAAATGTTATTTCTTTTATTTAATTTTTTCGTAAATAATCCAATGTTTTTAATAGTTATTCTGCTATTCGGGACGGAGACAAATACAACAAATCAAAAACCATGAAAATGAAATGAGGTTAACAAAATAATTAAGTAGGTAATCTACAGTGTTGATTACTGCCTTTAGTAATTATGTACTGTAAATTAAAAAGAGGAAAAATAGAGGAGAGTTCAACAAATATAACAATTAACATCATTATTACATTAAGTAATAATTGAAAAACGAATTATGAATTTATGAAAGAGATTTTCTGTTGCGTTTGTTGAAGCTTTATAAAAATCATCAAACATCATATATTCTTAATTCAGTTTGCTTTCCCATACAGTAACTCGAGTTTAAATATCAAAAATATACTTACTTCTCTATGGGAATCTAAAATAACAAAGCTAATCTAAGGAAATAGGTAGGTACATACTACATGTATTGATTTTATAAAGGTCGAAATAAAGTAAGATTTATCTTTTAATCATTATCACATACTGACATCATTTATATTAATGCATTTTATTAATGCATTCGTATAATAAACTAGATGGTGTCCGCGACATCATCCGCGTGGATTTAGGTTTTTTTAAATCTTGTGGGAACTATTTGCTTTTCTGGGATAACAGTTGCATATGTCAATTTCCGGGACGCAAGCTACCTCTGCAACAAACTTCGTATAAATCGGTTAAACGGATGGACCTTTAAGAATCCCGTGGGAACTCTTTAATTTTCCGGGATAAAAAGAAGCCTATGTCCGGCCCTGGGATGTAACTTAACTCTGTACCAAAATTCATAAAAATCGGTTAAACTGTTGGGCAGTGAAAAGCTAGTAGACAGACAGACAGACAGACACACTTTCGCATTTATAATATTAGTATGGATATTCACATATATTTATTTAAATAGCCTTTTTCCAACTTAACTACATTCATACCTACCAAACCTTGGGTGTTGTCAGTAGGTAATCTATCTATAATATAATAAAACTGTAACAGATCCAATTCTGTACATTGAAGATATTTTGAAAATTTTTATTGGAGGGCACTCTATAATCGATTCTGAAACCAAAACTGCAATTTTTTTCATTTTTGTCTGTCTGTCTGTCTGTATGTGTCTGTCTGTCTGTCTGTCTGTCTGTCTGTCTGTCTGTCTGTCTGTCTGTCTGTATCTTGGCCGCGCATCACGCCGAAACTACCGAATGGATTCCAATGAAACTTGGTACGATTTGAGTTTATACTCCGAGGTAGGACATAGGATACTTTTTATCCCGAAATTCAGCATGGTTCCCTTGGGAGAGGGGATGAAAGTTAAAACGTGTACTTAGCTGTAATTCATTAACGCGTTGTTCGATTTCACTCATTCTTTTTTTGTTAGAAAGGTAGTACTTTATATATTGTCCCGTAAATATTTCAAGGTCATAGGTTTTTTAGTTCAGAAAAGACAGACATTACAACCCTCACTATCGGGTTCAAATAACTTGGGACCCGGATCTTTGAATGTACGGCTTATTTTAAACTGGTGTGCGTTTAAATTTATGTTAGTCGGTCTGTCTATTTGTTCCAGCTAATCTCCAAAACGGCTGGATCGATTTTAACGGAACTTTCAATGGCAGATAGATGATGTTATAAGGAGTAACTTAGGTTACATTTAGTTTAGGTACATAAAAGAATTATGGGATCCGATCCGATCCTATATAAAACCTATAAACACGCGAACGAAGTCGTGGGGGTCAGCTATAATAAATATTATGATGATGATGATGATGATGATGATATTAAACTCGTTGATTTGCAGCAACATGCAGACGGAGTGTTTTATATTTCTGCTCAGGCTATAACTATTTACAATCTTTTTTTCCTTAGCTCTCTTTTCCGTGTCTCCGAGAAGTTTATTGTGATTTGGGTATTTTCCAAGATAACTAAGGAAAAACATATTGTAGTATTGCTACGGACAGATACGCGTAAAATTAAAATATCTTTGGAACTGGTCCCAACAAATTTAGTTCGAGATGAGATCTTGTGATTCGAAAATTGGAAAAGTTGATTAATGAGTTCCCATTGTCGGTGTCGGGGATCGTAGAACAGTTCGCGGGTGACGCGAGCCGGGGCGCGAGGTACCAAATCTGTGGAGGTACCGATGAAAGCAACACGACGCTGAAGATTTTATCAAGTGACGTACACACTGGATTGTAGAATATTTAATACTAGCTTTTGCCCGCGTGAATTTCGATTTTTCACAAATCTTGAGGGAATCGTGGATATCTGGTTTCCGTTTCCGCTCCCTTTTCCCATCTCTATACCTACTTTCAAGGAAGTTTGCTATAGTAATCTACCTATAGCTGTAGATATAGATTTCGGGTTTTCCAAAATCCCGCGGGAACTGTGGGTTTTTCCAGGATAAAAAACCTATGTTTTAAGTCAGGGCATAATCTATCTCCATTCAAAATTTCAGCCAAATCGGTTCAGTAGTTGCGACGTTATAGAGTAACAAACATCCAAACATCCAAACATCTAAACATCTAAAACATCCACACTTTCACGTGTATAATATTAGTAGGATGTACCAGATGTACCAAATGGATACCATCAGCATGTTTATAAAAAAACTCGTAAAGAGAATTTCGCCTATCAATGCTACGAGATAGATATATGTGGAGATAATCTATGTGGAGGCTGAGTTTTGACGCAGCGACGTATTGCGGCTTCCCTGCGTTGCTTCTGGGCTGCTGCTGGAATACATGGAAAATTCCGTGGTGTGCTACGAAGCACTGCGTCGGCGCTGCGGTGCTTCTGCGACGCCGCAACGCGACGTGTGGTATCGCCCTTATTAACCGAAGTATTGATAGTGATTAACATACACTGGTGATCATAAGTATTACGAAAAGTTTTCTTCACGCAGAAAAAGCAACATGATAAGTGATACCTAAATCATGGCATGAGTTACTAAGTATATACAAGTGTAAATTGAAAATTTAAAAAACCCCCGACATTCGCCATTTTGTGGCGGCAACCATCTTGGATTTGCAATAGTGCTATTCTACTAGTCAAGCCCTTTCATTTGATACCCATATTAAGGGATTTGTGAAAAAATATGTAATCCGCCATTTCGTAGCGGCGGCCATCTTGGACCAATTTTCATCAAACATAGCTAAGAACACTCTCGACTAAATCACCTTTCGAACAAAAAAAACAGCATTCAAATCGGTTCACCCGTTTGAGCGCCACAGGGGAACAGACAGACACACACACACACACATACACACACACACACAGACACGTCAAACTTATAACACCCCGTCGTTTTTGCGTCGGGGGTTAAAAATAATTTATAATAAGAAGTACCTACTACTAAAATAGGTACTTTTGAATATTTATTTCGAAAATTTTGGTATTTCATGTACGTACCTAGCTAACAAAAAAATTCATCAGCAGAAACAATTCGCCTGATGAATAAGAAATAAAAGATAAATAAATAAAAAAATGAGCGATAGTGATAGGATCTCTATTAGTAATTAGGTAGGTACGTGGGTAGAATTGTAAGAGTAAGGCCCTGCTAATGCGAGTCTTTCGGTCAAAGACCCCTTGTTGCTTGTTCATGTTTTCTATTAATCATATTATAAAATTAATACGTCATCTCTACATACAAAACAGCATACCTACTGCAGTGATAAAATTGAAATTGGACACTGAGACACTCCGTTACAAAATTATTACTTACAAGCGGAAACCCGCGACTTCGTTCGCGTGGATATTGGTTTTTAAAAATCCCGTGAGAATAATTTTGTTTTTTCTAAGCTCCTTTGAGCTCATACCTTGCTAAAAGTTCACTGGCGGATGTTTAGGTAGATCAAAATGAAAACATCCGCCAGTGAAAGTCCCATCAAAATCAATCCAGCCTTTTAGAGATTAGTCAGTAATCTTTAAAGTACCTATCTACTTTCTAACAAAAAAAGAATGAATGAAATCGGACCACGCGTTATTGAATTACAGCTAAATACACGTTTTGACTTTTATCCCCTCTCCCTTGGGAACCGTGCTGAATTTCGGGATAAAAAGTATCCTATATGTTACTCCGTAGTATGAACTTAAATTGTACTAAGTTTCGTTTCAATCCATTCAGTAGTTCTTGCGTGATGCGCGCACAAACATACAGACAAACAGATAAACAGACAATCAGATAAACAGACAAAAATGTCAAAAATAGCTTTTTTACGTTCTATTACTTATTCCTAACATCCCCCAGTTATTATTTTGCAAAAATCTTCTATGTACAGATACGGCAAGTCTACGATTTTATTATATGTATACATGTATAGATAGATAGATGATGATCACAAGATCCAGGGTAGGTACGTGCTTGAATGAAAACGTGACAGCTTTTGTTAATTCGCCCGGGAGGATATTAAATTAACCTAAAATTTAAGTACTAAAGAAAGTTTTGAACTTTCTTTAGTACTTAAATTTTAGGTTAATTAGTCATTAGACAGAAGATTATAAAATAATATTTCCCTGATTGGTATCTACGCGGCATCGTACTGGAACGCTTAATTGCTTGGCGGCACGGTTTTGTTCGTAGCGTGGTAATTAACCACGGCCGAAGTCCCACCAGACCAACATCTTTTTGCCAGCCCCTTTAGCATAGATACGTGGAATAGATTAAACTGTGAAGAGGTCTTAGATTCGGTCAATAAAAGTCTATAGATAGCCTCGTAGGTACTAACTTTATTGGTCAAATATATTATTAAAACAAATTCTTTTTTTTTTTTTTTTCAAATCATAATTAACAAATTAAATAGTATTTAGAATATATGCAAACTAGATCTATTTAGATGATACAGGTGTTTATAGACTACGTCTTCTACTAATTACTCGTTCGCAGGATCCTTGGGCAACGAAATTTTGAACTGCAGTAACACTAACAGGTATATTGCAATCATACTTACTGCCTGAAAAATAGAACGAATTTTTTTTTAAATTTCATCACATTAATATCATATATACCACGCAAGCCGTCGCCGCAGCGCCTAGCGATCGACGCGAGTTGAATGACCGCCGCTGTGTGCCGACCGTCAGCTGATGCGCGGTAAATCATTGTGTCTAAGCTTGTGAGATTTCAAAATATTTTTGGACAAAAATATAACACTATATAAAAATGGTTGGATTCGATTTTGTTACTGATTCTGAACAAACTACTTTCAGGTTTTGCGTAAAGTAAAACTAACGTTGTATAGTAAAAATCTTAAAGTTTGTAGTTTGATATTCTGTGAAACTTGGTGAAATGGAGAAATTCTAACCTGCGAGATGCAACTCTATTATTTAGATATACAAAGGAGTTTCTTGTATTATTCAGAGTTAATTAAATACTTAGAACCTTAACAGGCAATTTCTGTACATAATTTTGCACAACTTTTGTCCAACGACTCTTTACAAAACTTAATATTGCATTCACCAAAAATATTTTTTAAAATTTTTGTTGTAGTAGGTATCAGACTCTTTTCAGTGATGTTGGTATTTTGTGTAATGACTTTATCTACCTCCTGTCTCTTTCACGCCGCGTAGAGTTAATGGCATTTTAGAAGAGCCAATTTAAATACTTATTTTCTATCAAATATTTTTTACGAGAAATTAAAAAGTAGTGGAGTAAACAAAAGTTGCTTAGTATGACGTAAAAAAGTTGCATGTAGAAGGTTGTTGTTATGCATATTATAATTAGTGTATCATGTACACATTCTAATCACTAGCTAGATCGTCCCCACTCCCTAAAAATGTCTATCGACCGAAAATTAAATACCTATTTAATTCAAAATCTACAGATTAAAGGTCTATTTAATTATGCCTATGTACGTACGTAATATCCACCACCACCACTACAGCCTTTTAACGTCCCACTGCTGGGCACAGGCCTCCTCTCTCATAGGAGAGAGGGATTAGAGCATAGACCCGCCACGCTGTTCCAATGCGGGTTGGCGAGCGTTAATGACTATTGTCACATGATATAGTGATAATAACCGGGACCGACTGCTTAACGTGCTCTCCGAGGCACGGGGGTGAAACACCGCCAACTACCAACTCTTTACCTGACAAATATTTGCCCGACCCGGGAATCGAACCCGGGCAATCTGCAGGCGAATACGTTAACCACTAGACCAACGAGGCAGTTCGTAATATCAATGTATCTATAATAATATAATAATGCATTTGTTAGTTAACGATAGATCTTTAAATTTTTAGTAATTAATTTGTCAAGGCTTAAATTAAAATAAGGTGTTATTTACAGCCTAGATACTGAACCTCTAATTTAACAATGTGTCCAAAAACTGTCATTATAGTTCAAGGCTCGGCCTTGGATATCGCCGCACTTCGAGATTCTGTTTCATTTTATTACAAAGTTTCCGCTGACGGGTATGACATGACACCTTGGAGTATAATTTAGTTACAGTGTAAACCGAGCTTTATAATGAAGTTGTTAAGCTACATTATTAGGAATTCTTTAGCTATTTTGAGATCTGAAGATTGAATAAATACAGTAGGTACCTACTTTTAAATATTTTAATCAAATTTTAGGAGAATTAGTAGATAAGTGACCCCTAAATATTGATGAATTGTAAACCAGCCCCTAATCGGCCCCTAAATATGCTAAGGGGGCCCTTAAATCTAATCTTAGTTGGTGAAATCAAGCATTAAAGTGCCATCTTTCCCATTTTTCTTCGCGCTGAAATTCAACTTACGTTTATTGTTCGGTAGTAGGTACCTACTTAGGTATTCTACAAAACTCAAAACTTGTAAGATTAATTAAATAAGTACTAAGTCCGGCAGCCCTGGAACAAAATTAGTGATTAATAACAAGCTGAATTTTCGTGAGTAGGTTCGTTTCGACGAGACGACTAAGTTTTTATCTTTGAAAATTCTCGATGGAGGTAACTACTCGAGTGGGCAGGTGTTAAACATTTCGATTCGCTCGGGTGGGAAATCGTTCTAGTTACTAACTAGAACTATGTAGCCATTTCATTACACAAGTATTTATTAGACTGCATACAAAAAATCAGCTCTTTATTAATAACTAGCGGTCCGCCCCGGCTTCGCCCGTGGTACATAATATATAGCCTATAGGATCACGGATCACTCAAGGATCACGTACATATCCAACGGTGAAAGAATTTTTGAAATCGGTCCAGTAGTTCCTGAGATTAGCGCGTTCAAACAAACTAACTCTTCCGCTTTATTATATTAAGTACTATAGATATTCTACAGCGTCCTCCACTCCGAATATTTCCAAATAATGAGGTTATAAAAATGGTTAAAAATTATTAATAACTAGTTGATTTTTTCTATGCAGCTTAGTAAATACTTGTATAATGAAATGGCTACATAGTCCTACAAATTTAGTGGAACGATTTCCTACCTGAGCGAATCGAAATGTTTAACACTTGCGCACTCGAATAGCTACCTCCATCGACAATTTTCATAGATAAAAACTTGGTTGTCCTGTCGAAACGAACCTACTCACGAAAATTCAGCTTGTCACGAAAAATCACTAAAAATTTTGTTCCAGGGCTGCCGTACTATTATATTTAATTCAGAATCAAAGTTAACGTCTCTAACAAGTTAAGTTGTTGTTGTATCTAGTTTGCTTAATATACGTCCAAATAGTACCTATAACCATACTCACCGATGTAAGAAGTTCTCTGTTAACATGTGCGTAACCTTTCAGGCTTACGACGGCGGGGTTCATTTCAATAGCCTGAATGAAGTGATCAATCTGCAACAAATACATCTTGACAGTGATACGCAGCCAACGAGGCAGTTCTAATATTGTTCCGAATATGTTATCATACTGGAGCATTACTATGATCTATTAATCAGATAGGTACGTGAAAAGGATTATGAATAAAATAGATAATAATATAATTCAGATAAAATAGACCGAAGCGCCACATCAAAGCATTTCATAAAGTTTAGAATGTAGGGCGGGATATCTCCATTCTCCCTTCTCTAATATCTACGTATAAAGCCAAATTATCTTTTGTATGGAAATCCTTCAAACTTTCAAAGTAGGTACTTACCTCTTTCTGAGTCGGTCGGTCTACAGAGAGAACATCAATCGAGAGTAATGTGTCCTGAACACCAGCCGCAACCTATTAGATATAATATAAATCGTCAAGCATACTTGATTTTGTATTCATTGCAGTTAGCGATTTCAGGAAAACACACAAGCACCTGAATAAAGAGAATTTTTTAGAGTTCCGTAGTAAACAAGGAACCCTTATAGTTTCGCCATGTCCATTGTCCGTCCGTCTGTCTGTCCGTCCGTCCTCGGTTAATCTCAGAGACTATTAGTGCTAGAAATCTGTAATTTGGCATGAGTATAAATATTTATCACGCCGACAAAGTGGTGAAATAAAATTTTGATAAATATTTTTTTTTAGGGTAGCTCCCCTACATGTAAAGTGGGGATGAATATTTTTTTTCTCGTCTACCCCATAGTGTGAGATATCGTTGAATAGGTCTTTTAAAAATACTGTGGGTGTGGGAACATCATTTTTCGATTTCTAGATCCGTTTGTAAAATATGATGTTTTAAAGTGCAAATTTTTATTAGAGTCAAATGTCCCCCCCCTCTATCAGCCAAATGGCAGTATATAGGTACTTGAAAAAATTCACAGCACTAGGGTTTAAAATCAATTTTAAAGGAAAACTATCACGGCTAAGTAGGGTTCACAGGTTAAGGAGTTATATCTGTTTTTCGAGGATTGTGACTACGGAACCCTACACTGCGCGTGGCCCGCCACGCACTTGGCCGGTTTTTTTAGTATAGAGAAGAATAGAGAAAAAAGAATATAAATGCACAAGTAAGAAATTAGCAATAAGTAAGTATTAGTAAGTGGTCTTCTTAAGGGTCTAAACCGACGGGCAGCAAGCCAACTGTAAAGTTAAATGAATGCAGTTAATAGGTATCAGCATCGCAACTGCAACATCTTTGGGGTAAACGTGTAAAGTCGGGGTAAGGATAATGCAGTAACTAAACAACTTAGATAGGTACATAGTTACAAAAGTCAAATGAACTTCGTATACCTGAAGCGTAGATTTATGTGAGCAATCGGCAAAAATAAAGAGCAGCGTTGAGCAGTAAGCAGTATCCACAAAAAGTCCCATTTCCTTGAAGCTGAATCTGAACCCGTGGTCGACGATTTCCGACAGTGCGCCGTATACTGCGATCGTTATATTGAAGAACCTAAATATATTTACAGTGAATAAAAGTTTAAAGTTCAGATAAAAGAGTGGTTATGATATTATGCGTGTAACTTTCCGATTAAATGTTACATTGGAACCCCAGGGCCCAGACCACACGAGTAGTAAATCTACAGAGGGGAAGCTTCCACAAGCGGCCCGCTGTAGGTATACTCACACACATTAGATTGCTGAGAATCGTTCAGTTACAATGACTAAGTAAGTACATACTTATTTACTCAATAAGAAAATAAATATGAATTATATTTTTTTCTTCGGAAATTGTAATTTGTATTGTACTCACATGAAAAGGCAATAAGTCGAGTAAGTCCGTGCGTACGCATTTCCCAGTAATTGCAGTTGCTCGGACAAGTTCAGCCAGAGATAACGATAACTTGATATCAGACTGGCCGTACACTCCGCTCTCACATCCTGATAAAATACATCAACTTTACGAACAAAGCTATTATCTAAATAGATACCTAAAATTCAACAAAATATAGCAAGAAAAGTAAACAATAATAATTATTTTAAGAGTGTTTTCTATCAAAGTTTCAAGCGTTAACTCATAAATTAAGAGCTTTTTCTCGGAAAACGCTTTCAATCTAAGTCAACATCACTCTTAATCGGATGAGATTGTGGATTAACGTGCCTGTAAAATTTAAAAAGGATAGGTCTTTTCCCCCTAAACTGATAACTAGGTTTTCACTATCTCGATATACTATATCGAGTCAATATGTATCGTCGTCGTCGTCGTTTCAACCAATAGACGTCCACTGCTGGACATAGGTCTCTTGCAAGGATCGCCACAGAATACGATCTTGTGCCGCCTGACTCCAGCGGCTGTAACGTACCTAAACATCCGCCAGTGAACTGTTAACAGTTTTTAGCAAGGTATGAGCTCAAAAGAGCTTAAGAAAAACAAAAAGTTCCCGCGGGATTTTAAAAAAACAGATAACGAAGTCGCGGGTGCATCAGCTTGTATTTAATTAAATACTAGCTACTACTGTAGCTACTTATAAGTATAGGTAGGTACAGTATTCGATACGTTACCCTGTGAAAGCATTTGGAAAGGCTCTGCGATGCAATCTTGATGCCTCTGCAGTTAATGTACCAAAGCGCACAGTTCATATTAATCATCGTTATGATATGATAGTACGCCAAAGTGTGACGCAACAGGAAACCGTCCAACAATGCACTGAGGCTGAGGAGGAAACCCACTGCCAGTAGCAAACAGCCCGCGCTAATGATGACTATAGTGGTTTTCAAGTTCGGAAACTGTAGATTTTCACCCGTGATTCTATAATATCTTACCTGCAAATAAAAGTGGTTTCAGCGTACTTAGTAACTACCAATACCGCCACTATAGCCTTTTAACGTCCCACGGCTGGGCACAGGCCTCCTCTCTCATAGGAGAGAGGGATTTAGAGCTTAGACCCGCCACGCTGCTCCAATGCGGGTTGGCGGGCTTTACGCACTATTGTCACATGATAGTGATAATAACCGGGACCGACTTCTTAACGTGCTCTCCGAGGCACAGGGGTGAAGTAGGTACCGTCAACTACCAATTCCGGGCAAGCACTAAGAATTTCTTGACAGAAAAACCCAATACCTAGCAATTATATTATGCCCAACCCGGGAATCGAACCCGAGACTCGAGAAAGGGATCTGCGGTCGAATATGCTAACCACTAGACCAACGAGGCAGTGTGAGTAACTACATATTATTAATGTAATACTGCTGACACCGTGTGATTTTTTTGAAAACCCACGGGATATCTTTGATTTTTCCGAGATAAAAAATATCCTATGCCCGTCTGAAGGATGCGAGGTATCTCTGAGTCAATTTTCTTCAATATCGGTTCAATATGATGATGATGATGGATAAGTACCTACTCGTATTAAGCATGGAATTTACTAAACAAGTAGTAAATCCCTTGGGGATGGAATTTCCTATAATCGTGAAACACATAATATTTTTATCTTTTATACATTCTATAAAATCGTAGAATTGCCGCGGCCGTGTCTGTACATTGAAGATTTTTGCAAAATAATACCTGGGGGATGTTAGGGATAAGTAATAGAACGTAAAAAAGCTATTTTTGAAATTTTTGTCTGTTTGTCTGTTTGTCTGTTTATCTGTTTATCTGTTTGTCTGTATGTTTGTGCGCGCATCACGTAAAAACTACTGAATGGATTGAAATGAAACTCGGCGTGATTTAAGTTCATACTATGGAGTAACATATAGGATACTTTTTATCCCGAAATTCAGCACGGTTCCCTTGGGAGAGAGGATGAAAGGCAAAATGTGTACTTAGCTGTAATTCGTTAACGGGTGGTCCGATTTCATTCATTCTTTTTTTGTTAAAAAGTAGATACTTTAAAGACTACTGGCTAATCTCTGAAAGGCTGGACCGATTTTGATGGGACTTTCACTGGCGGATGTTTACATTTTGATGTACCTAAACATCCGCCAGTGAACTTTTTACAGTTTTTAGCAAGGTTTAAGCTCAAAGGAGCTTAGGAAAAACAAAATGATTCCCACGGGATTATTAAAATCAATATCCACGCGAACGAAGTCGCGGGTATCCGCTCGTACCTAATAAGTAGGTAGGTAAGTGTTACCCTTCATACTCGACTAGCGGTCTGCCCCGGCTTCGCCCGTGGTACATATTATATTGCCTATAGCACTCAAGGATCACGTACATATTCAACGGTGAAAGAATTTTTGAAATCGGTCCAGTAGTTTCTGAGATTAGCGCGTTCAAACAAATAAACTCTTCCGCTTTATTATATTATTAAATAATAAGTACAAGAATTTTTCAAATCCGATAGGTACTTCCAGAGATTAGCGCGTTCAAACAAACAAACAAACAAACAAACAAACTCTTCCGCTTTATTATATTAGTATAGATAAGCATAACATTCTATCTATAAGGTGTCTACTTCCGGTCCATAATGCAAACCTCTTCTAATAACCATTTTCATAAAATCGCTGCCTTACAACGCGGATAAAAAATGTTTCACTAAAAATATATCTTACCTATAAGTCCCCAAAAACTTTAATAGAGGCTGTTCAAAAGAGGTAGTTAAGAAAAAGTTAGTCGAGAAAAAGTAGTTACGTGCAGTAAAGTTTTGACGTATGTTTCGAGTCACATTCATTTCGTGAAAACTAAAGGCGTAAGGGCGGTGCGCGTAACTATCTACTCAGGGCCGGATTAACCCTATCGGGGCCCCTAGGCAATGCAATTCTCGGGGCCCCTTTCCTTTTTACATTTGTAATATACTTCATTGAGAATCTTCTTAAAAAAAATTTTTTAGATGAAGCTTTTTTTCTTTTCTTGTTGCGTGGCCCGCATCGACTAGGGCCGCCATCGACTAGGCGCTCACGGGGCCCCCGTGGGCCCCTAGTCGGTGCGGGGCCCCTAGGCAGTTGCCTAATCCGCCTTATGGATAATCCGGCCCTGTATCTACTATATAAAAATAAGTCGGGTTTTCCTTCCTGACGCTGTAACTCCAGAACGCACGAACCGATTTCCACGGTTTTGCATTCGTTGGAAAGGTCTCGGGCTCCGTGAGGTTTATAGCAAAAACGAAAAACAAAAACAAAAAAAGAAAAACACGCGAACGAAGTCGCGGGGGTCAGCTAGTGTTAAATAAAAATTAGACCCACTTGAAACTTTCCCCAGTTCGTTTTATAAATGGCCACTTGATGCGCGACCCCCCAACCGACGAACGGGATCCAGAAGTGCGGGACGAGGAACGCGACGAACAGTATGGCGTAAATGTAGTCGTCGAATCTCTTCGTCGAACGAAGAATCATTACACGCTCGTATCCGACTACTAGAACGATCACCGTGGTTACGATGTAGAAGAATATAGCGTACGCCGTCGCTCGAGATTTCCAACTGAACGTGATTGTACCTGGAAATATAACGAGCTGTAATTTAAGGCCCAATTTATACCGCCGCGGAATGGAATGGAAGCGAATTTTTTGTACAAAGCATTGTGAACTTTATGTCAATTGTATAACATACAAAATAGTAGCTATAGGGGAATTCTCGAGAATGCGCGAGAATTCCCCGGCAGACGCGCGACCTTTTTTGGCTCCTATTTAATTTGTATGTTATTCAATTGACATAAAGTTCATTTAGCTGTGTACAATTTCGTTGCAAAAAGTCGCTTCCATTCCATTCCGCCGCGGTGTAAATTGGGCCTAAGAGATAATGAAATAAGCCAGGCCGTCATCACACTTACCTACTCTTATTTGTCTATCTATATCTTGAAAGCTACTGCACCGATCTTGATGAAGTCAAGTTGAAGTAAATGTACCTAAGCCATCAGAATGGTCACAGCCCGAATAATAGTTTCGGAGAAATGCGTGGTCAAACATACGAGTACATATATTTTGTATAGGTATTTGTTTGGGAAACCTAAAAGATTTATCATATTATGTAGTGTGGTTATTGCGGTTCCATAATAATTATTATGCAATAGTATTACTTATTACACGTATCAAACTATCCAATAAGTATTCAAAATAAAAAATACAATATCCAGCAATATCGTAACCGACTCCCATATAAATGTTTTCAGTAGTTTCGGATAAGAGCGGAGTTTATAGGGTTATGTCAGGATGTCGCCGGCAACCGCACCGTTTGCATTTTATTATGATAGATTTTGTTCTTTTGCGTAGTCGTTCATTCCAGGGGTACCTAACTAAGTTAGGGCGTTTTCGTCACACAAGCGGATTAGCCGCGCAAGCATGAAAAATCATAGTTTCCATGATCCCGCGTGCGGGAAATCGGGAATAACGCACGATACTGAAATGTATAAAACAATGCGTTATGCGTTAATGCGTGGAGCAACGCTTGCGGGCTAATCTGTTTTGATGAAATAGCTAGTCATAGGTATCTCTAAGAAGGCTCATACGAAGCTCAATTACATCCCTATGATAAGAAGCCTCGTAAATGTTATTGAAAATGTATCGGATATCCGCAATAGATAAGTACATAATTACATATCCATATCTCATATTTCTAACAACCCTCATGGAAACCCTCTACATGACTCTACAGTCTACAGCATCGTATCTATTTGAGTAGCATTAGTAAGCTTGTATGAGTAGATTCAACTTGAAATTGCTCAAATGGATTACGCAGCTTACTAAACCCACCGTCGTCGCACGGCTCAGAGTGAGGCTCCTTAGATTGCAATAAAATTAAAAAATGATATAAAATAAAATAGCTCGAAGAAATTTGCCTCTTGGCTTGCTAAAACTTAAGAAGGTACTACATATATCTAAATTGGCTCAGCGTAGATAATTTGCCTCGTGGCGCGAGGTGCCTTAATAGGCTTTGAGGCAGCGACTCCACTAGAGCTGCTAGACTAGTGGAAAAAATATTAATTTCAGCCCTAAGTACGTAGTACTATTATATATTCTGTGCCTAAGTCTAATAGATTGCACACGCCTTACCAGGCCGCGATCGTGTGATCGGCATGACGGCCAACGCTCGGAACAGAACGAGGAGAAGCTTGTGGTCTCTGTAGAACTGATCGTGGATCTCACAAGTGTCTCCATCCTGGGAGGAGAGGAGATTGCGCTGCTCACGCTCCTGAGAGGTAAAAGGATACTTATTCGCGTCAACATTCATACTCCTAGTAGCAATTTCCGTTGGGGTTAGTTGCCAACGGTAGCCAACGGTTGGTAACATGTTGGGAGATGGTGGTTGAGATGCCAACTAAGTCCCTCTGTAAGGCCAATTACATTTCGGATTCGATTCGGGACTGTGAAGATAATTGTTAGGTATTGGATTTTTCTGTCAAGAAATTCTCAGTGCTAGCCCGGAGTTGGTAGTTGGCGGTGTTTCACCCTGGTCCCGGTTATCACTATCATGTGATAATTATAGTCGTATAGCCCGCCAACCCGCGTTGGAGCAGCGTGGCGGGTCTAAGCTCTAAATCCCTCTCCTACGAGAGAGAAGGCCTGTGCTAGCAGTGGGACTTTAAAAAGGCTGTATGGTAATGGTGGTGGATGTATCTATACTGTATAGCACAGTATTGAGTATCAGGTAGATATATCTTCCAGATAAATAGGTAAGTATGTAAGTAAAACCAAAATTAATAAGAAAAATCACTTACGTAATCCTTCTGAGATTTTTCATAGACAACTTTATTCCGCTGGACATGCCTCATATCTTTCCTCAACAATGAATAATTGATGCCCTCCTCAAACATATAGTCTGGGATCATCTTTTCGCTAAAAATTTAACGATATTCCAGGACGGGAGTACCCACTTCCGAGCAACCGAACGTTAGAATGTGAAAATTATCAAACGAAACAGCGCGGCGTTAGCAAACTGTCAGAAAATAATAAATGAATAGCCATTATATTGTTGGTAACAACAAGGAGTGGCGTTATCGAATAGGTAAACAGGGCGCGAGAACTAGTAGCCTATTTCGTTAAATTTTAAAGCAAACGATGGTTAAGCGCCTTGAATTTTAATGCAAACGAACGTGCCTGGCTAAAGGAGTATTTGGGCATTATGAGCGATTATTTGAATAAAGCTGTGATAGCCTAGTGGTTAGGACGACCGACTTCTAATCGGAGGTCGTGGGTTCGATCCCGGGCACGCACCTCTAACTTTTCAGAGTTATGTGCGTTTTAAGTATTTAAATATTACTTGCTTTAACGGTGAAGGAAAACATCGTGAGGAAACCTGCATGCCTGAGAGTTCTCCATAACGTTCTCAAAGGTGTGTGAAGTCTGCCAATCCGCTTGGCCAGCGTGGTAGACTATGGCCAAAACCCTTCTCACTCTGAGAGGAGACCCGTGCTCTGTAGTGAGCCGGTAATGGGTTGATCATGATGATGATGATTTGAATAAATGATAGATTTGCTTGTAGGCCAGCCGTTTAACTGAGACTATTATTGTATTATCTATGACTGAGACGGTTAGGTAGCTGCTCGGTGCAAGAGGGGGGGTTGAGCACAGACCAAAAACTACTGGAGGTGACGGAATTAAAGCCCCTATTACATTACGCGATATTGAGGGCCCTTCTCCAAGGGTGGGGTTGATAGGTATAATAATAAAAACACACGTAATTTAGCTTTCACATACACAGAAATTATATATTATATTTAGAAATACCATAGATGGTATTTTTTAGAGTTTCTTTTAGAGTTAATTTATACATAGATCTATGTATAAATTAACTCTAAAAGAAACCTGAAACTCAAAAAACAATCATCAAAATCGGTTCATTAGTTGCGGAGATAATCGCGAACATACTTACATACATACATACATACTTACATACATACATACGGGTCGAATACAGAACCTCCTTTTTTTGAAGTCGGTTAATAAAATTACATTTATAATATTATTATGTACATCTTTTAATATGGATATTTAATCTTTTTTTTTTATGCAAATGCAAGTTTTATTTAGGAGGATTCGAAAAATCAAAGTCAATGCAAACTTTAGATACCATTTATTCAAGATATAAAGATATCACAGTTGTGTTACATTATTTTAATTAAACAGATATTTTATTTATTGATAACAAAAACAATATAAGAATCAACAAACAAAACACAGATTAGCTTTTCTCTTTTACGTCGCCGAAAACAACAGATCAATTTTAAACATGATTATATATTATTATTAGCTGATGCCCGCGACTTCATCCGCGTGGATTTAGGTTTCTTAAATATCCCTTGGGAACTCTATGATTTTCCGGGATAAAAAGTAGACTGTCCTTCTCTATATAGTCTATCTCTGTAATCTAATATTCTAATATTCTATAAATTATTTTTCAAGTTTTGAAATAAGCTTGCCGTACGAAGAATATAAAAAATTAATTAAGGTAAGGATCTGTATGAAATTGTACATACATTTATTGTCAAAATTAGACATGAGTTCTAATGGACGGATTGAAATGCAGTTTAAAGGCGTGTCCTTTGCGAAGGTGTGCCCTTGTATTTTCTTCAGTAGTTGAGTCATATAGATTTGGGGAATCTGAACATAATAATAATAATAAATACTCACACATACACATACGGTCGTCTGTTCCTAAAGTAGGCAACTTAATGCCTGTGTTATAGGTAACAAGTCGACTGATAGACATATTTACATATAAATACATATACATATATTTTAATAAAGGTATACATACATACATATTATAAATACACCCAGACTCGGGGCGGGAATCGAACCCGCGACCCGGAGCGGAAGGCAGGGTCACTGCCAACCGCGCCAACGGGCCAGTCAACATGTTCCATAGGTAAAAATTAATGTATGATATTCGAATATTTTATAACAGTAAACAGGTAATTGACTTTTACCGGTATTTGGAATCATCTCTAAAACATTATGAATGCTTCATAGAATTGAATTCTTCTCGTAAACGGCTCGACCGGTTTTGATGATTTTTTTTTTAAATTGTAAGCATGGTGTCATCGCGATGATAACATCGAGGTAGCGAGCTAAACCGCGAGCTCGAGGTATCGCAGTGAGGTATCTTCGGCATGTTTTTACCCTAAGTAGGTGGTGGTACCCCGGACCCGGTAGGTGGCGCTGTTGTCGACATACAGATTTTTTTCCGACCAATGCGGCAGGACATATACCTACCGATATTATAAAATAAATACAAACAAGATGAAGTTTAAAAAATATAACCCAACAGCATACTTCTCTTATACATTAAATATTTTAATATACAGTGAGACCTTTCATTTGATGCAGAGCTTGATCGACTTGTTTTTATTTGTTTATCGACAAACAGATTCATAGTTTTTCGAAATATTGACAGTTGAGATAAATCAATCGAGTTGGGTATAAACTAAAGGTCTCTTCTTGATATATATTTGTTTGTCATATCCGCTATAAGGAATTTGTCATATAGCCTACGACACGCGGCTAATAGAGATAGCTAAGGATACGTCCTCAACCGAAAGTCGTCACCTAGTGGGGGGTCTACCAACACTGCATTTTCCGGTGAGAGGTCGCCATTTTAGCACCTTGGGACCCCAACGTCTATCGGTTCTTCGGACTATGTGCCCCGCCCATTGCCACTTCAGTTTCGCAACCCGCTGAGCTATGTCGGTGACTTTGGTTCTTCTACGGATCTCCTCATTTCTGATTTGATCGCGTAGAGAAACTCCGAGCATAGCTCTCTCCATCGCTCTCTGAGTGACTCTGAGCTAAGGATACTATATTTGTAAAATAATATGACAAACAAATACACATGCACACACACATACACTAACACGCATAATTGCCATTATACTCTCCTGTAGAGGGTAATAAATAACTGAGATACGTATATTAAGGCCATATTTCAAAATTAACTCTGCGACTTGAGTTTAGTCAACTGCGCCATTAGCTCCTTATCAATATCCGAAGTGGATTCTCCAACTTTGTTGCGTGCGACAGATGGGGCATTTGCAATCTGAAAAAGAAATTAATTTAGTTTAGGTTTTTTAAATAACGTACGAACTCTTTGATTTTTCCGGTATAAAAGGAGTATATATCCGTATCCGGGATGCAAGTTATCACTGAGCCAAATTTCGTCAAAATTGGTTCAAAGGTTGACCCATAAAAAGGAAACAGACAAACCGACATATCGCATTTAAAAATTATGATAGTAAGTATGTTAAAAATAAGAATGTTAAACCTTCATTTTGCTATTTCTCAGAATTAGACAAATGAGCAAAAACTAAATAAAAATGGCGGCGTTTTAATCCTATTCTTATTTTAAAGTATTATATAAATTGAAAATATTGAGAACAGATTAAATTTACTAATTCATAACAGTTCAAATGTTTTTTTTTTTTTGTAATAATTTATTCAAAAATTAATAATTCACGGGCGTTTTACATTATAGTTGACACATCACACGCTTCATAATAAAGCATTTTACTATGATCTATATGAGTATCTGCATGAAAAACCAGTTTTATATTCTGTAGAATTAAAAGACAATACAACATTCACAACAGTATTTCCTTACCTTTCCACTAACTTCGATGCCGATTTCGTCCAAGACCTGGTTGACAATCGCGTCAGACTCCTCTTCATCGCCCGACTCTGTCATTATGTCATCTAATGTATCTGAAACTAAAAGTTATGGATATTTAATAATTTGCATTAATATCAAACTATTTTAGAGCAAATTTTAAAAACGTCGATGGTGTCAATGATTAGGAAGATTCGAGCGCAAATAAATTGTTTAGTTTACTAATAAATACGTCACGCATCTATCATAACTGCCTCGTTGGTCTAGTGGTTAGCATATTCGACTGCAGATCACGAGGTCCCGGGTTCGTTTCCCGGTGCGGGAAAATAATTGTTAGGTATTGGGTTTTTCTGTCAAGAAATTCTCAGTAACATCCCGGAGTTGGTAGTTGGCGGTGTTTCACCCCCGTGCCTCGGAAAGCACGTTAAGCAGTCGGTTACGGTTATTATCACTATCATGTGATAATAGTCGTTAAAGTCCGCCAACCCGCACTGCAGCAGCGTGGCGGGTCTAAGCTCTAAATCCCTGTCTCCTAAGAGGAGGCATGTGCCCAGCAGTGAGATGTTAAAAGGCTGTAGTGGTGGTGGTGATGGCATCTATCATATAAGACTACAAACTTGACATAATATGGCACTTAAATAAATATTTTCTGATTAGAAATTATTCAGAAATATTTCTGCAATATTTTCATTTTTTAAAAATTAACTAAATTAAGAAAAATTAGAATAACATGTAGTTTGAAACATTCTTCCACATATATTTATGTAGGAGCCATCGTTAATTTTGAAACATACTCATAATAGAAGCAGTATTCACTAAGTGTACTTATTCAATTTCATCAAAATCCACTCACTCATGTCATCTGTCATGTCCATCTTCATGCTGGCCTGTTTGAAGGCGTCCATGTCCTTGGCGATCTGCTGCGGGTTCATGATCTTGTTCATGGCGCCCATGGTTTTGGCGGTGGTGCCCATTGCGCCCGCTATCGCTATGTTCGCCCCCATCGCTTTGTTGTTAAATTGCACACTCGATATCTGTTAAATAAATGTCAAATGTCATATAAGGCCTCTTGTTAACACGCCGTGAAAACTGACGTTTTGTATAGATAACGCGCTTTCACGGCGTGTTAACAAGATGCTCAAGGGTTGGAGTGATATGAGGCCTATAGTTGGGACATCACAAACGTGCGAACTGAGTCATAAAGCTGACAGATCAGTGTTGTGAGGGCTCTCCCTCGTTCTTTATAACCTGTTATTGACTATCGACAAATCCTTTATTGTTGTTACACACAACACCACAGAATCAGGTTCCAGTTCCATAAGGCCTGTAAGTGCAACTGAGAAGTCTAAAACAAATTATTTTTGACTTGGATCGCACATTTCATCATCATCATCATGATCAACCCATTACCGGCTCACTACAGAGCACGGGTCTCCTCTCAGAGTGAGAAGGGTTTTGGCCATAGTCTACCACGCTGGCCAAGCGGATTGGCAGACTTCACACACCTTTGAGAACGTTATGGAGAACTCTCAGGCATGCAGGTTTCCTCACGATGTTTTCCTTCACCGTTAAAGCAAGTGATATTTAAATACTTAAAACGCACATAACTCTGAAAAGTTAGAGGTGCGTGCCCGGGATCGAACCCACGACCTCCGATTAGAAGTTGGTCGTCCTAACCACTAGGCTATCACAGCTTTTTACATTTTCCATACTAATTAGTAATTTATGTTACCATTCAAAAGCGAATGGATAATGGATTACATTTTATTTACACTGAAATTATATAGGACAGCCTTAATTTAATTATTAATTTGCAGGAAATTATATTTACATAAAGAATACATTACATAAATATCCTAATTATTATAGCCATCTATTGGACACTGTTTTGCCTAGCTGACCGAGATGGATCACCTTAAGCTAGGTACCTTATCAGGCTTGTATCAAATGTTCTGACTAACATGGATTTAAAACAAATTCTACAAAGAGACGACAAGAAGCCCATTAGTTGCTATTTTATTTATTTATAGCAAAAAATTTACTTTTATTTATAGCAAAAAAATACTTACTTTGCTGTTAGCGTTGTACATTCTTGCTTTTTGTTTCCTCATTGCCACCAATTGCTTCGCTAGTATCTTACAACCTTCGTTATTTCCTTCTTTTGCCATCTTTTTAATCTCCATCTCCTAAATAGTTAAATAATTTCTATTTGAAAAATTAATAAATAAATTCAACAGTAAAAATTTAAAAAAAAAGGCTAAAATATGGAAGACTTAGAAAAAGATGGATGGATGGATCTAGAGAAAATTGGAAAGTTGACATACAATATTATAATAGATAGGAAGAGTGACCCGTGTGGGGTTGCTGGTCCCCCATCGGGCGCGTCCCCCGGTGGCGCATGGGGGAACGCCTCCCAGATATGGGAGGTACCGGGGAAACCCGGCGCGGACCAAAACCAGCAGGGGGTTGCCGCTTGGAGGATCCTGGTACTTCTCTGTTCATCAGAGTGGACTGTGGAGACTCCGGGCGGCGACAATTGGGGGGGAGGCTTTCGGGCCGTGAGGAAGAAAACCTCGTTAAAAAATTACAGGAGGGGGTGGAAACGCCCTGCGGCCGGTGGGCGCTGGCTTCGGCCACCGTCGGGCAACCCGTAATCCGCACTGAGCGGAACCGGGGGCCCCACGCACTGAGCGAGGGGCCGCGAGGAAGAAAACCTCTATAAAAAATTACACGAGGGGTGAACCTCTTGAGGGTCGCCTGCGGGTGTGGCCCTCTTGAGGGTTGCCTCTAGCGAGGAACTCCGGGTGATGGAATGGTGTATCCGTCGCCCGTTGAGACGCCTCGGGTCGGGAGGCGCACCATTATGTTCCTGGTGCGCCTCAGACGGTGTTAGGGGACCTTTAGGTCCCCCGGTGGAGGGTCTGCCTCGGCAGACGGCGCCGGCTGGGTCGCGGATGATTGCGCAAGTGTACCCGTAACCCAGCCACCAGGCGACACGGAGGAACATCGCTGGGTTTTAGTGGGTATTCTGGCCATCGGCCTGCTTGAGTCCCACACTACCTTCCGGAAGCGGCGCAGTCCGCTGCGCTGCTTCCGAAAGGTGTGCGTAAATGCATTTCCCAGCTATACAATGAATATAAAATTATTTTGCTATAATCCGCTAACAGTGACAAATTTGTAGGCACAACACCACACAATCTTGTAGGCACAACACCACACAATCTTGTAGGCACAACACCACACAAATTCACCACAAAACAAACTCGACGATCGTTTCGCTCCGACACCGGAGCATCTTCAGGAGATGTCGACTTCACAACGGACGATTGCAAAGTGAGTTCGTGTCGAATGAGCGGTCTTATATATACTATCCCCGCTTAGCTATATATAAGACCGCTCATTCGACACGAACTCACTTTGCAATCGTCCGTTGTGAAGTCGACATCTCCTGAAGATGCTCCGGTGTCGGAGCGAAACGATCGTCGAGTTTGTTTTGTGGTGAATTTGTGTGGTGTTGTGCCTACAAGATTGTGTGGTGTTGTGCCTACAAGATTGTGTGGTGTTGTGCCTACAAATTTGTCACTGTTAGCGGATTATAGCAAAATAATTTTATATTCATTGTATATCATGGAATTCCGCAAAGTAACGCCTGCTTCCATTCAGCATTTCCCAGCGTCAAAAAAAAAAAAAAAAAAAAAAAAAAAAGATAGGAAGAGTGAAGTAAAAGAACAGGAACCACTAAATGAATGCAAAATGCAAGATGAAGGAATAATGACGTGTAAGTAATTAAAATTTTGAAAACATTACAAACCAATTTCTTTTCTTCTCTCTCCAATGCTACCTTATCCCTCTCTAAATCTCTGCCTGCTTTACGAAGCTCCCGATCATTTTGTCTCTGTTGTTCTGAAAACGTAAAAAATTAGGTTAACAGTCATGTATTATGTATTCATGTACTTATAGTTGGAACGCCTGCCGTCACCAGGCAGTCATCAGTCCTATATCAGGACTCAGGACTAGTCCACCCAATTCTGCGTTTGGAGACAGATTACTGGTGTCTCAGCAACCTACCTGTACCTTTGGTAAAACCGGATATCTGGCTGGCATAAATCAGTTATAGCGGGAGCCCCAGCTGGGGCGGCTGCCGGACGCCTGGGATGCATACTTTGGGTTCCCCCGGGCGTCCAGCACAGACAGCATGAGGGTCATGCCGTGGTGGCATAAATCAGTTATAATGATACCTACTACTTGACATGAGATACAATGAGTTGTTATCATAACTTCATATGTGGGATGAGTAACCTGTACCTAGCTTTTGACATCTTAGTATTGACAAAAATAAGTATAGATCGACCAGAATCTCATGAAAAATAGGGAAATTAAATTTTGTAGTAAGCAACACTAGGTTAACTCGGCTGCCCTAGTGATAAACAAAGTATGTAATTACATTCAGAACACCTTACCTGGGATCGTTTCACGAAACGAAAAATCATGCAACTGCATTTTAAATACAAAAACAAAGTAATCAACATCCAATTACTTTGTTTTTGTGTTGTGCTTGTTGTTTACTTGGTTTTTGCATTTATATTCCGGGTTAGTGAGTTCAGTTACTTTGTTTGGGCAATTTAAATTTCAGTAAACGGTTCAAGTTATTTGAAATATTAAACTGTGATAAAAAACTACTCGACATAAAACTTTTGTTAATGCAAAAGTCAATTTCACAAAAAATGTCAGTTACTTTGTTTATCGCTAGGGCAGCCGTAGTGTTGCTAACCTTGGAATTTCATTTCCCTATTTTTCATGAGATTCTGGTCTATATATACATACATGTAGGAGATATTCTTACATGTTATTTTACAAACAGACCTACCAAAGAACAGGTACCTACTACCTACCAGAAGAACACTTGAATAATTTGAAAGCATGACGAAATCTATTTATTTTGCTGAGTTCCTACTTGTAATTACTAGAACGAATTATTTACCTTTTACTGTAGGCTCTTTCCAGAAGAAATTCATTTTGATAATGGTTTTATGAATAAAGTGATAATATTTGAACAAGTAAATAATTAATAATGTAGGTATTAATGCAGCGATGACTAATATAATATTGTTGTTTAACAATTTTTCACTTTGTGATCATTGATCATGTCATGACTCATGACGTGTGATTTGACATTTGACCATTTTGACATTGTTATCACAGACAAATATTATTCCACAGATGATACAAAATAGCCATAGAGATAATAATAATAAGTAGAGTAGGCATACCTACCTTAAAAACGTGCCAAAAATACACTCACACACGCACAATCCTGTAACATAAAATGGCGCGTGTTCATTGTGATCACAGACGTATAAAGAGAAGATTGTGATGTCTCAAGTTGTGCGTGTGTGAGTGTTCATGTATACATTTTAGGGAGGCCATCTTAAGGGAAGTTGCAATAAAATTTCTGCCACGATCTGTTTTATTGTTATGTTTAAAAATGTAGTGTTGTCTCTTACACACTTATGAAAATTTTGATAAGCTTAAGCTATTTTCCGATCCACTATTTTCTATAGGACATTATGCCAAGTCCTCTTCTATAGGTTCATGAAAATAGCTGACAATTTTGCTGACACTGTATTTTGGTTATCGCACAGGGTTATCGTTGTGTTGTAGTAAACCTAGTAAACTCTCTAGTAAGACTCGGGAATCAAACCTCAATTCACGATTGAACATGTTGACCGCTAGACCAACGAGGTAGTAGTAGTAGTAATAGTAATGTTACCCACCTCTAGCTCTCTAACTTTGTTCTGAATAAAATGGCTGCGACAAAGCCCTCATACGCATTAGCGGTCAACCGCGTACGCGGCTGACAGCGCGGCTAGCCTCTTCATAGAATTTCGTCGCGGTTTAGTGCGTACAAAATGAGCGGTTGCATATAAAAATATAAAAGCGGGTAGCCGCGCGGTCAGCCGCGTACGCGATTAACCGCAAATGCGTATGAGGGCTTAGCCCTCATACGCATTAGCGGCTAACCGCGCGGCTAGCCGCTTTTATATTTTTATATGCAACTATGCAACCGCTCATTTTGTACGCACTAAACCGCGACGAAATTCTACAAGTGACCAGCCGCGCGGTTAGCCGCATACGCGGTTGACCGCTAATGCGTATGAGGGCTTAGAGCTGCGACCAAAATAAACAGACATATGACAGACTAACTGGATATACTGGATAACTATAAGCATAATTTACCACACCACACTACAAAAAGACGTCAGTCCGCTTATATTTGTGCACGTGCACCCTTTCGGGCTTTCGAGGTCTAGGATACTGATGTTTTCTCCTGAGTTTTGACGAGTATGGACTTACAAAAAATCAATAGTTTCCATTTTGATCCACCTGCACAGCCAGTGGGTTCTGACTTCTGAACGAATGTAAAGCGGCCAGACACTAAGGCCCGGTACACCGAGTCCAGCGCAGAGCAGAACATTTTCTGGGAATAATTATTAACTTTACGACTAATGACATATTATGGTCAATAATTGTATTCTAAAAATATACGCGCGAAGTCGCACGCGCGCTCGTTTTTACTGTACCGCACAACCGTATGTCAATAATCGTAAAGTTAATTATTCAGTGTTCTCACTTCTCAAAAACTCTGCTCTTCGTTGCGCTGGGGTGTGCGCCGGGCCTAAGTCCTTATTATTCTTTTCTAAGTCTTTATTATTCCCTATATTATTATTCTATTTCGTCGTTATCAACCGATCGACGTCCACTCGGCTGGACATAGGTCTCTTGAAGGGACTTCTACATGTCACGGTCTTGTGCCGCTTGTATCCAGCGGCTCCCTGCGACTCGTTTGATGTCGTCGGTCCACCTAGTGGGGGGGTCTACTAACACTGCGCTTCCCGTTGCGAGGTCGCCACTCCAGCACCTTGGGACCCCAACGTCCATCGGTTGTCCGAATTATGGTGCCCCGCCCATTGCCACTTCAGTTGCGCAACCCGCTGAGTTATGTCGGTGACTCTGGTTCTTCTACGGATCTCCTCATTTCTGATTTAATCGCGTAGAGAAACTCCGAGCATAGCTCTCCATCGCTCTCTGAGTGACTCTGAGCTTTCTTGTTATTCTATTTAGAATATAGGTACGTAATATGTAAGTATTAAAATAACATACACCATATACCTATATGAAACTTTTATTTTCGAGAGCAAAATCGAAATGTTTTTTCATAATAATTTGTTATAATTATCTAGTCACTTCATTTTTATTATTATAATATATATCCATTGATAATAAATACTAGTCAGTATTAATTAAGCTATATTTCATTTAAGTAGGAATTAATTTCCTAAAAGTTTTATATAAACACAACACAAAAGTACATTAGGCAAATTAATTGTTTTTTTCTGCTATTTTAAAATTATTGTGGTCTAATTTAAAATATCGAAGCAGTTGTAAAAAATCCTATTATTAAACGTTTTTGTGGACAATACAAACAAAAATAATAAATAAGTACCTATACATCTTAGTTCATAGTTGGATCCAAATTAAAAATACACAAAATTAAAATTAAGTATGTGAAATTAAGTAAAATTATTATTATTTTTTTCAAAAGATTATTATTTTTGCAACTTGTAATTTAGCGAGAGCCAAAAATACACAAATAAATTTTTCGGGACGGACATTTTCATTATTGAGCTAAAAATAAATTAAATTCTACTTATTATGGATCTTTTGAGACGGTTTAGGACCTATTATCAAAGCAATAAAATAAGTTTAGAAGCAATTCACAAGGTCAACTGTCCGCACAACCGATAGGAATAAAACTTTGTTTCATTTGTTTATTTATCAGTGTAACAAAATTACGTCCTTACAGTTTTTCTCTATTGAATGTGACGAGAATCTACCTACATTTTGGGACGGGTCACGCATTAGAGATTCACCAGGACCAAACTGGTCTAAAAGGGCCAAAATTCCATAAATCTGGTAGACCTTCGTGTGGTTCTTCTTTGAAATCGCTTTCGGACCATTGGAATGGCTGGATGACATCCCTATTCAGCAGTTCTAATGTCTCCTTCTCGGCTTCTTCCTGCTGGTGCTTCACTAGATCCCTTATTTCAAGACCATTTATCATTGGCACGTCGTCAAATTGATCTGTGTAAATGGATGCTATGTTTCCTTTATTTATGTTGGTGATGTTACGTTTCGCAGGTTCTGTGAACGTTGGACTGGAGATTGCGACGAAATCTAATGTTGTATCGTCAACAGAGCCTGGAACAAGAAATAATTCATTCATTCATGTATGGAAATACAAAATCAATTAGGTTCAAATCAGAAATGAGAAGATTCGTAGGAGAACCAGAATTGCCGACGATCTAGTCTAGATGGTCTAGACGCAAAACTGAAGTACAAGTCACGGCAAATAAGTCTAGCGTTGACCTTCAATGCGCAGTAGTCGAAAATGAGGTATCTCGGGGTGCGAGGGGGTCGCGGGGAGGGCGTGGGGATCGTTCGTAAGCACTGATTAGCTCTCGCGGATGCCTCGTAAGCGCTGATTGGCTCTCCAATCGTATTGTTTCCCGCTCACTCGTACGACGCTGCACGCACTTGAACGACGCTGAACGCACTTGAACGTCACCGCTCGACTTACGTGCCGGACGCTGCGGTCCCAAGTGATCGAATAGCGACCCTGCACCGGCAAACGCAGCGTTAAAAATCCTCCCAATTCAATGGGTGGATGGACAATCTCAAGAAAGTCTCTGGTATAGGCGTTGGATACAAGTGGAACAAAATCGGGTTCTGTGGCGATCATCACAGGAAACCTATGTCCAGCAGTGGACGTCTATCGGAACTAGGAACTAGGAAGAACTAGTATTAACTAGGGGAGACTAGGAACTAGTATTAACTAGGGGAGACTAGGAACTAGTATTAACTAGGGGAGACTAGGAACTAGTATTAACTAGGGGAGACTAGGAACTAGTATTAACTAGGGGAGACTAGGAACTAGTATTGGTGGCCTGGGGTTGAGACGATGATGACAATAATTTATTGTCCAAAGAAAATGATAAAATTATTTACTATTTTGGCTGGCTGAGCTCAACACAATAAAACAGCGCACAGTAAGTAGGTAGGTACTTATAAACAGTTACCATAGAACGGCTACGGGCCACGTAATCGACTTTTAAGCACTTGTTTAAGGAAAATGCCGTTAGACTTACCGCTAATGACTTTAGTGTCAATAATTCCATAAGCCTTCTTATTGTCACGGACAATATCTCCCCGGTATCCTAGAGCGGACCAATATTCAGCCTTTTGTATGTTACAGCTTTCATCATCATTGCAGTTGTTGTTGTCACTAGTACCATTAACTGCGGTCATATTGTTTGATCTCATCAATTTGATTATGCTATTTATAGTAGTGGCGTTCTTGTAACCTCGCTGGAAGATAACGGCTCGGGGTGATTCCGACTCTGAGAACATTTTTCCGTATGCCTCTTCCATTTTTGTGACGTGTGTGACGTTGGCTATGTCCTGTAATAGAAAAAATTTCATTATTTAGTAATTTGTTAAATGTAGGTATACTTAAGTATACATAGTTATATGTATGTTTGAATTTATTTTACAGAACAGGGCACAGGCTCCCGCTGTTATAGCCTATAACAGAGGAGGCCTATAGGAGAGAGTGCTCCAATGTCGCGCTTATTGTACATGACAGTGTACCTATATTATATCCGGGACCAACGATATAATGTGCTCTCCGAGGAGTGAAACACCGCCAACCAAGTACATGCAAGGTTGGCACTGAGAACTGCTTTACAGAAACCCCCTTACCTCATTTTTTTTTTGCACGACCCTGGAATCGTGCCCAGAGCCAAAAACTTAAAAGTCTTTCAATACTGACCGCCTTCTAATTTTTCTGCAATATCACTACAGATTTATTTAAATAAATAGATCTATAATCTCGAGTTTAGTAGACTGATTTTGATTAACGATGGATTAGTATTTAAGCCTGATAAGGGAAGAACGTTCCAAAAAGATATACCTAATAGGTAATAACATAATAATAAGCACACATAGTAATAACTATTACAATTAAGTATTTATAAGGTACTAGCCGTTCCCGGCATGCCACCTAAAGTATTGTTTAGGAAAGCATAGAGAACAAACATACAAACGTACATACATTTTTATGTACCTACGTTTTTTGGGCTAGGAACCTTTGCGGGCGTATGCAGAACATCTTACCAAAGTTACATCGTAATTGTATGAAAAGTTTAAGAGTGCATAGAGGAGATACAGACAAACATTGATTTTTATTAAAATAGGATTACCAATATAATATATTACTTAACTATACTTACAACAAAGAACGGAAGACCGTAAGTAGCCCAGTATTTCTTTTCCAGAAAAGCGTCAGAGATATCGGCGGAATGCGTCCTGCCAGGGACTTGTTCGATCAGCCAGAGGAGACCTTTTGCCCGCCCACTGCCCGCGCGATGGACTATCGTGTGTTTTATGTCACTGTAATTCGAACAAAACCGACTTCAATACACCATAAAATTTGAAGAGTTCCCTCGATTTGTCCAGGATCCCATCATCAGATCCCGACCCGATGACTATGGGACCGCCTGGGAAGTATACACTTTCAAACAAAAGAATATTTTTTCAAAGCGGTCCAGGCGTTTTTGAGTAATCAGGGAACATAATATTTACATTTAAAAAAAGATTCCGACGAATTGAGAACTTCCTCCTTTTTTATCGGTTAATAAATTAAATTCCTTGCTTTCCACGGTATGGTGGGCAGCAGCAGCTTTCTATCTCTACTTCTTTATTGATAATTAGCAACTGTCCATGATATCATAGACATAGGTTTCTCTATCAAGGAAAGAATTCTTTAAATATCGATTCTGTAGATTCAGAGAATATTCGAAATAAACACAACTCACGAACTTTACTTCTTTATAATATTAGTGTAAAAATTATACCCGGAGACATCGTTAATTTATTTCAAGAAAGAGGGACACATCGAAATTGAGTGCAACAAATTATGTCGCTCTATAAATGCACTAGTTTAAACATCATAAACTAATATCAACGCAGGCGCAACTCCAATGGTTATTGAATGGAATATTACGCATTTACACGCCTACAGCTGATATGATTATGATTGATAACATGACGTTAACTTGTGTTGAAATGTTGATGTTGACTGGCGAGGAAGCGGCTGATAATTTCAGAAAATTTCCGTTTATGAAATTGTTAGATACTACACGTAGGTAAAGCCTTATAGCCTACTTATAATATAAGCGAAATAATAAGCGAAAATCTAAGAAATCTTTGATTTCACTTCGACTTCTACGAGTAGATTTTTAGGACTTAAGTAGTTAGGTAGGTTTTATTTGTATTCGAGAGAAGAACATTTTACTTTTTTGGGCCGACTCGGGGCTCGAACCCCGGACCTGCAGGGCGATTCAGAACACTTCGATTCAGTTTCGGTTTCGACAACTACCCTGTCGATACGGTTATTCTGAATTGAAAATACATCTTATCGTATGATAACTTACCGAATCGATCGATAATTACGTTATCGAAGTGTTCTGAATTACTTACCGTACGATAAGATGTATTTTTAATTCAGAAAAACCGTATCAACAGGGTAGTTGTCGAAACCGAAACCGAATCGAAGTGTTCTGAATCGCCCTGCTGATGATCCTGCAGCTGGATGAGTTAGCCCCTAGACCCACACCCCAAAGTTTCTAAGCGGCGTTGAAACGCTATCTCTTCGCGACACGGCTTTGTCAATAATGTACTTACCTAACTGATTTAATTAGATACGAGAATTTCTCGGTGTTGAGACCCTTAGTCCGTGGGGTCCTAGCGCTATAAGGCTTTTTAAGGAAATAGCAAAAAGGTTAGTCGACATCACAGGAGACCGAAGAGCTGGCAGCTGGCAACTAGCTGGCAACTAGGGCTATGGAGCGAGCTATGCTTGGAGTCTCTTTGAAGGATAAAATCAGAAATGAGATTATTCGGAAAAGAACTAAGTAACCGACATAGCTCGCAGGATCAGCTCGTTGAAGTGGCGGTGGGCAGGTCACATCTGTCGGAGGACCGATAACCGCTGGAGCAGACGTGTCCTCGAGTGGAGACCGCGAACCGGCAAGCGCAGCGTAGGAAGGCCCCCGGCTCGGTGGTCCGACGACCTTAAAAGGGTCGCTGGCCGGGATTGGATGCGAAAGGCAGAGAACCGGACGGTGTGGCGCACCCTGGGAGAGGCCTACATCCAGCAGTGGACGGAAATAGGCTGATGATGATGATGATGATGAGTCATTATAGATACGTATTTTATATAGATATCATAGATACCTATCATATTTAGTATCAAATAACGTTAGTATCAAATAAAGTATTTTATTCATTTATTATTTTAATATTGGTTTGGATAATGGACACTCACTTGTTCACCATGCTCTCCGTAACAATGTCCTTGTTGTCGGTGTTGCGCACGATTTGTTCGTTGGAGTGGAAGCTGAAGAGCTGGCGGAGCTTGTTGTAGTCCACGAGCAGCCACTGCTTGCAGCCGGTGCCGGAGTTGCTGCGCGCGAGCGTGTGGCCCCAGCTGCTCACGTTGGACGCGAGGTGGTTGGCGGCCGTGATCCGGGGACCCAGTGGAACCTAAAACATACGAATAATGTCGTTTTTATATGCTTTTTAACTTACTTCAAAAAACTAAAATCGACTTTCAATGTCTTATTTTACATATTTAACCCCCGACGCAAAAACGACGGGGTGTTATAAGTTTGACGTATCTGTGTGTGTGTGTGTGTGTGTGTGTGTGTGTGTCTGTCTGTTCCCCTGTGGCGCTCAAACGGGTGGACCGATTTGAATGCGGTTTTTTTTGTTTGAAAGGTGAATTAGTCGAGAATGTTCTTAGCTATGTTTGATGAAAATCGGTCCAAGATGGCCGCCGCTACAAAATGGCGGATGATATATTTTTTCACAACTCCCTTGATATGGGCATCAAATGAAAGGGCTTGACTAGTAGAATAGCACTATTGCAAATTCAAGATGGCCGCCGCCACTAAATGGCGAATGTCGGGGGTTTTTAAATTTTCAATTTACACTTGTTTCAGGAACGTTTTTAATATTTAATACACCTTTTATCATTCTTATCTACGAAGTTACATGCATAAAGGCCGATTCGCACATATCTATCAGTGACCCATGTCAGTAATATTTTTGATTGATACATATTTTTCTCTTAGATTGCTGGACCGAAGTTGGTTTAATTTTAAAGAAAACGATTGCACGTAGAAAGGAAATAGGTACATATGATGCGGCGATTTCGTAAATGGGCGTTACTATATTCTAATTAGATTCTAATACAAAAAATAGCAGGTAACTAAGTTACATAACAGAATACATAATAATATAATGTTACAATACGAAAGTCACTTCTGTTCGCACGTTAACATTTATTTTGTCGAGTAAATATTTAAATAGGAATATAAGCTTTTGTGCAATTTATGGAAATTTTGTATCGTAAGGCAGGTAAATACACAATATTATCTACATTATAATATTTGATTTGCATTATATTATACAATATCGAATATTTTACTTTATTCACAATAGCTGATCCTTAAGCCATTTTAGTGTCAACTCTAAACTAAAACGGCTTAAATGGTGGTCTTATCTTTGGTGATCAGTGATCTACCCACAGAACACTTAGATATGCTCCTAGCGGAGGATCTACCAACAAAGATCTAAAGCACAAAATACACAATATCCAAACTAAACTGAGTCCTTAACTTTTTTAGGGTTCCGTAGTAAACAAGGAACCCTTATAGTTTCGCCATGTCCGTCCGTCTGTCCGTCTGTCCGTCTGCCCGTCTGTCCGTCTGTCCGTCTGTCCGTCCTCGGTTAATCTCAGAGACTATTAGTGCTAGAAATCCGTAATTTGGCATGAGTATAAATATTAATCACGCCGACAAAGTGGTGAAATAAAATTTTGATAAATATTTTTTTTTAGGGTAGCTCCCCTACATGTAAAGTGGGGATGAATATTTTTTTTCTCGTCTACCCCATAGTGTGGGGTATCGTTGAATAGGTCTTTTAAAAATACTGTGGGTGTGGGAACATCATTTTTCGATTTCTAGATCCGTTTGTAAAATATGATGTTTTAAAGTGCAAATTTTTATTAGAATCAAGTGTCCCCCCCTCTCTATCAGCCAAATGGCAGTATATAGGAACTTGAAAAAATTCACAGCAGTAGGGTATATAATCAATTTTAAAGTAAAACTATCACGGCTAAGTAGGGTTCACAGGTTAAGGAGTTATATTATCTGTTTTTCGAGGATTGTGACTACGGAACCCTACAATGCGCGTGGCCCGCCACGCACTTGGCCGGTTTTTTTTTATATGAATTGCGCACAAACGAGCAAGCGGGTCACCTGATATTTTACCACCGCCCATGAACATTTGCAGCACCAGAGGAACTATTGCGTTGCTGGTCTTTAAGGAATTTGTTGATCTGCCCCTTGAATAACCCCATATAAAAGTTATGTGGAAACACCACCGGAGGGAGTTGGTATCACAATTTTAGAGTACTTGGAAGAAATGATCTTGCGCAACATAATGGTTCCTGCGAAAAAGGGTACCTACATATTTATGTTTAGAGCTGTCAATGTAGTTTAGAGATTGTATACAACAGAATTAATACCAATTATTGTCCTACCATTTTTCTTAAAATACGAGTATATGATGAACTTACTTGTTCAGTTATATTGACATTCTTCCACAGTTTGTCATTGTAATTCCTTAGAGCAGTTCCAGTCACGGCTAGTCGATGGTTTTCTCCCCTCACTACATAGAACTCGTCTTGGCTTGTGATCGATCCCGGGTAACCGGCGAATTCCACTGAAGCCCCGGGCGCAGGAGTGGGGTCCTTAGATGTTCGATGATAGTTCAGTTTGTACTTTTTCAGGATACGGGTCATTGATGAAAAGCTGAAAAAAAAATTATTACGTAAATCCTCTACAGCCTTTTAACGTCCCACTGATGGGCACAGGCCTCCTCTCTCCTATGAGAGAGGGATTTAGATTAAACAAGCTTAGACCCGCCACGCTGCTCCAATGCGGGTTGGCGGGCTTTAACGACTATTTTCACAAGATAGTGATAATAACCGGGACCAACTGCTTAACATGCTCTCCGAAGCACGGGGGTTAAACACCGCCAGCTTCCAACTCCGGGCTGGCACTGAGAATTTCTTGACAGAAAAACCCAACACCTAACAATTATTTACTCGACCCGGGAATCGAACCCGATGATATGCGGTCGAACATACTAACCACTAGACCAACGAGGCATTTACGTAAATACGAGAACATAAATCAACAGATTTGGAGCAAAATTGTTTTTGGAATGTGAGCCGCAGGCTAGAGGGAGCTAGAAGAGGACAATATAAAAAGTCTGAATACTATCCTAAATTCTACTCCTATCTTCTAACTGCTATACAGTTTTTAAGTAGATTAACGAGCTTCCATCTTTACACCGTCGCATATATTTTAGACTGTCAAATATTTTCTCTATGTAAACTTACCGTCGTGAGATCGCGGTCAAGGCGCTAGCTTGTCATTGAATATTTATTAAAATAAAATTGGCCAAGTGCGAGTTAGACTCGCGCTCTTTAAAAGGAAACGTTTAAATAGTTATTTGGTTAAATTATTCGACAGCATAAAAACTAAACCTTTTCTTACAAACAATCTTAGTTGATCTCGTGACTAAGATTGTTTGTAAAGAATCATTGCTGATTTCTAAAAAAAACTGTGCTCCTGTAATATATGGTAACTATGTACTTACTAAAGAATTACTCACAACAATTTCAGATTTTTGATGAATTTCAGATGCTTTGATTTCTTTTAGATATATCGGCCCCCTATGAAAATGATAATTTCAAATTGATAACATCAATTATTGTTATTAAAATAAAAAGTTGTAACAGACGGACGACATTGCACTATTTCTATCGTTTCCGAACGGAAGCCCGTGCAGAAACTCGAATGAATAACCTCCGTGACTAATAAATCCACACGCCAAAACATTCGCCTAACCCCATTGTTCCATTGTTCGCCGCTGTCTCACTCACCTCCCGGCCACATCCTGCGCGATCAATTTATATTGCTCCCTTCTTTCGTCTCGTTCACGATCCTCAAGAAGGCGCTCGACAGTCCCGACATGGCACTGCACTCTGGATCGTCGACGGATATGTTAAACTTATGTTGGATCCCAACAACTCACCTCATGGCCACATCCTGTACGATGAATAGCTTCTTTATTTCGCTCCCGTCTTCTGAAGTCTCGTTCACGATCATTAAGAAGGCGCTCGACAGTCGCGGCATGGCGCTGCACTCCGGATCTTCGACGGATATGTTCAACTTATGTTGGATCCCAACAACTCACCTCGTGGCCACATCCTGCACGATGAATAGCTTCTTTATTTCGCTCCCGTCTTCTGAAGTCTCGTTCACGATCTTTAAGAAGGCGCTCGACAGTCCCGACATGGCGCTGCACTCCGGATCGTCGACGGATATGTTCGACTTATGTTGGATCCCAACAACTCACCTCATGGCCACATCATGCGCGATGAATAGCTTCTTAATATTTCGCTCCCGTCTTCTGAAGTCTCGTTCACGATCATTAAGAAGGCGCTCGACAGTCGCGGCATGGCGCTGCACTCCGGATCTTCGACGGATATGTTCAACTTATGTTGGATCCCAACAACTCACCTCATGGCCACATTCTGCACGATGAATAGCTTCTTTATTTCGCTCCCGTCTTCTGAAGTCTCGTTCACGATCTTTAAGAAGGCGCTCGACAGTTCCGGATCTGCGACGGATATGTTCAACTTATGTTGGATCCCAACAACTCACCTCCCGGCCACATCCTGCGCGATGAGTAGCTTCTTTATCTCGCTCCCGGCTTTCGTCTCGTTGACGATCCTCAAGAAGGTGCACGACAGTCCCGGCATGGCGCTGAACGCTGGATCTTCGACTGAGATGATCAACTTGGGCTGGATCTCAACAACTCACCTCCCGGCCACACCCTGCGCGATGAGTAGCTTCTTTATTTCGCTCCCGTCTTTCGTTTCGTTGACAATCCTCAAGAAAGCGCTCGACAGACCCGACATGGCGCTGAACTCCGGATCTTCGACGGATATGTTCAACTTGTGTTGGATATCAACGACTCACCTGCCGGCCACATCCTGCGCGATGAATAGCTTCCTTATTTCGCTCCCGTCCTCTGAAGTCTCGTTCACGATCCTCAAGAAAGCGCTGGACAGTCCCGGCATTGCGCTGAACTCCGGATCCTCGACGGATATGTTCAACTTGTGCTGGATCTCGACAACTTCCGCCACCGAGTTCAGCCAGTACAGGTCGGATATGTCGGTCTCATATTCGTTGTTGCTGCGGACCACGCCGTGCTTCCATCCTGTGTATATTCCACCGATTTGCGTGTAATGCAACGAAACCTGTTGACGTAAATATTATTGAAGTTTATAGCGTGATGAGTAACTGCCTTTAAGCCGCATGCATGTACTAAGCCTTACAATACTTGAGGTCCAGGCTCGAGAAGTATATTCGTAGTTGCAACTGTTCTTCACTCACCCATGCGAGAGAGCATGGGTGTTTTAACGGTTTTCGGACCTCTCACTCATACGCTGGCGTAATATAAACGCCGCGCCAGCGAGGGAGTCAGTCGATTTCTCGTCTGCTTAGCGAACACACGTCGCTTACGCAGCGCCCCGCGTTCCCGCACTCTCGTATTTTTGTGACAAAGTGACCCATTAAACAACTTTACTCAACGCTGGACTCTAATTTCAAAGCCCACAGCCCTACACTGGCTGCCCAACGTGTGTTTTAGGATCTAAAAAGAGGCACAGCCCTACACTGGCTGCCCAACGTGTCTCTTTGGGTCTAAAACAAGTCCAGTCCTACACTGGACGCCCAAAGTGTTTTTCGGGGTTTTAGTGAACTTATAACTTACGTAAAACTTTATACCTATTTGTGCCGTTCGCGAAGAGAACATTACCAGTGAAAACCGGTTTCTCGCGCGCGTAAATAACATCGCGATCGCGGCGGAGTTAGTTATAAAGCCATACCTACTTACGTGTTCCTATACGTTTCGGGTAAATGTGTTGTTTCGGGTAAATCGTAAATCGTTTTATAGGTATATACTGCCTAACGGTTTTTCTTCGTCTATACAAGATGCCAAGAACAAGGCGGAGCATTGGCTCAGAAGAACAGAGGCTCGACTCGTCAGAAAACTTAACTATGACGTCAGCCCAACTTCACTCGCTTTTAAGTACAATCCAGCAAACAAATGCGGACACGTGCGAGAGGCTTCTGAGGGAAGTTCGTTCTTCTACACCTATTCTCTCAACGGATCGTCCGGTCCTGTCTTCGACCAGCTCCAACTTCTCCAAGTGTTCAGCTCGCTTCAGTGGTTCCAGCAGTGATGACGTGGAGGCATTCATCGACGCTGTTCAGGTCTACAAGAACTGCCTGCAGATCACGGATGACAATGCTCTCAAAGGTTTTTCGCTCCTACTTACTCATGATGCAGCTCGCTGGTGGCAAGGATTACGAAGATCCACAACGCAATGGGAAGACGCGTTGCTACGTCTACGTTCAGCGTTTGGTGCAAGGCGGCCCCCCTTCGTTGTCTACAGAGAATTATTTCAAATGTCCCAAGGTGATGAAAACACGGACATATTCATTTCCAAGGCGCGTGCTCTCTTAGCTAAGTTGCCGGAAGGCGACCTCAACGAGAAAGTTGAGTTGGATATCACTTATGCCTTATTGGATCGACGGATCAGAAAGCGTTTGGATCGCGAAAATGTTCAAAGCTTCGACGATTTACTCCGGAGAGCTAGGGCCATTGAGGACTCTTTAACCGAGGGCAAAAACCCGGGTTCGAAGGTGGCTGAAGAGGCACCAAAGAGGAAGCCTCCGACAGCCCTGCAGAGTAACTCCTCGAGTTCGTCTACGCCGTCCGTTCCCGTCCGGAACGAAATCCATCCCAAGGAAATTAATAAACAGGATAGACTGTTCTGTGCGTACTGTAAATCGCGTTCGCACATTAAAATTAATTGCGATAAGTTAGCTAATAAAAACAAACCACAAAGTGAAGTGAAGTGTTACACTTGCGGATCACCGGGGGTAATTAAATCTCAGTGTAAAAAGTGCAATGTGTCTAGCGTAGAGACATTTTACTCCATAAACCAAATACCTACGAAAAATTGCGTCTACAGCGCGCGCAAACCGTTCTGCACGCCGAAAGCGTCCGCCGCGCGTAAGACGTCGTCGCCAGACCCGTCCGGCGCAAATTTCACGTCCGTTGCGTATGTACCTACGACTCTAGCGGAAAAAGGTAACCCTGCGATTGCGACAGGGGGTTTTTGTAATAACTTTTCTAACACTTTTGTGGATATTAATGTTAACGATACTTGTTCTGTTTCGGATATTAATGCTTGTGTATTACCTAATCCTAGTTTTAGTGATATACTTAATCGTCGTCCTATACTTAATATTTCCTTGTTAGGAAAGCGGGGCACTGCACTCGTAGATTCGGCAGCTAAAAACTGCATCGCGGGTCACACGCTGTACGCTCTCCTTCGTAACATGAAGCACCCGTTAGTGCCGTCAACACAGATTGTTAAGTTGGCGGATGGTGTTGCTAGGGAAATGAATGTATTGACAACGGAGCTAGAGGTCACACTGCATAACAGAACTAAGGTTGTTCCATTTTTAATTTTTCCTGACTTTAACAATAATGAAAGTTTGTTAGGTATTAACTTTTTGTCTATATTTAATTTAGTCTTTGACTTTGGCAACCGTAAATGGCACTTCGCGGATAGTTCGCAAAAGTTCGACATGACGTTCGAACAAGTGTCATCTCTCGCTCCGTGTTCTTCGGTTAATGTCCTGCGGGACGATGAGGCGACTTCGCTTACCAATGAACAGCGGGAGTTTCTTGCCAGTCTCCTCGTGGAGAAAGGAGACATCTTCGAGCTAGGGGGAGTGCAGACTCCTTTCGCCGAACACGTTGTTGATACCGGCGATCATCCGCCTGTTGCTGTCCCGCCTTACAGGGTAACTCCGGCCGAGAAGGACGCAATGCGGATCGAGCTCGACAAAACGTTAGCTGATGGCAGCATGGAAGAATGCGACTCAGCTTGGATGTCTCCGGCTTTATTGGTTCCCAAGTCGTTTGACAATGACAAGGTTCGTGCAGTCCTAGAGATGAAGACACCGTCGTCTCGGACACAGCTTCGCAAATTTATTCGGCGTTGTTCCTGGTTCCGCAGAGTTATTCCGAATTTTTCAGCTGTCGCAAAACCTTTAACACGTTTGTTGAAGAAAAATCAACATTGGAGTTGGAGCTCAGACAAAGCTCGTGCGTTCGACGAGCTAAAGCAACGTCTTTCGTCTGCTTCAATTTTTGCAGTTAGGGAACGAGTTTCTACTCAACAGGATCAGCGAAAGGAGTTCGCAGATTGTTCCCGTAGGCCTGGCGATGTTTTCGAAGTTGGTGACAAGGTGCTTTTAAAGTCACATGTCCTTAGCAACGCTGCGAAAAATGTTACATCTAAGTTCATTCCAAAAAGGGACGGCCCTTATGTGGTCAAAGAACGAGTCAGCCCTACTGCTTATATTATTTCAAATTTGGATTCGCCTACCGAGGTTTTAGGTAAATTTCACTCTTCAGAGCTTACACGATTCTTTAGCCGGGATTCTTCGCCTCCTCGTCCTGTAGTTCCTAAGCGTAAAAGGGGACGTCCTCGGAAACATGCTTGTCCTGTTTGTTAACTAGTTTTAAGCGAGTTCATGAACGAGGGCGTTCTCACGAACTCGAGGGGGAGTGTATAGCGTGATGAGTAACTGCCTTTAAGCCGCATGCATGTACTAAGCCTTACAATACTTGAGGTCCAGGCTCGAGAAGTATATTCGTAGTTGCAACTGTTCTTCACTCACCCATGCGAGAGAGCATGGGTGTTTTAACGGTTTTCGGACCTCTCACTCATACGCTGGCGTAATATAAACGCCGCGCCAGCGAGGGAGTCAGTCGATTTCTCGTCTGCTTAGCGAACACACGTCGCTTACGCAGCGCCCCGCGTTCCCGCACTCTCGTATTTTTGTGACAAAGTGACCCATTAAACAACTTTACTCAACGCTGGACTCTAATTTCAAAGCCCACAGCCCTACAAGTTTTTATAAAATAAATAAATAAATAAATACTCACACATACACACACGGTCGTCTTTTCCTAAAGTAGGCAACTTAATGCCTGTGTTATACTGTAACAGCCGACTGATAGACATATTTACATATAAATACATATATATTTTAATAAAGGTATACATACATACTATATTATAAATACACCCAGACTCGGGGCGGGAATCGAACCCGCGACCCCGGAGCGGAAGGCAGGGTCACTGCCAACCACGCCAACGGGCCAGTTTCTAATTCAATACAGTTTCCTGTCATTAGGGATGTTTGTAAAGGAATTCGAAAAAACTATTTATAAACAGAAGCGACGTCATTAATTATATTATAGTCGGAATTATAATTCGATTCCACATTTGACATTAGCTACTGTCATTTTGTAAAATAATGATACCACATATAATAGTGTAGTGATGAACACAAAAATCGATAAACAATCGATTTAAGTATGTTTATGTAATCATAATATTGGTGTGCCAATTAAAGGCTAAATTATTGATTTTTATTACCATTGCGAGCTGAAAACCCTATCGAATTGATATGGGCGCAGTTAAAGGGGCATGTAGCTCAAAATAATAAAATCTTCAAATTGACAGACGTGAGAAATTTATTTGAGGAAGGCATTCAAAAAAATACGGCTACCGAATGGTCTAAATGCGTATCCCATGTTGTCAAAAAAGAGGAAAAAATGAGTAGGCTAGATATGTTAATTGACAATATCAGACACATTTATAATAAATGTTACAGAAAGTGATAGCGATAGCGATGACGATTTATAAAATAAAATATTACCACAATACATCTATTTGTTTTATATTTCTCATGTTCCTTCATGATCACATTTTTTTATTGAGAGTTTTCTTTAATAATTGTGTGTGAAATAACACACAATTATTAAAGAAAACTCTCAGATCCTTAATAAAATTAATCGTCATAACTAAATTATCCGTTCAGAAATATTTAATTTATTGATATACTTAGTTTCTATTAAAGTAGTAGTTGTTTAGATATACAACTATAAACGAGAGGAATCGATACGGAAATATTCCATTTTCGTATCGAATAATTTCGCAACGTCACTATTTAGTACTTGTCATAACGTTGCAACACTGAAATTGTCAAATCTGGAATTGAATTAAAATTCATACTATAGGTACCTAGCACACCTTTAAGCTCCATATTATTATGTATTAAAACTTTAATATTTATCAGTTTTCTGTCTTCAGAGATGTGTTAAAATGCTATCTGTTTATAAAAAGAAGCGACGTCATTTATTGTAGGTATGACTTTGAGTTCATGATGCTCTTAACTCTTAAGCACATAAGCTCCACTTAGATTTTGGCCGTTGATATCTACAGTTTTATTTATTCAATTTAACTATTAATAGCTAGTAAGTGTAATTTGTTACGTATACCAGAATACCTACACTTACTCATAGTACTTAAGATTAATAAAAAAAATTAAAGAAATTAACGTGAAGCTAGGATTTTAAATAGCGCCAAGCAATGAAACGCAAAAAGGCCGTTAGGTTAAGGTTAGTTTTTTTCACTGAGCAAAAAATGAGGGCGCTGAGATTTGGTTTTAACTAAAAGGTACTTAATTTAGTTTACGCATTGTTCAGGCCATGACATTGAATGGCATCGCGAGAATTCTACCAACTGTCTCCAAAATAACTCACATGATGCCAAAATGGGTCGACAGCTGCACGTTCGGCCGCGTAACTCTTCCAAATGTTAACAGATCTATCCAGTTCGTCTCTAAGCTTCTCGCACTGCTTCTCCAGGGGTTGGTCTTCGCATTTGGCTCGGATGGTGTTCTCCAGGTGCGTGTGAATCAGGTACCATGTCAGCGCGCCCTCCACGATTCCCGCTGCGTACGCTTGTACTTCGTCAGGGTACGAACCGTCCGTTTCTATTTCTAAGAGCGACCACCTGCATACAAAATATATTTATCGCTGACTATTTATATACGGAGCGAGTATACCACCAGACGACCAGTGAAAGGCAGCAAAAGAGAGGGTTTTCAATCATGAAAATGCACGTGTTGCTAGCAGCACGATTCGTTCGCATCGGGTGCAACGAAGAAATGCTGATGACTCAAAGCCGAGGTCGGCGTTAACGTGATCCTTGACAGCACATTTAAGTATGACGGCCGATGCAGCTGCCGTCACTCGCATTTCAGCACGGTAAAATGCACCTCTATCTCCTTATATAAATCCCATAACCACTACAGCCCTCTAACATCCCACTGCTGGGCACACACCTCTTTTATTGGTGAGAAGGATATAAAGCTTAGACCCTTAACGCTGTTCCAATGCAGGTTCGGGGCCTATTTCACCACCTTCTGATAAGTGCCGGAAACATAAGTTTTGTCACTTTTTTACTTTATGTCAAGTGACAAAAACAAAAGCTGTGAATAGGCTATCCGACACTTATCAGAAGGTGGTGAAACAGGTCCTTAGTCTTGTTAAGTCGAGAAAGTAACTGACCCGGTGGTTTCGATGCCCTTTTTGAAGTAGGCCCGAGCCACCCCCCTGGCGATGTCCTTCAGATCGTTGCTCTGGCCCCAGTACTCAATGCGGTATCCGGTCTTCTCTGAATAGAACACAGTTGCTGCGTAGTTTCCATCTTCCTGGATTCTATAACAAATTATAGTTATAACAATTTAAATAACAAATAGGTTGTATGAAATCCGGTTTCATCGCCTCGAATATTGTACGTTTTACAAGTTAATTTATTCATTCGCTAATTCGTTCATAGTTAATCATTAAGGTCGCCTTGAGAACTCTCGTCAGTAAAATTATCGCCGAAACTAGGTTTAAAAGAAGATTGTCGCAGTAAAAAGATGATTTTAAATATTAGTATATCTGACCCTGACACATGCAATAAAAGCAAATAAAATAAACCAAATATTTGCACAACTGTAAACATATTCGAAAATAAATTCATCATACGTTTTAGTTCATAGCCACCGTAAATGTCTGACCCCGCACATTCTTCATAAGATTGTAACTGGAAAATGGCTAGAAATCTCTGATGTAGAGATTTCCAGAGTTATCCTCCTGGCCGTTCTGTAAGTAACACCCATAAGACGAATCATAACCCACCTTTCTATCTGTCCAACGAAGAGCGCCAAGATTGCAAGGACTCCAAGAAAACCCAATATGTAGGAGCTTATTTTGGTTTGCATCCAAGATGCGCCGACTACTTTCAAAATTTTGGTCATTTTGCCTTTATTATATCAGAATGGGAATAAACTAAATTATAATATGAAGAAGATGTTTAGGAATTTAATAATAATGAAGTGACAGTGCGTGTAGATGATTTTTTCCAATGGGAGAGCGATCATCAAAGATGTTGTATCGCCCGCTGTTCACGGTGCTTCTTGCTCTGCCAATGCGTCTTGCGTCGGCATTGGAGTAAGATGCCCTTTGTTGTATCTTCACACCTTATTTAAGACTTTTATCCGTTAACCCTGGAACAATAGAGAGGTTATTTAGCACGTAATATTTTTAAGTACCTAATTAAATAGCGAGCTGGCCTAAAAATCATCAATTTAAAATCGTAATAGTCGTTTTCGAGGCCTCGAGGGTATACTTAGTGAATAACTTTATAACGGGTGTATGGGACACGCTCTCGAAAACGAAGACAGGTGATAATAATGATGATTACTGATAAGATATTATTAAAGAAACGTGAAAAAAAATAGTTTTTACAAAAAAATGCATGTTTTGTGCGATTGTCGTTTTGGAGGTTAAACAGACACTAACAAAAATATTTCCTGTATTTTTTTAAAGTTTGTAACGTAATTCAAATAAAATCAGCTGTCGCTAGAGGTCTGCGAACTCAGTACATCGAATCAATCTCTGATATGAAAATGACGCTGACTTCGACTTACGCAAAGTTTAATTATACAAAATAATGATTAATTAATTATTGTAGTTGCGTTATTATCTAAACGCATATTATGCATGGTATACAATTTTTCATATTTTATATTTCATACTAGCGGTCCGCCCCGGCTTCGCCCGTGGTACATAATATAATATAGCCTGTAGCACTCAAGGATCACGTACATATCCAACGGTGAAAGAATTTTTGAAATCGGCTCAGTAGTTTTCGAGATTAGCGCGTTCAAACAAACAAACTCATCCGCTTTATTATCACTACATAATCACTACATAGTATAAAACAAAGTCGCTTTCTCTGTCCCTATATCCCTATGTCCCTATGTATGCTTAAATCTTTAAAACTACGCAACGGATTTTGATGCGGCTTTTTTTTAATAGATAGAGTGATTCAAGAGGAAGGTTTAGGTATAAGTAGAAAACTTGGACCCGGTAGGTGGCGCTAATTGCGGGCAGGACGACGTCTGCCGGGTCCGCTAGTATAGTATAAAACAAAGTCGCTTTCTCTGTTCCTATATGTATCCCTATGTCCATAAGTAAGCTTTAAATCTTTAAAACTACGCAACGGATTTTGATGCGGTTTTTATAATAGATAGAGTGATTCAAGAGGAAGGTTTATAAGTAGAAAAATTGGACCCGGTAGGTGGCGCTAATAGCGGGCAGGACGACGTCTGCCGGGTCCGCTAGCATTAGTATAGATTATTAAGATTTTACCGCTTTGACGAAATGTCGTTGCCTGCTAAACTAGCAAGATTTAGGCAAAGAATATGAGGAGACACAAAATAATAGAAAATTATACCTATTTATATTGTAAAGAGTAAATCCAAATACGTTCGAACAACTAGGAATACTGAAATCCAGAATTTGTCAAACTTAAAGACGCACCACAATTTTGCAATCACTAAATTCACAAACAATGAAAAACAGGCACCCTTATATGAATTAAATATCTTGTTATGCAGTTTCAATTGTTTTTAATCTTTCGAGTGTTATGTTCGTTTGTTCTCGCGTTCACAACCAACTGATGAACATCAGTAGTGGTATTCTGTTATCATAGTATCAATAAAAGATACTCTGTTATCAATTAAATGTAACTAAAACAGGAATTAAATATTATTCCTAGGTAGCGGTAGTTTTGTAGCCATTCAAACAATGTCATATAATTAGACATCGATAAAAAGGTTGACGGCATATCGCCATATCATCTGAATTGTTCTATATAAATAAAAATTAATCTTCCGTGACACGAGCAGTTGGCTGATTTAAAACTAACTTTTGCCAGCGACTTCGTTCGCGTCGAGTTTTTCAAACATCCCGCGGGAACCCTTTGCTTTTTCGAGATAAAAAGCTATCTCACTCTCCAGGACCTCAACCATCCATGCAAATACCAAGCACGTCATCCCGTAGCTCTATAAGGACAAATACGTGCATGCTACCCCACGAGAACTTCTTGTTTATCCGGGATGAAATATATCCCAAAAAACAATATCCATGCAAAATATTACATTAGTCCAGCAGAAAAATTACCTGCGGCGTGTTAAAAGACTAAGGGCCTGTTTCACCGCCTTCTGATAAGTATCAGATAGCTATCTACAACTTTTGTCTTTGTCACTTGACATAAAGTAAGAAAGTGACAAAACTCACGTTTAGGCTATCCGACACTTATCAGAAGGTGGTGAAACAGGCCGTAAACAAAGCAACAAACACACTTTCGCATTTGCAATATTATAAGTAGGAATTTCAGAAACAAAGAAAGTTTAAAAAATAATTCAGAATATAACTATTACTGTGCACGTACATCATTAAACTTAGCGTCAGGCAGCCATGGAACAATATTTTTGTATGCAGCTTAATAAATAGGTACCTACTTGTATTAATGGCTACATAGTCCTACGTGGAACGATTTCCCACACGAGCGAATCGAAATGTTTAACATCTGCGTGTTCCAGTAGCTATCTCAATCGAGAATTTTCATAGATAAAAAACTTGGTCGTCTCGTCGAAACGAACCTACTCACGAAAATTCAGCTTGTTATTAATCACTAAAAAAATTGTTCCAGGGCTGCCGGACCATTAGAAGGTAATCTACCTTATGTACACGTATGTTGTGAATTGGTTTCTGAATATTGCAGCAATATACCTAATGGTGGTAATTAAACTGCGGGTTGTAGGGCTTTGATTAATAAAGTAGATCATAGCAATATAATTATAGCAATCTAATTAAAAGACGAAAGGTACAGAGGCAGTTTGGTTCCCAAACAAGGACATAGGCCACATTTTATCGCGGAAAAACAAAGAGGTTCCCACGAAGTTGAAAACAAACTAATTCTTTAGTTTCCCGAAAACAAACAAACAAAATATTATTATACAAGCACAGATTATATCCAACCTGTATCACACATGGTCACACATCCAGAAATTATCCCCCAATTAAATAGGTATCTGAAAATAACAAAACCAAAAAAAAAAATCTTAAGGCCCCGGTTCACGCTGTCACAGCATATTCTTTTTTCACAAACTAAGTTCGAGTACCGGCGGTTAAGGCGGCTGACCTAGAGCAGGTCTATCGTACGAACTAGCTCTATCTGTTCTACGGTTTCGGATCCCGTAAGTAGCTGAAATAGTACACTACCTACCATTTGACACGTGTAGCTACAACAATCGCCTAATATAACCACCCTGTTACCATCTGCAGATTTAAGGGTTTATCACATGATGACATAGATAAATAAATATATTGTATGTGCATAATAAAGCATTCTTTTCAACTTGAATTAAAAATAAACATTACATCGGAGCTTTTCAGCAATTTCATTTTCAGATTAGTGTTCCAAAAGTGAGGACTGATTCCACACTTTAAAACACGAAAATCATCAATTTTAATATTCTACAGTATTTTTCTATAATTTAATAGCTTTTGTCCGCAACTTCATTTGCATAGATTTAGCTTTACTAAACTGCTGTAGGAACACTTTGTTTTACCAGAATAACGATTAAGTACATGAGTTAAGGTCCAAAGCAGTATCACAGACTAACATACTTACCTAAATCTTTAAGTACCTATTCTGTTTCGAACTTCAGTTCGGAAGCATCAGTTTGAAATCCCCTCATTTAAACTTCAGCGTCAACTATATCAACAAACAAGTACCTTTACAACAATGTGTCTACAAATAGGAAAAATACATTGTGAAAAGTCAACTTATTCTTATTATTATATTGAAAAAATCAAAACAAATCCTGTTAGTAAGTCTAAGACGTGACCTATCTCACGTTTTTGTATTGCCGGCGCGGGCGGTATAACATATTTAATCAAATGCAGTCTAATCTACTCGTATTATTCCAATATTTATTTATTTGCGTAGTGACGCTGGCAACTTCTGGAAAAATCTCTAATTTTTCACGTATTTTCCCGGTTGATACGCTAAGAATTAGGTATTTTTCATTAGCATATCAAACGGGAAATGTTATAACTATAAAAACCCACTGTAAAATAATTTAATTTAATTTCTAATTCAATATGTGGTTTTGAGTCAACATTCTACACCAATGGAGACGTGAATATAGACGAGATAGACAGACAACATGAACAAACTGACACTAGAAGGGCTCCGTTTTTTTTTAGTCACTACATATTATAAAAACAAAGTCCCCCGCCGCGTCTGTCTGTCTGTTCGCGATAAACTCAAAAACTGGGTAGGTACTGAACGGATTTTCATGCGGTTTTCACCAATAGACATAGTGATTCATAAGGAAGGTTCAGGTGTATAATTTGCTATTATTTTTTTGTTGTTGAAATATATGACGAATTGTTGAAAATGTCAGAAAAAGTCAAGCCATCTGATGGGAGTTTTCATGGAACACGCTGCCTCATCCTTTTGAGATAAAACAAAACCGACCCTACAACGGGAAAATGTTATGTAGGCATACTGCTCTACTACCCGTGCGAAGCCAGGACGGGTCGCTAGTTAAGATATAATTCATTTTCCGTAAAGACGCAAGAACGAGAAACCCTTTGGTGCATGTGTACCTGGGCGGGTGCTAGGTGCACTCGCAACCTGAAGCGGTCTTATGAAGCCGATAGCAGGCGCCATGGCAACGAGGACGGGGATCCGGTTGCAAAACTTCCTATTACATTGTTTATCTAGATAAAAATAAATCGTTTTCATTTAAGGCTCGATGTACACAGTCATATTGAAAAACATTATATTACAGCTCCATTTAAGCTGCAAGCTAATTGCGAAATTGCCCGACAGGCGCATTCCCCGTGCAGTGCAGTTCTGGTATGGGTACACCGGTACACAGTGCGAACTCTTCTTAAACGTGGCACGCCCCTAGGCTGCAAGCTGACTGCAAAATTGCCCAACTGCCCATTTCATTTGCAGTGCGAACTCTATACTTACTACCTTACCTTACTACCTTACTACCTACCTTACCTTACTACCTACTTACTGCACCTGAATAATCGGTATCCCATCGGCACCGAATCGGCAAAATTAAACTAGGGCCAGTTGGAAATAAAGCGGGATGTTGCAGTGCAGATGCAACAGGGGCAGAAATGCTGTGGCAGCGGGGAACAAATCGACACAAGCGGCATAAGACTGTGCGGTGTGGAAATCTCTAAATATAGTAAATAGATACTCGTGTTCAGTATTTATGGAGAGCAATAATAATAGTCCGCAATCCAAAATATTCATAAATCATGAAGAGGTTACAAGTGCTACTGATGAGACGGTAAGAATCGACATAATATGTGATAAATATACAACCATCAGTGAGCGGACGAGTGGAGATGAATTTTATTGTCAAGCAATATGATGTATACCAGACCAATCTCCGAAGACTGAAGGGAATTTAAAGATGAAGACAGGTACAGTATAGAGCAGGGGTTCACAAACTTTTTTTTCTCATAGACCACTTTCAAAATTTAGCTAGTTCCGGTGGACCCCCTGTAGCTACATTTCTACCATATTCCCAAAACTTGACAAAAAATGTGAAGGTTAGATCTTACTATGGAAATTTGCATTGCGGCTGAGTTCCAACCACGAATCAATAATTTTCGAAAAAAGTGAGAATTGATTGGTTAATTGATTGTACTGTGAGTGGACGTCAAAAAGTAAAGTTCTGTTAAGTAAAGTTAAGTACTGAATATGGAATATGCAAGTTTTTACAAGTAACAGTCTAGCTGTTACTTGTGACTGTTCTTCTTAAAATATTATCTGCCTACATTGCTAAGTAGATGAAGTCAAGCCAATATTTTAGGTCTTCACTATCGAAAGCAGATAAATTTTCGTGGACCCCCGCTTACAACTCGTGAACCCCCATTTTTTTGTTACGCCAACGTAGACCCCCGTCGAGTCTCCCGTGGACCCTTGGGGGTCCACCTGGACCACTTTGGGAACTACTGGTATAGAGTATAGACTATACCTAGAGAAAATATCAACAATAAGTCTTTTGTTGACTCAAACATCTGTGTTTCAGATTTCTGTCGTTTCAACGAGAAAAATTATCTTTCAGTGAGACTCGCCTTACAGATAAGATAATATTGAAATCTGTACGGAACTTGAATCTCACTATCAAGGGTGAAATGTTATACCTAACACCTTATCTAAATATAGATTGCAAGGGAATCCATATATTTTTATGTTATAAAAGCGAATATTCTGATCTAGGTACCTACCTGGATACCTACTGCATGTGTGTTTGTTAGACTTTCACCTTTGTGGTAAAATGGATATTAAAATGTCTACCAACTTACATAACAACTCAATGAACCTGCGAGTCTATTTGATATGTAAGAAAAACTTATTCATGCAGACAGTTAGCAAATGAAAAAAACCGGCCAAGTGCGTGGCGGGCCACGCGCAGTGTAGGGTTCCGTAGTCACAATCCTCGAAAAACAGATATAACTCCTTAACCTGTGATCCCTACTTAGCCATGATAGTTTTTCTTTAAAATTGATTATATACCCTACTGCTTTGAATTTTTTCAAGTTTCTATATACTGCCATTTGGCTGATAGAGGGGGTAACACTTGACTCTAATAAAAATTTGCACTTTAAAACATCATATTTTACAAACGGATCTATAAATCGAAAAATGATGTTCCCACACCCACAGTATTTTTAAAAGACCTATTCAACGATACCCCACACTATGGGGTAGACGAGAAAAAAAATATTCATCCCCACTTTACATGTAGGGGAGCTACCCTAAAAAAAATATTTATCAAAATTTTATTTCACCACTTTGTCGGCGTGATTAATATTTATACTCATGCCAAATTACGGATTTCTAGCACTAATAGTCTCTGAGATTAACCGAGGACGGACAGACGGACAGACGGACAGACGGACAGACGGACAGACGGACAGACGGACAGACGGACAGACGGACAGACGGACAGACGGACAGACGGACAGACGGACAGACGGACGGACATGGTGAAACTATAAGGGTTCCTTGTTTACTACGGAACCCTAAAAATGAGACTGATAGAGAATTTATAGGTAGGTATATGGGCATACTGAAGCCTTTAAGGCCCGGCGGCGTGGCGTGGCGTCGGTTAAAAAAAAAGATCTTTTTCATTTAAAAAATGTGCATTCATTTTAAAAATGTTAGTGGTTCTTGTTATGTACCTACCTAGTTTCCAACAAAGTCTATGTAAAATTGTTTACAAATAAAACTTGCCGCCGACTGCCCGCGCCGATCCATGGAAACACTATCAATTTTGTATCTAATATTGTATATTATATATTTATATCAAAAAAGAAATTGCAAAGGACGTCCGTCGAATGCGTAAACATTTCTGAAGTAAATCAATACGGCGCGCCGGCATGCAGCCAGATCATACTTACATTCGGTTTTATAAATTTTATGATGATGTTCTCGTGGTAATGTATATTTTTGAAGACCATGTGTAAGGTATATTATGTAGAAGATGCTAGAGAATGCAAATAAATAAAATTATTATAGGTCGACCAGAATCTCATGAAAAATAGGGAAATTAAATTTTGTAGTAAGCAACACTAGGTTAACTCGGCTGCCCTAGTGATAAACAAAGTAATTACATTCAGAACACCTTACCTGGGATCGTTTCACGAAACGAAAAATCAAGCAACTGCATTTTAAATACAAAAACAAAGTAATCAACATCCAATTACTTTGTTTGTGTGTTGTGCTTGTTGGTTACTTGGTTTTGCATTTATATTCCGGGTTAGTGTGTGTAGTTACTTTGGGCAATTCAAATTTCAGTAAACGGTTCAAGTTATTTGAAATATTAAACTGTGGTAAAAAACTACTCGACATAAAACTTTTGTTAATGCAAAAAAGTCAATTTCACAAAAAATGTCAGTTACTTTGTTTATCGCTAGGGCAGCCGAACTTTGGAATTTCATTTCCGTATTTTTCATGAGATTCTGGTCGACCTTTACAAACTACTATTTAGAATATGGGGAAATTAATTCAATTTCGATATCATTGTTTTGACCACTAAGTAATATTGTCCAATGAATATAAAATTATTTTGCTATAATCCGCTAACTGTTAGCGGATTATAGCAAAATAATTTTATATTCATTGTATATCATGGAATTCCGCAAAGTAACGCCTGCTTCCATTCAACATTTAATATTGTCCAGGTAAAAAAAAAATCGATCTACGGTTTTAGCGCTCTATCGCTAGATATATTTACTTAATTTCAATTTGCTACTAAGTATTTAATCCAAAGCTTTCTTTTTTGAATATTTTTTAATTTACACAGCTTGCGAGTCAATGAAGAGCTGTTTGCTACTTAGATGTTAAAATATTTAGCAATTGAATCTGGGAAAAGACGATAAATAATGCGACTGATCCTAAAAACATTCTTATTGGAATTTAGAACCAGAAAATTTTTCAATCTACTTCTATGTTTTTATCAATTGCAACGCCGTGCAACAGGTTATTTTGATTTTTGATTGCACAAAATCGAACAAATTCTGAATTAAGTTCAATTCTGAATTTAGTTAAAAACACGTCAATGTGAGCGGAATATTTGCTCGTGCAAATATGAGTAGGCTACAATTCCACTTACCTCGAACTATGATAAAATATAATATGCCGACAAGTGAATAACCATTACTTCAAACAAAAACATAAATCGTGCGATGTAGCAATAATATTGAGTGATTGGTGGATCGATGATTTGCGCAGACGGTGTTATTTCAGTAACAGATAAGTCCTTAGTAGTTTAAGTATGAACACGCGCTTATGGCTTTGGCGCCGTCTGCCAAGGCAAAGAACATTAGTTATTGGGAAAGCATAAGCGTACCTACTTACTCGTATCTGTAAAATAAATGTTGTGCTTATCTTCACATTTACTTACCAAACGGCAACTAAAAACTTTTGGGTTTGCCAAAAAGAGACAAATGTACGGCAGAGTACAACAAGCGGCTTTATCGTTAAATTAGCGATCTCTTTCAGCGCATCCTTGCAAAGAGCAATTGATTATATTTGATGATGATGATGATGAAAAAAATAAAATAAACGGAATTAAAATAATACAGGAATTAAGTATACCTACATATTATAAGTACACATAAATAAAGGTTTTATCAGTGTGTACAGAAATAGATAACAGTTTAGTTTTAAAGATATAGGAAGCGATCTTATCCGTATAGGTAATTATATATAAATATAAAAAAAACAATTAATTATGATGATCATGAATAAATAAGGCATACGTAGGTACCTACTACCTAGTACCTACCTAACATGTATTAAAAAAACTGTAAATTTTTAACAGTTATCGTAAAAGGCAAGTTAATTCGAAGAAGAACTCAGGTAGATGAATTCCGGCATTCCTTTATTTTGTTATCTACGGAGATTGATTTAAGAGTTCGTGGTAGTAGAAAACTGAACTACTGTATAGGTAAATAATATATTTATTGTGTCATCTTGCGGTACCTAGTAGCTACCAATAACGGCAGTATGTGGCAGTATCTATTGTAATTATTCTGAGTACCTTAGACGCTCAGCGCTGATTTAGGTACTTCTTGTAATAAAAAAGATTATTAGGGCTACATCACGGAAGAGAAAAACATTTTATCTATGGGCTACATAAATGCCAGTTCTTCGGTCACTAGACTAGGGGATCTATTTTTGTAATACATATTTTAAGAGGGGACTCGAGTGGACCTTTCTCCATACAAACGTATTCTGCTGTTTCCTTCGTGGATAATACCTCTAGAGCAATGTTTTTTTCCCAAAAAATCTATGTCTAATTACTGCGTGCCTCTATCATTTCCTTTTTTCGAAAACATAATCACTACAAGAAATATGACAATCCAAAAACCCGAAAAAAATACCCGTTTTTACTGCCGTGTTCAGACGACTATCAGACAAATTTGATAAGTTTTTAACAAAAAAGAAAATAATAGAGGCATAGATAAACTATTCCTCTAAATTTTGATACCAGAATTTTTGAGATCTATTCAGTTTTGAAGGAGGAAATAGCAGAATACAAAACGTCTTTTCGCCAACGTTTTTGTAGGTAAAATCAGCCTGAGCTGCAGTTGTCCCTATCATACTTTACGGCAGTGAGGTGTAATAAATATAGAGTAGAAGCGTCATATAAACTGTTCTCAGAAAAACGTAACCACTTTTGAGTTTCAAAGACGTAGCTTTGAAACTGACAAATACGCCAAGTAAACTTTGAGTAAACTATATTTGTCTCGTTTCTTCTGCCCTCAAACTAATTACGTTAGAATAGGACAAGACATTGCAATTAGACAAACGATTAGAGTTACCAGTATCAGGAATAATTTCCCACAAAAGAACAATTTCCCCCAAAAAATTATTTGAGTTTATGAGATTTAATAATTATATTAGATTTAATAAAATTTTCAATATAAACCATATTATAGAACTAAATAAGGATTACTAATAGGAAAAAAAATATTTAAATGCGTGAACGTAAATAACTTTATTTAAATCTCTCATCTATCTATCTATACTATACTATTACTATACTTACTATACTAATAAATAAAATTGAAGTGTCTGTCTGTAATTTCGAAATAACTACCTTATATTAAGCTCATATTATGGTTATTTGAACGGTACCATAACCGAATCATACGTTTTTAAAATTTTTGTCTGTCTGTCTGTCTGTTTGAACGGGCTAATCTTTGGAACGGCTGAACCGATTTTGACGGGACTTTCACATACAAGTAGAGAATTAACCAGGGAGTAACATAGGCAGGTTTTTTAACCGACTTTCAAAAAAGGAGGTGTTGTGGTTTTCTACCTATGTACACCGATATCTCCGAGATTTCTGAACCGATTTGCGTATATTTTTTTTAATCGATAGAGGAATATTGCGACAATGTCCTATACAACATTTGAATTCCAACTCCTCAATCCTGATGCTGTAGGGGACCTGATCCCCAAAACTAATGGGATTTAGGAACTGTCGGTTATTTATATTGATAGTTATTTATTTGGTACCAAATAAAGACTTTATCGTTGAATGAACTTGAGTATGTACATATCCAACTCCTCAACCCTGATGCTGTAAGGAATTGCATTCCGAAATCGTAGGGATCCCACGGAATTTTTCCGTTTTCAGGATGGGTTACTACAGATAGGCTACTTTTTGTTCTGGAAAATCAAAAGTTCCCACGGGATTTTTAAAAACCTAAATCCACACGGGCGAAGCCGTGGGCATCATTTAGTACTAATAATAAAACTGTAACTGGTCCAATTCTGTACATTAAAGATATTTTGAAAATTTTTGAACCAAGCAAAAATATTAGTTACATATGGGTACGTTTATGTTAGTAACTTCATACATAAGAATGATCACTAGGTATGTATATGTATACTAATATCTTTCTGAATGTTACGATAGTGAAAAAATTATCAAAATCGGTTCATTGGTTTTTGAAATAATCACGAACATACGGGTCGAATATGTAACCTTCTTTTGTGAACTCGCTTAGTAAGAAATCATTATACCTACTTCTAACTATTTTATAATGACTCAGTATGATCACATAAATTACTGATTTACTTACGTTTGCCTTATAGGTACATACATACGTTCATCATTCGCTTTTTCATTCACTAATTTCCCAACAATGTAGGGAAAATCAAAATAGTTTTTACTGGCAACACATGTAGTAAAAATAATGCGCGGTAAATTTATGTTTTTATTACGTGTTGTTTTGGATAATCGGAATTAAATAAAACAAACTTACTTGTGAAAAGTAACACCAGTTGCTTTATTATCTTTTTCTGACCGTGACAAACAAATTTTAACAACACATTTCACCATTTTGACAAATTGTGTGGCAAGTAACAGTTACGTTCGTGTTCACTCGGACGTCGGGCTGGCAACTGAAGTCGTAGATGTCATCGGACATCAGTGAAGTAGCAATGAGTCTGTGCTTTAGAATGCTGATCTTGTTAAGGTAATACATCATTGCTTTACGGGGGCAGGTTGGAGGCGAGGGGGGAAGGCTTACACGTACACTAATAGGGAAGCGGATATTTTCAATATTTACACTAAACAATTATTATTTTTATTTATTGTTTACCGACTTTATTCGCCCGCTACTAGGCTGCGGAAAATTAGTAAATCTTTTGTTGGTAATTCTAATAGGTAGGTACTTTCTTATAATCGGTTGCCGGTGGATATTTTGGATTTGTTTCTCAATAGGTAAGTTCAAGGTTCTTATAAAACGCAAATAATTGAAAAATCTTATTATAACGTAAAAGATGTTTTTAATGACAAAAAACCATGAACATAGATTGCTCTAAAAGTCAACAGTTCAAATTATTTAGAAATTATACATTATTTGAGATGGTTATAATAAAAAAAAAATAACCCGGCTGAGTTTGTTGAGGGCTCTTCTCAGACCAGGGCGCGTTTGGAATCCTCGTAATTTTAATTATAAGTTTTCGTAGTAATTATCACCATTACCTCATTTTCATGTACTTTATATTATATTGACGTTCAAAAAGTGTATAGTGTACCTACTTTGAATAAATGAAATTTGAATTAAAATTTATTAAATCGTGTGATTGTAAGTAGGATATCGTACCTGTTCTCGGACACCTAGCGAATCACTCAGGAATGCTTACAAAATAAAAGTATTATAAGACTCAGGACCTGTTTCATCACCTTCTGATAAGTGTCTGGTAGCTTTTGTCTTTGTCACTTGACGTAAAGTAAGAAAGTGACAAAACTTACGACTATCCGACACTTATCAGAAGGTGGTGAAAAAGGGTGTGAATTAAATAAAATTCATCTCTGAGCCAATTTGAATATCTTATCAGGACATGAGCAGTAAAAAAGTTTATTGCGCTCAAGTTTCTTTGAAAACAAAGCGATCTAATTTTGAGCTTGCACCTAATGAATGAAAACGAGTCGTGTAGAGCAAAAAAAATAGTGGTATGCTGCAATTATCACGGTTAGTTATTAATCAGTTTACTATAAGATTTAGTCAGTTAGTCTTGGTAGCACTTATTTATGTTTCATAAAATACTATGAAAGTGTTTATTTTACTTTTTATTACATAAGAATACAAAAAAGGAGTAGACAAGAACTAGTTCACTATTTTCTTAAGAAATCCTATTATCGTCCGGGTGGTCAAAAACTGGTTTAGAAATTTTATTTTAGGTACTCCTATTATACAATGAAATGTGCAAAAAATTTAAATTAGGTTTATTAATTCGAATCCGAAATCTTTTACACTGAATAAATATTTTAGTTTTCGGCCGTCAAGTTCCCACGGGATTTTGAAAAATCCGAAATCTATAGCTACAGCTATAGGTAGATTACTATAACAAATTTCCTTGAAAGTAGGTAAAAGGTTGGAAAAGGGAGCGGGAACGGGAACCGAAAATCCACGATTCTCTCGGGATTTGTAAAAAACCGAAATTCACGCGAGCGAAGACACGGGCAGAAGCTAGCAATTTCTAAATTATTCCTGGTCTGGTCTGGTCGGAGGCCTCAGTCGTGGCTGAATACCACCCTCCGAGCTAAGCCATGCCGCCAAGCGATTTAGCGTTCTAATATGGGTTAAATAAAAACTGCCATATATACCCATCTCTTCCAGGTTAGCCCGCTTCCACCTTAGACTGCATCGTCACATCATCTTCAGGTGAGGTTGCAGTCAAGGGCTAACATGTGATTAATAAAACAAAATACTAGTGTTAATTTTATGTATTTACAAATTAAAATGAAACTGTCTGTCTGTCATTTCGAAATATCATGTACTTAACATAAAATTGTTATATAGAAACTCGGCGGTTGCTCTTTTCCAAATTAACAAAATTTGGAAAAGAGCAACCGCCGAGTTTCTTGCTGGTTCTTCTCGGTTGGAATGACATTCCGAACCAGTGGTAGATTCAATTGACTATTCAAAAGTACTTACTTGTAAAAGTTTATTTGAATAAAAAACTTTTCTATTCTATTATATCTTGCTTTTATTACGTAAAGCCACGTAAACATTTATAAAAAAAAGGTTTTCTTTTGTCCGTCTATTTACACTATCTGTACTCTTGGAAAGAGTTGAACCTATTTTATTCAGAACTTTCACAGACAGGTAGACCTTATAAAAAGTGATGTGGTCTGAAAGTGAGGTATACAAAAGTATTACTGACTTAACAAAAGTAATCTACCTATAGCTATAGATTTCAGTTTTTTCAACATCCCGTGAGAACTGTGGATTATTCCAGGATAAAAAGTAGCATATTTGTTAAGTCAGGTAGGGCATAATCTATCTCCATTCAAAATTTCAGCCAAATCGGTTAAGTTACACACACATACACAAACTTTCGCCTTTATAATATTAGTGTGATAATATACCAAATTGCCACTGCCGGGAATCAAACCCGGGACCTCCCACTTATAAGATTATAGTGCTCACAACTGCCATCAGGGAGGTCGTCAATGTCGCACGTTCAATTATACTTGCATACATTTCTAAAGAAAATTTCTCATACAAATCAGTGGTCAATAACAGGTATACAGGTGGATGATAACTGGATTTAAAAGAGTAAGCTGGATTTAAAAAAGTACCTAAGCTTAAAACAACTAATATAAAATACAAATAGACTAGTACATTTTAAATTTTTTTATATATATACTAGATGATGCCCACGGCTTCGCCCGTGTGGATTTAGGTTTTTAAAAATCCCATGGGAACTTTTGATTTTTCAGAACAAAAATAGAAATAAAAAATAGCCTATAGCAAAAATAGCCTATCTGTAGTAACCCGTCCCCAAAACGGAAAAATTCCGTGGGATCCCCACGATTTCGGAATGCAATTCCTTACAGCATCAGGGTTGAGGAGTTGGACATGTACCTACTCAGTAGCTCAGTAGCTGTACCTACTCAGAGTTCAATCAACAATAAAGTCTTTAATTAGTATCCCCAATATCAATTTAAATAACCGACAGTGCCTAAATCCCATTAGTTTTGGGGATCCCCCCCCACAGCATCAGGATTGAGGAGTTGGAATCCAAATTTTTTTTAGGACAGTGTCGCAATGTTTCTCTATCGATTAAAAAAAAAATTACGCAAATCGGTTCAGAAATCTCGGAGATATCGGTGTACATAGGTATAAAAACACAACTCCTCCTTTTTTGAAAGTCGGTTAAAAAAGTAGCCTATGTTACTCCCTGACTAATTCTCTACTTGTATGTGAAAGTCCCGTCAAAATCGGTTCAGCCGTTCCGAAGATTAGCCCGTTCAAACAGACAGACAGACAGACAGACAGACAGACAGACAGACAGACAGACAAAAATTTTAAAAACGTGTGATTCGGTTATGGTATCGTTCAAATAACCATATGAGCTTAATATGAGGTAGTTATTTCGATATTACAGACAGACACTTCAATTTTATTTATTAGTATAGATTACCTATATTTTCACCCTCTCAAACTCAGTAACTCCACTAAATGGACGATAACCGGTAACAAAACCCTATTATTTTTTATTGTTGAAGCAGGTTGAGATGATCGCGATTAAAATTTTTTTTTGAGTCGTTGATTTAAATCAATACTTACTTTTTTAATCCAATAAAGTGAAGAAGTGTTTTAACCGAGTTCAAAAAGGAAGAGGTTCTCAATTCGTTGGAATCTTTTTTATTTGTTGTTTTTTTTAACCCCCGACGCAAAAAGGACAATATCAAATAAAAACACTGAAAAGAGTAAAATAACATAAATTTCGAAATAATAATTATGAATGAATGAATATATTATACGGGCATAGAGGGAGATGCGCGCGCGCGGTGGGCGGCGGCGGGCACACAAATACACTACTCGTGCACACATTGATAGCTCGCTTGGTACTCGTGGTGTCGGGGCCAGAGCGATGGCAATAGTTTCTTCAAATACCTATTTTTCAAATTCCTCACGACTCGAGTACCGTCACCGTACCGAGTACAGTAGATGCAACAAAGCACTTCTACGAACAGCCTCTACGGTAGAGTTCAGTGTTCCATAAAAATATGAATGTTTAATTTTGGAGCACAAAAAAGTACCCGAAAAAGCTCCAAGGTTTGATAAACTTTTCATCTAAACAAATTTTGTACATTCATTCAAAACTACCTATTTACTAAAAGGCTGGCGATCTTGACCGACAGGATGCCCGACATACCTTAGCCCATTCCTTAGTCGCTTTGTTATAAAAAAACGGCCAAGTACGAATCGGGCCTCGCTCTTTTAGGGTTCCGTACATAATTATGAACAACATAATATAATATTGGGTGTAAGAAATATTTCATTTCCGAGCTAGACATCGCAACAAACCGTGAAAGAAAAAGCCAAAAAATGTTCGTTTGTTTTGATCACAGCTTACAATCTATTTTATGAATCATTGTTTTCAGTATTTGTTATTTACACACAGTATATGGTACATAATATACCGAAATTTCATATTCCTAACTGGTTTAGATTTTGAGATAGCCCCCGTCACAGAAAGGTCTAAAACTGACTGAGTTTTGTATTCAAATAAACTTTTACAAGTACTTTTGAATCGTCAATTGAATCTACCACCGGTTTGGAATGCCGTTCCAACCGAGAAGAACTAGCAAGAAACTCGGCACGTATGCGACAAACACATGACAAACATGTATGGGAGCCTTCCTGAAAAATCATTTAATTCAATTTCTAATATTTATATATTATGGTTTAATAATTATAGAGTTAATTTACTACTGTAACGATGAAAGGGGCCCAGAATGCTGGCTGCGTTACCTCGTTGAATGGCCAAACTAATATTCTGACTGAGGTAAGACTATTACTAATATACTGGAGTCACCCGTGGACTCCACGAGACGGAATGACAGGTCCTTAAAAAAGGACCTAGCATCCTTGCCCCACGAACCCATGGTCTCCACCTCAAAAAGCACAAATATGAAATATTTCTAATTCAATATTTGATTTTGGGTCACTGTTCTACACCAAATACCAAACTTTCAGGATTGTAACTCATTTCGTCTACGAGCTAGAGAACAGTGACCGACGGACACAGACAAACAGACAGACAGTGTGAGATTAATCAGGGCTCCGTTTTTACCCTTTGGGTACGGAACCCTAAAAACCGGTGGTTAATGACAGGTGACCGTGATATTGATGATGACTTACGTACATACGCTTAAATTTGCTTATGTAGGTACCTATAAACTCAATGGACCATCACCACAACGAATGTCCCACTTCTGCGGCACAGGATAGAGAAATTTGGAGAGTTTAGATCCGCCACGCTGTTCCAATGCGGGTTGACGGGCTTTAACGATTATTTATCACATGATAGTGATAATATCAAGGGTACGGAGTTGGAATACCGCCATAACTACAGCTACCGACTCCGGGCTGGCGCTGAGAATACCTGACAATTTTTTGGTCCAACCCGGGAGAAAATTTCACGATTGTTTTATTAAAAACAAGACCTTGATTAAGTATAAAAGTATTAATATAAAATGCGACTGTCTGTCCTTCGTGCATCAATTTCTGATGCCCTTTGAAGCCGGTTTTTCCTAAACACGTAACGCTCTCAATTTAAACGGTCCCACCAGGTTTTGTCATGTTGTTTTTTAAATTTATTTCATTCATTAATTTAATTTAAATTTAATATAAGATTGTAGATAAAGTCGATATTTTAATACACAATCCATTTTATAAGTTCCTTATTTTTTTCACTAAACCGGTCTTTGAAAGAAAGTTTGAAAGGGTGCAACCCTAATAATTTTTCCAAGAATGACGCAGAGGCCAGAGCAAACGTTGTATAACGAATAGTTGAATAAAAACCGGCCAAGTGCGTGGCGGGCCACGCGCAGTGTAGGGTTCCGTAGTCACAATCCTCGAAAAACAGATATAACTCCTTAACCTGTGAACCCTATACTTAGCCGTGATAGTTTTCCTTTAAAATTGATTATGTACCCTACTGCTGTGAATTTTTTCAAGTTCTTATATACTGCCATTTGGCTGATAGAGGGGGGGGGGGGGGGGCACTTGACTCTAATAAAAATTTGCACTTTAAAACATCATATTTTACAAACGGATCTAGAAATCGAAAAATGATGTTACCACACCCACAGTATTTTTAAAAGACCTATTCAACGATACCCCACACTATGGGGTAGACGAGAAAAAAAATATTCATCCCCACTTTACATGTAGGGGAGCTACCCTAAAAAAAATATTTATCAAAATTTTATTTCACCACTTTGTCGGCGTGATTAATATTTATACTCATGCCAAATTACGGATTTCTAGCACTAATAGTCTCTGAGATTAACAGAGGACGGACGGACAGACGGACAGACGGACAGACGGACGGACATGGCGAAACTATAAGGGTTCCTTGTTTACTACGGAACCCTAATAAAAGGGGGATAGGTGCCTGTACATTATCAATCCGAAACGCATGAAGTTAAAAATTACCCAAGACTATTTTTTTAAATCTCATCCCCTCGTAATCATCCCCGATATTCAACTAAAAATCCAAATTGTTACTCCAATAACTAACTTAATTTTAAACTTAACTAACCCGAGATTATTGCAGTAGGTTATTCTCAATTTTATTCCACTACTACCGCCACCACCACCACTAAAGCCTTGGCAATCAAACCCGGGACTTCGTGATCAGTCGAATATGCTAACCACTAGACCAACGAGGCAATTTCATTCACTAAATGTAAATTATATGAATGTAAAGTAAAACAATGTATAAAATACATTTCTAGTGATTCTTTAGTATCAATTTCGTATAATTAACAAGCTGATTCCCGCGACTTCGTCCGCGTGGATTTAAAAAATGTGATAAATGAAGAACCGCTCGACCGATTTTATGCAAACTTCACATAAACCATCTACTAAATAGTCCGAACAAAGCCTAAGCATTTGGTTTAATTAGGTGAGCCCGTTCTTGAGTTATGGTAGTTATGGTAATTTACCACGAAAAGTGGCATTGATTTTTATATATACACTAGCCGTCCGCCCCGGCTTCGCCCGTGGTACATACTACAGCACTCAAGGATCACGTACATATCCAACGGTAAAAGAATTTTTGAAATCGGTCCAGTAGTTTCCGAGATTAGCGCGTTCAAACAAACAAACTTTTCCGCTTTATTATATTATAGTATAGATAATATAGATATAGATAAGCCATAAAACAAAAGACGATTCTTGAAATTTTGATATTATATTATGATCAAATCAATTATAAAAATTTAATTAACATATAGGCAAATAACATTAAAAACATCGATGCATTAAAACAATTCCTCTTTGTAGGTATATTTTTTTGTGAGAAAAGGAAAAATACTGTGTTTACCAAGCTTCTAAAGACATACTGTATAGTACATTATTAACGCTTAAGCCTTAACGCATAGTGTATAGTAAATGCAATGGTTAAAAAAGTTGCATAGGTGAATGCACTTGAATGTGCATGTATGCAGTGAATGCCCCCATCGGTGAACGGAACGCCATCGGGGGTCGATGACCCCGAGCTGGATCACTCTCAATAAATAATAATAATAATTAGTTCAACAGCGACACGGTTAAACAGAAGAATGTATGTTCACATCGTGAGAAGTATTACGAATTACTTGATGCGCGAAAAATCGGTCACCCTGATTTAGGTTTTTTAAAAATCACGTTGGAACTGTTTAATTTTCCTGCGCGAAAAGTAGGCTTAATCATTCCTCGTATAGTCCTCTACCTGCCTCAGAAAGTCCTATCAAAATCTGTTCAGCTGTTCTGAAGATTAGCCCACACAATCAGACAAAAAATTTTAAAACGTGTTTTGGATTTATATAAAGTTAAAATATAGCACTTTGAATAGCAGTAGATATTAGTATCATCATAAAACAACTATAACTTCTCAAATCTTAGGTTATTCAATAAGTAGGTAATTTAATTTTATTATTCCAGGAGTTAACGAGGGACCTGTGGACGATGAACCAATGATTGTTGATCACCCTCCCGGTAGTAAGCAAGTTGCCGGATTTAAGGATTATCGAGTCCTCCCCCTCTCTTTCGGACTTCAGATAACCCTATGACACCCCAATTTAACTTGCTCACTGCCCTCGTTAACAACATTGTCTCTTTGAGATCTATGTCCAGCGGTGGACGTCTATTGGTTGAGACGACGATTCCAGTAGAAGTTAGTAATTTTATTTTTATAATACTGCGCTTCTTTAAACAAATCAAAATACAATCGTTCGGCAATTAAAATGATTGTCAAATTAACCTTAATTACTCGCAACGTTCCATTGGTTTCGATCAAAATGACTCAATTGAAGATAAGTCCCTACATATTATATCAAACTACGTTTATAAAAACGTAAGATAATAATTGACGTGATATCGTGATACGTGAAACGTTCTAGATTTAAGCCGAATTAAAGGTATCTTATCTCTTAACAAGGTAAAACTAAAATATTAGAACCATCCACGAGTTTATATCCAATGATTTTTGCATCAAAATATTTAAATAGGTACTAAGAAGTTAATCCAGATCATTTTTTATTCTGCTAAATCCTGCGAATTGAACATTATACTATTATGTAGAATAGGTAGATATATTGTGTAATACCTAACTGATATCTTATTAGTAGGTATACCCGTATTACTAATTCCCCGGAATTCTGACAGCTGTCATTGTCATTTACAGATGAGTTATTTGTATGGAGAACAGGGTTAACATCTACGAAGTACGATTTTACCCCAAACTACTTTAATTCCCTGTTATCATAAAAAGCCATATGCCGCGTAATAATATTACTCGTTTCGCCTTAAAATAGAAAACACCAAGTTTTCACCACCATGAAACTAAAGAAACACATTGAAAAAATTTATTCAAAAATGGATGTCGAATGACATTATCACCATGAAGTGTCTGTCAGGCATCTGTCATATCTACATGCGGCAGTTGATTTGTATTTGCATAAGTTTTGAATTTTTTATCTTTTTTGTCGGAATTGTTTTATCTCTGGTAACATTACGAAACGTCAGAATTCCAGGGAATTAGTAATACGGGTATAGGTATATTATATTATATCCTTAAATTCGAATTCAAGTCCATATTTAAATATATTAAATATGGATTTTATCACCTATCGCCTTGTTTTAAATAATTTTTAAGATAACTAATTAAAATATTGATGCCTATACGCTACTTAAATATTTCATACTTACAGCGTCAGTGGTGTGCCCACAAACACAGAATGTCGGCGTTCTCAACCCATCGGGATGGACCTGGCGACAGCGGTCTGCACGGTCGATCAACTGATTTAGATATTTCATACTTACAGCGTCAGTGGTGTGCCCACAAACACAGAATGTCGGCGTTCTCAACCCATCGGGATGGACCTGGCGACAGCGGTCTGCACGGTCGATCAACTGATTTAAATATTTCATACTTACAGCGTCAGTGGTGTGCCCACAAACACAGAATGTCGGCGTTCTCAACCCATCGAGATGGACCTGGCAACAGCGGTCTGCACGGTCGATCAACTGATTTAGATATTTCATACTTACAGCGTCAGTGGTGTGCCCACAAACACAGAATGTCGGCGTTCTCAACCCATCGGGATGGACCTGGCGACAGCGGTCTGCACGGTCGATCAACTGATCTAGATATTTCATACTTACAGCGTCAGTGGTGTGCCCACAAACACAGAATGTCGGCGTTCTCAACCCATCGGGATGGACCTGGCGACAGCGGTCTGCACGGTCGATCAACTGATCTAGATATTTCATACTTACAGCGTCAGTGGTGTGCCCACAAACACAGAATGTCGGCGTTCTCAACCCATCGGGATGGACCTGGCGACAGCGGTCTGCACGGTCGATCAACTGATTTAGACCGCTACTGATCTGAAAATAAAATATACAATATATTTCACGAAACTTGACAAAGTGGGCGCTTTCCGCTTGTTGTGCTAATGCAGGGCGGGTTGAAAAGCGACATTATATTTTATTTTGTCTCCTTTTAACTAACGTCGAACAAACTCTACATCCTTACCTACTTAAGTTTAAAAATAATATAGGTGCAAACCATTTGATTGTTAGATAGATGGATATATTATAGAGAATAGAGAGACAAACTCTCTTTCGTTATTTAAATTATTGATATCGGTATTCGGGTATCGGGATTCGGGATGTATATTATTAAGGTTGGTTATCATACGCACACAGTTGACATATTATACCTACTAATAGATTGGAGGTACCTATAGATCACGAGCAATACAGACACATCAATCGATGCATTGATCAACGTTGATTCGCCGTCGATCGTGATTTATTGTTATGCTGACGATTAATCAATGAAAATATTTTAATTTGGCTGATTAATCGAAAGACTAGAACAAAGTTCGTCTGTTGTCGTTCGCCGAATTCACAAGTCGCAATCATTGATCATCACCTGAGCTATTATACACAATGTATAATGTATATGCTATGGAAAATGAAGACAGGTAATAGTTGTGATGATTATTATTGACAAACTAAGATAAAAAAAAACATTTCTTGCATTTTTTTAACCCCCGACGCAACCACGACGGGGTGTTATAAGTTTGACGTGTGTGTGTGTGTGTGTGTCTGTCTGTCTGTTCCGCTGTGGCGCTCAAACGGGTGGACCGATTTGAATGCGGTTTTATTTTGTTTGAAAGCTGAATTCGTCGAGTGTTGTTACTGTTTGATGAAAATCGATCCAAGATGGCCGCCGCTACAAAATGGCGGATTACATATTTTTCACAACTCCCTTAGTATGGGTATCAAATGAAAGGGCTTGACTAGTAGAATAGCACTATTGCAAATCCAAGATGGCCGCCGCCACAAAATGGCGAATATCGAGGGTTTTTAAATTTTTAATTTATACTTGGATTGTGTTTATGCAATATAATAACAGCACTACGTTTTCGGTAACGTTCTCCTTATACCCTGTATCTACGCGGGCGACATTGCTCTATAGGATCGATCCGGCATCGATCAAGCTGGTGTGCTAACATCAACATTGAATGTGTTCCGTAAGGCCTAGGCCGCATTGCGAAATTTATTCGCGCGAATTTTTTCGCAAAATTCTGTGACTTATGGGAATGTATGAAGCTGCACGCACATGCGATTTAAAATTTGCGAGAAAAATATATTAAAATGCGGAATATAAACCGCGCGAATTAAAATCGCGCGAATGCAGTGCGGCCCCGCTCTAAGTAGAGCAAAATATATTCGTCAGTCTTCTATAATCCATAGATTGACCTAATTGATATTGGAAACAAAAACAAATGTTTCTAGATCAACGATTTACTACTCGCACTAGCCTGACCGGATTTGATTGCTTGAATGCTCCCGTTACTTCAATAGAAAAAATATTTTAGATGTCTATAAACTAGGTTTAGTTAGTAAGTAAGTAAGTAAGTAGTATAAGCGAGGTTTCTGTATAAAAATAATATTAAGACTTTTTGGTGCACTATGAAGCCGCAACGTGAAATCGTTTGGAGGTATGTACATATACAAGGGTGTCGCCAGGTAGGGGCAGGGGGAGCAGCTGCCTAGAGATTTGAAAAAATATAGATATATGCTATATTTTGCATTAAGTATCTAAATTAAACCTGGCCCAAATGGAAACGAGGTCAGTGAAAAATTCTAATTCAAAAATAAATTAAGAGCTCGTAACCAGCTTCAAAAGCTCTGGACTATACCAACAATACTTTGTACTTTTCCCATACTATCATATCACCAACTTGCCCCCCCCTTGGCCATCGGCTGGCGACGCCGTTGTATGTATGTTTTTGTTGGTAGAGTTGTAAAGTACCACGGCCGAAGGCTCCCACCCCTACCAGACCATACCAGATAATTTTGAAATAATATCAGGCAATTTCGTTAGTCACAAAGAAAATGTCACAATAATTCATGTTAACAATAAAAAGAAAATATGACAATTAATCATCTTCTGGAGAAAAATGAAAATTGCGACAGTTTCAAAGAGATGAATGATAATTTCAAAGGAGCTTGGATTTGTTTCATTCCAGCAATGCGCAAAAATTAATTTTATGAACAAATGAATAACAAATGGCTTTTGGTACGGATGTCCGTTACGTGGCATACTTAATATTAATGTTGCCTTGCCACTGAGTTTCTTGCTAGTTCTTCGCAGTACTAAGTAAATGAAATCAAACCCATGTAAGATTCACTAGACGATTCAAAAGCACTTTGTTATACCACCACTACGGCCCTTTAACGTCCCGCTGCTGGGTACAGGCCTCCTCTTTTCTAGGCGAGAGGAGTTTGGGGCTACCCGCTACGCTACTCCAGTGCGGTTTGGCGGGCTTTAACGACTATTGTACAACTGTGTAATGCACTTCAAAATCTAAGATGAAGAAAAATGTAAGTATAAGAATGAGAAATTAATTAAATTTTTGTTCGATTCGCAAACCAGATATCGTAATCTATCTTATATCTATCGATATCTGTCAGCGGAAATAACCTCTAAGCAGTTTCAAAGGGTCACCCCGCAACCGAAATCTGATAACATATAGGGTAAAACCCGGATAGACCCCCCACTTTTTGAAATGGCCTCATAACTTTTGAAATATTAATTTATCACAAATAATATTTATGAATAAAGCTAGTTTAATCTTTTGGGTTCCATTATGACTTGTTTTTGTTGTCCTAACGATTACAGATTTTGCAGAATTTAACTTTTCGCAGACCCTTTTTTTTGGGGATAGATGCCTACCTGTGTGGATAGATGCCCCACTATGAAAATACTAAAAAGGATAGATGCCCTATGAAAAAAATAAGCAAAATACATAGTTTCATAAGGTTTTATTATCTAAATATATAAAAGGAAAAGGTGACTGACTGACTGACTGCCTGACTGATCTATCAACGAACAGCTCAAACCACTGGACAGATCGGACTGAAAGAGATAGATGCCCCGAAGTATATTAAAACTATCAGGAATTTATTGAAAAAAGAAATAAAAATATAAAAGAACATTAAAAATATTAAAAAAATACTTGATATATCTATAGGTATATTAGGGGATACATGCGTCTAAGGGCACCTATACCTCGAAAAATCAAGGCAACTATCCTTTTTGATATGGATAGATGCCCTTTTATTTATTAAATAAACTAAAAACTAAAGAGCGTTTATTTACACTTAGGTGTACACTTATTGAACCAGGGTATTGACATAATAAAAAATATAACAGAATCTTCTACTACTTCAAAAGTTATACAACGGCAAATACTCGCCTCTAAAACTTTGAAGGATTTGCCGCGTTCGCTGCGGAGATAATCACACGCACAAGCGAAACAAATTGTTTTAATACAAATGTATGTAGGGGCCTGAGGTTTGGGGGGCCTGCGCTTCTTATTTAAACTATCAATTTTTAGTCGCGAGTTTGGGAAGTCAGGTTTTTTGACACTGAGGCATCTATCCAACTGCGGCATCTATCCGGGTTTTACCCTACCTAATATGTAACATAGGATCGCCGCGCTCTGTAAACAAACAATAAGTAATTAATTAGTCTGCGAGATAAGACGACCGATTACTGGCGCGGGCTCTCCGAGGTGGTCGGTTAGTTCTTTAGAAGATAAATGCAGATATTAACAAACCCCCTTTTAAAACAATTTTGAAACCGAAGTTATACTAAATATAAGTACCGACACGAACAGAGAGAAGTCAGGTGCAAAACCGACGGCTTTACGTACTTTTTGAGACACATCGGTTTTACACTGTCAACTTCTTTTCCAGACCCGAAACTGAGAATTTCTTGACAGAAAATCCAACAACTTTTTTCGTGGGAGTCGGGAATCGAACTAGAGAACTCGTAATCCACAGTCGAATAGCTAGCTTACTAGACCAACGAGACATGTCACAGTTACATGGCATAAACATAGGATTAGATTTGAATAGCATGAATTCACTTTAAGTGAATGGGTTATCCTATAACCCATTTCTAAGACAAAATATAAAATAGAAGCATTAAGTATTCTAGTAAAAAAAAAAAACAGGGGACAGGTAAAGTTCTCCATGGGATTGATTGAAGACTGAAGTTGGTAATATATCTTGAGTTTACTCATTAATTAAAGTCAATTAATCTTATGTATCTATTAAAAACGTCTGGGAAATACTTTGTAAGTAATACTAATGAATGACGATAGATAGAAAAACCTGCTACGAAAATAGATCATTGAACACATCATTCAAAGTCGTCACATGGTTGTTAATTTGATAAATAGCTGCTGAATGCCATGCCAGTACGTAATCTATATATAAGTATAAAACAAAGTCGTGTAGTAGGTACTATTATATATATTCTGTGGTGTTAGTTCGAACACTTGTATAACTCGAGAACGGCCGGAGCGATTTTCATGGTTATTGATTTGTTGTATTTGTCTCCATCCCGAATAGCATAATAACTATTAAAAACATTGGAAAATTGACGAAAAAATAAAATAAAAGAAAAAACATTTTCCCATACAAAATGTTCACGGGTTTCGTAACTGTCAAACATCCCGTCGCGTGGATACGGTAAACTCTCTTACCTGTACTTATATAATTCTTCCGTAGGTACGTGTGTTTGTCATCTAACTCCTCCTAAACGGCTGGACCGATTTGGATGAAATTTTGTGTGTATATTTCAATGGGTTCCTGGATGGTTTGAAAACAATTACCGGGTAGGTACAGGTAACCTACCGGGTCTGAGTAAGTGGCGCCGATGTCGGTATGTCACCGGGCAGGACGAAGTCTGCCGGGTCCACTAGTGTGTAATAATTACCATACCTACCTACCTAATGCAATACTCCAACCACATTAGTTCTGTACAAGTAAAATATGTTATTCATTTAGCAAAAAATGTAAATTTTGGCCATTTGTACTCTCTACCCGTTGTTCTTATTTAAATAACTCGCACCTACTTAATACACTCATTCTTTTATGCGAAAGACAATTTGATAAATATATGATTTCCTATAAGGGCAGTGGCATATATCCGTGGTGAAACAGCGGACCAAAAAGGATAATGTCGAAATGTCTGCGTTAGAATTACGTTAAATGCTGGGAGCTAGGAGAGAATATGGTAGGGGAGCCGATGGCGCTAAATGTGGAACTCGAGCGTCGTCGGGACCTATTACATTTTGTAGATCAGTTGATAGGAAGAATAAAAGGTTATATAATGTTTCCCCTGTCAGTGATGGGGAAAGCGTCTATAGCTGCACGCTCTCATCTTCATAGACGATTTTTATTACTTCGGTTTGTAAAAATCGGCTGATTAAATATTTTTTTGTTATTTTTGCATCATTTCGTTCAAAATAGAAAAAATTCAACCGCTCTCGAGATTCGAGAATGTCAAGAAAACGTTTTTTTTTGCAGCTTTGTAACGCTCCCACTCTCGTACGTTACGTTCAAATAGTCTGATTTTCTAAATATACTTTTTTTAGCTCGTAATTAACCCACCATATTATGTTAATCTGACGTTTCTGAGTATTTCTGACCATTGTTTCTTTTTTCGCGCGGCTCTATATAAAGGGCTTATCTATAATCTATATCTATAATCTATAATAATATAATAAAACTGTAACAGATCCAATTCTGTACATTGAAGATATTTTGAAAATTTTTATTGGAGGGCACTCTATAATCGATACTGAAGCCAAAACTGCAATTTTTTTCATTTTTGTCTGTCTGTCTGTCTGTCTGTCTGTCTGTCTGTCTGTCTGTCTGTATCTTGGCCGCGCATCACGCCGAAACTACTGAATGGATTCGAATGAAACTTGGTACGATTTGAGTTTATACTCCGAGGTAGGTTATAGGATACTTTTTATCCCGAAATTCAGCACGGTTCCCTTGGGAGAGGGGAAGAAAGTTAAAACGTGTATTTAGCTGTAATTCATTAACGGGTAGTTCGATTTAACTCATTCTTTTTTTGTTAGAAAGGTAGTACTTTAAGTATTGCCCCGTAAATATTTCAAGGTCATAGGTTTTTTAGTTTAGAAATGACAGACATTTATTGGGTTCCAATAACTTGGGACCCGGATCTTTGTATGTACGGCTTATTTTAAACTGGCGTGCGTTTCAATTTATGTTTGTCGTTCTGTCTATTTGTTTCAGCTAATCTCCGAAACGGCTGGATCGATTTTAATGGAACTTTCAATGTTATAAGGAGTAACAGGCTACATTTAGTTTAGATAGCTGATCCCCGCAACTTCGTTCGCGTGTTTATAGGTTTTTATATAGGATCGGATCGGATCCCATAATTATTTTATGTACCTAAACTAAATGTAGCCTGTTACTCCTTATAACATTGAAAGTTCCATTAAAATCGATCCAGCCGTTTCAGAGATTAGTTGAAACAAGTAGATAGAACGACAAACATAAATTTAAACAAAAAAAGAATGAGTGAAATCGAACAACGCGTTAATGAATTACAGCTAAATACACGTTTTAACTTTCATCCCCTCTCCCAAGGGAACCATGCTGAATTTCGGGATAAAAAGTATCCTATAACCTACCTCGGAGTATAAACTCAAATTGTACCAAGTTTCATTCGAATCCATTCAGTAGTTTCGGCGTGATGCGCGGCCAAGATACAGACAGACAGACAGACAGACAGACAGACAGACAGACAGACAGACAAAAATGAAAAAAATTGCAGTTTTGGCTTCAGTATCGATTATAGAATGCCCTCCAATAAAAATTTTCAAAATATCTTCAATGTACAGAATTGGATCTGTTACAGTTTTATTATATTATAGATACATAAAAGAATTATGGGATCCGATGCGATCCTATATAAAACCTATAAACACGCGAACGAAGTCGCGGGGGTCAGCTAGTAATATAATATGGTAGAACGTTCTCAGCAGGATGCAAGATACCTAGCCCTTATGTTAATCTGACGCGCTCGAGTAAATCCAAAAATCCTCTCTGGGGCTCCCCTACTAATACAACATCTTTGGAGTTACTAAATAATAAGAGTCTGCTTGACGCAGCGAAACTAGGTTAAACCTAGTACCTAATGGTTTTCTATCTAATTTATTACGCGGACATTAATTTGAGTAATACATAATTTATGTTTTATTTATATTCTCTTCTAGGAATATAATAATAAATATACCTACATGTTATAATTATGTAGTAGTAAACCACAGTTTATTCTTTAATTTACGTGGATTAAATTCAAATCAGTGTATTTTTAACCTACTTCAAAAAAGGAGGAGGTTTCTCAATTCGACCGTATACTACCTATATGCTTTTTTTATGAGTGTTCGCGGATAACTTCGTCGTTTATGAACCGATTTTGATGATTCTTTTTTTGTTGGAAAGAAGATATTTCAAAGGTGGTCTATGATAAGGAAATCAGGGTTTGATGATGGCAGAACAGAGAAATCGAGGGGACCTTCCGAAAATCGTAGGGGCGACTAGTGCGGTTGTAAGTTTTATTAGCTTACATTTACTCCAACGTAGAGAACAGTGAGTTTCATCAAAATCGACTTTAGATTTATAAGATCTAGAAATTAGATTATCACTTGTTACTGTAAGTCGTCCATTTCACGATATGTTCTCTACGAAGATAAAGTTTATAAAGATTACAAAATGACCTTAGTGGTCACGTTTCCAGACATTAACAATCTTTGCGCCAACTTGATGATAGTAATCAATCTCATACAATATGATACACGCGTGTCATGAGAATGATGAGTAGATATGTACGATACGTCACCTTGTCGCATGATTTATAACTGATAAGACATAATCTGGAAAAAGATGATATCATGGAAATTATCTCTTCCTGTCCCTAAAATGCTTATAGTCTAGTTTTATAGATTTATTGTTTTATAGATATAGATTTTGGTAGATTCAATTGACGATTCAAAAGTACTTGTAAAAGTTTGTTTGAATAAAAAACTTTTCTATTCTATTCTTACTCAAGGCGCCTCCTAAGTCCTACAGATTTGTTCGATTGGACGATTGACAGTTAGTGTGATCAAACAAAATCGAGTAAAATATGTGTATGAAGCCAGACGATCGACATTGTACCTACTTATTTTTTGTCGACAACGTCGATACTGATATACGTTTTTCGACTAGCTGATACACGCGAATATGTCGCGTGTATTCAAGTTTTCAAAAATCTCCTGGGAACTCTTTATTTTTCCGGGATAAAAAATAGTCGCAATCTTGATCCGACGATCGAATATTCGACTAACAAACTACTGACTAAGCGCTTAGAATTTAGATTTTGTATGGCTATGTAGCCACAAAATCAAAATGTGTTGAATTTATATGTATATTATGAAATAGGAAGAAACTTTTTCCCCTGGCTTAATAAGTTCTTATAACACTTCACTGAATTTTCCATAACTACGAGTAGGTAAGAGTAGGCTACCTACCTAAGTTATAATAAGTTTTTTCATAAATGCGACATAGAACCTTTGGAACTATGGATCGATGTTATCTCTCACATGGTTAGGCAACAGATTAAATATTACTAAGTATTTTTAGACTAAGTAAGTATACTTATCAATTCCATTTTATACGCGAGAATTGCTTGAAATAACATTCATGAACATCGGCTTACAATTAGTACAATTTGATGGAATTCCAGTAATTCAAGGCAGACTGCAAAAGATAATTTCCTTAAATATACTCGTATGGTTGATACGCGAAATAAGTATATTTGTAGAGGCTCTTCGAGGTTAAAATACATTGCGGTAAAATATATTATTATGTGATAAGTCAAACTGAAATTTGAAGTACACACTTAATAATGAAGTATTTAGGTACTTAATACTTATTTTAATAAAATAAATTTGACGATTATTTTAAGGATTTCACTGGCGCAGTGGTGAACGCTGTGTTCTTATAAGAGGCTCAGTTCTATTTCCTGCAGAATCAATTTGGAAAATGATGGAAATATGCCTTTTACGATTTTTCTTCATTACCATTCCTAACATTTTCCACCTTAGTTTTTCTCCATAACGAGTTTTTGTGATTATATAGAATATTTGTCTGAACCAAGATAATTTTCTTCTAAAAGCGATTTTTTTCAAACGGAAGATCTTTTCCTTTCCTGATTACCTATTATACCTACCTACCGAATCGGAAAACTGCGAAATCCCTACCGTACCTAATCGAGACTGGAAAAGTTTTCCTTTTTGAAAGAGCTTCTAGAAGGAGAAAATCGGAAGCAACTTTAGAAAACTTTCAGATTACTTCAAGTGACGCCTAGTATGAATGAATCTGAGGAACATTTTTGCGTTATTTATGACATGTCCCGCCTCGCAACGTTCTAAATATACAAACCACGTGTTCTCTAACCGAATGAGGGGACATTGTTCGGTCCGCAACTCGATTGAGGTCAACTGCCTCACGTCTAGAGTCTAGACATACACTATCCAATGATTTCCAAAGTTGCTACGTAGGAACGCTCCTTTAGCGTAGCGATAATATTTTACTTATCTCTCAAAAATAATTTTACTTACTAATAAAAAATAAATACTAATAATACTAAGTCTGTGACATATACCTACCTACTTAATAATAAGATTACGTTATTTTCTACATAAGGAGAAATCTGCGCTGGAAACTTGATAAACATCGTGGATTCGCTACGGCCAACATAAGAGAAAGTAAGTAGGTATACAATGAGAACTTTGTGCATGCAACATCAATCTAATAATATACCAAGTTAGTAGTACAAGGCGACTTCTCTAATCGTTCTTTTTTCAGGAAAAACCTTTGCACTGTGTTAAAGTTGTGCAATATGTCAATGACTAATGAAAATTCATAGAAAACGAGCTCAAAACTTACGTTTGCATCGATTTTCCTCTCGAATGTTAGGTGGCCTTTAACGTGGGACGCACAGAAGGGACTACATTTGAATTGGCACTAAAAAGGGCTTTCGTGCGAACTACAATGAGCCCTACAAGACACGACCGCACTTTGTTACATCGAAATGACGATTAGTGTGGATAGCTGTGGCCGCCAATCGCTCTGCGTCGCGTCGCGGGCGTTAAACTCTATCTGATAGCGCCAGTTAGCGAAGCGAATGTCGCTTTCGATCGATAAAAACTCATTAAATATTTAATTATTTTTCAATTAGAATATAAAATTCGAATATAAAATTAATATTCTTACATAGGTTAGTGTTTAATGAATAGAAAAAAAATTGCATAGTTCAAAAATTATCCCCGCACTTACCTATAATTTTAGGATATTAAAATTACATTGACTACCGGCATTTATATTATTAAAATATAGATTTAATTATATTTCTTAATATACATAATAAATAAACATAGTAGGTAACTATTGTGCATAGCAACGCCATCTGCTTAGTTGAATTAGTATTACGTACTCAGTCACATGGTTCGTTCAGTCGTTTGAAGTATTGAACAAGTAATTTAACAAAACGATCACAGAGGGCACTTAGCAGTTTGCAGTATTTAAATAGCTATTAAATCAGACGTACACTAGTATGTACATATATAATTAAATTCAAGGCAGTAACTTTGAATATTATTTTATAATATTATATCAGGAAAACGATTAATTAATATGCAAATTACAGATATCCAATTAACTTAAGCGAAATAGTCATATAATTGAGGGTAGTCATGTATTTTTGCATCTGAGAGCTGCATATTCGCAATAACATAACTCTTTGCTTGATTGCTTTTTGTAAGATTCCTTTTGAAACGTTCTTTTATTCTTGTTACTATGGACATTAACACAAACGTCGAAGGTTATTTTAATAAAGCAAGAACATTACAAAAAAATATGCTTAAATTAACTATTCAGGTGAGTAGAAATTTGAACAACTGTACCTATCTATTCAGACGTAAAAACCTATTTAGTTATGAATAAAATATACAATTACAGTCAAAAATAGTTTTTGTTTTATGTTGTTTTGATTTAATAATTTTTCTTGTGTGTTTGTCTTTGTTTTGTGTGTTTTGGTGCTGCTCACTGGTGTTAAGAAATGTTTTAAAACATTTACATTGGCTAACATTAAGTAAGTAAGTATAACATTTACTAACATTTGTTGCATTTTGTGATGATTTGTTAAATGTTTTCAATGCTCCCACACTGATAAAACACGTTGTAACATTGTTGCATAACAATTTATATAAGTTTGGACTAGGTACTTACATTCCTTGTTATAATTTGTTTACTTTGTTGCAACTTGTTAAATAATGTTGCATATAAACATGAAAACATTTGAAAACTTTTGCTAACATTTGTGACAAACTGTTAGCTTACTTAGGTACCTACTAATATTTTATAACATTTTTTAACTGCGACGTGGCAGCGCCATTATTTTGTCTTTGTACATTGAAGGTAAACTGTATGTTTGTATCTAACATGAAAAATCATGTCACCCAACACGTGTTTTCAGTTTTGTCAGGTTTCCATCCAGTCCGCCAGGTAGGTATTCTTATGAAACCATGAGTGCTAATTCTGTTTGTACACAATCTCTAAAGTAAACCAAACTGATAGCTCTAAAAATGTACGTACCTAATGTTTTCCTTTTCCACATGTAACATTGTGAATAGTATAGACTATTTTTAAACATGTCAATTAAGTTTAGAGATTGTGTACTTACAACATTTATTTTAGGGTTCCATACCAAAATGGTAAAAACTGAATCCTTATGGTGCGACTTTCTCCGTCGCAATCTTTTTTTATGTAAGTACTAGCGGTCCGCCCCGGCTTTGCTCGTGGTACATATATAGCCTATAGCACTCCAGGATCACGTACATATCCAACAGTGAAAGAATTTTTGAAATCGGTCCAGTACCTAGTTCCTGAGATTAGCGCGTTCAAACAAACAAACTCTTCCGCTTTATTATATTAGTATAGATGTTTCCCGATTACCTACTCAAAGACGCGGACCGATTTAGAAAATTATTTTTATGTTTCAAAGAGTATTCTTCCCAGGTGGTCCCATGGTCATCAGGTCAGGATCTTATGATGGGATCCTGGACAAATGAAGAGAAAGATTCAAATTATATGGTATATTGAAGTCGATTTAATTTTTCCTAACATTATTGCTAAAAGATTTTAATGCCATTTAGAAAGAGAGAAATCACAGAATTAGCGCTCTGGTAGGAGTTACCTACTAGATATTCTGTGCAAATGTTGTATTTTATAAGTAAGGTATACCTACCTACTTTTTATTTATTCAATTTTTTTGTTTTAGAACACAACACCAAATAATGCTGTCGCTAAGAAAAGAGCGGACTTGCAAAAAGGTATTTTTTTCTTATTATTAGTTTCACTGAATAAGTAGGTAGGTACCTAAAAGGATATCTTCCACATCTAGGTGTAGATACCTACTTACAATTTATTTTTTTAATCAAGAATACCTATAAGACATTAAGTACCGTTTCCCTTCAGGGGAGCAGGAGTTACGACAATAGTTATATGGGTTTGATGATTGATCACTGATGGTTTGACTTTGAACGCGTCGATCTAACCGAACTGTCTCTATTTAGATTATAATATACTAATTATGTATAAATAATATTACTAACCAAGAAAATAACTAGTACCTAATTGATTGGTTTTATTAGGAACCTAGCTATCTAAGTATCTAATTACCTACCTACTCTGTAAACACATATTCTTCAATCCGTTCAGTCGAGGGTTATGGTAGATAAATAATTCATAGAATTTTCTTTAATTTTTCTTAGCCCGTTTTTATAATATGAAGATTGAGGTACCTACTTGTTGGTGGATAAAGGTCTAAAGAAAAATATTTATTCATAAAATTTTCCTTTATCAAATGAAAAAGGTAATTTCATCCACGTTCCGTTGAAAACTGGGTCAAGGTTTTCAATCCTGTATCTCAGACCCAGCCATTTTACATTCTCCTTTAATTTCTCCGTATTTAAGTATAAAAATGAAAAATTATAAAATTATAAAATTTTATTTGCGAAAATATTAGTAAGCCCAAAGATTAGCCTCTCCCACATAGGTGCGTCCTTCTTGCGTCTGGAATTCTTTGCTTGCGTCCTAGTCTCTCGTCCGCGCTACCCTGGCTAGTGGCTAGGTATAACGCATAAAATAACTGCCGCTTGCCTCAAGTTGGAACAAGTTGAGGCAGTCACCATTATCTTCAGGCACTATAAGTGCCTCTCTAAAGCCTTGAAATTGTACAATTCGAAAAATTAAGAATATTATGTTTTACTAGCCAATGCCCGGGACTCCATCCGCGTGGATAATTAATAATCCCTTAGGAACTCAATGATTTTTCGGGATAAATAGTAGTCTACGTCTTTCTGCAAGGTCTAGTCTGTCACTGTACCAAATTTCGTCAAAATCGGTTCAGTGGTTTATGCGTGAAAGTGTAACACAAACAAACTCACTTTCGCATCTATACAATAACAAAGCGGAAGAGTTTGTTTGTTTGAACGCGTTTTAGGAACTACTGGACCGATTTCAAAAATTATTTCACCGTTGGATATGTAGGTACGTGATCCTTGAGTGCTATAGGCTATATATGTACCACGGGCGAAGCCGGGGCGGACCGCTAGTATATAATATTAGTGGATTTTGCACAGCTCGAGTAGCGGCTTCGAATAAGATCCGCGCGGATCCAAACGTATTTACAGACACACAGAGTGCTAATACGCCAGTCAAATTTGACATTAAAATCGCAAACGAACGGCTAGTTCTGATTTTTTAATATGTTGTTAGGACCACTACCAGTAGTCTAAATTCAATTTTGCAGCTTCGAAAGACCTGTGCTAATTTTGTAGCACTCGAAAAACCGCGAAATTTTTGCACTTTTTTTGGGTTTTTCAATATAAGTCCTAAACTATGCGTTTCTAAAAAAATATTTTTCTATACTTTTTTAAAGTAGACTAAAATTAAAAAGTTAATTGAAAAGATGTTGTAGTAAATATAATTAGCTTTAATTTAAACACTAAACAACGTCTGTAGCCCATATAGTTTACTTACAAATCCTAAAAGTTTAAAAAATGCGAAAATTGCAGTTTTCTCTTTAGTTTGTTTTGAATGTAATTTGAAAGAACAAACCATGTACATCCACAAGAAATATGTATTAAAACTATTACTAAGTATTTAAATTAAGTATTTATAATTTTTATTTATTCAAGAAAAAAATTATTTATATTATTATTGATATTTATTGATTTTTATGAAACATATTAATCTGTATTAAAATGACATTATGAGTTCCGAGCAATATAAGTCGTAAACTACGCATTTTTGTTTAATATTTTCTATACATTTTTAAAGTAGACTAAAATTGCTACAGTTTGACATCAGAACCAGTTCTGTAGCTTCAATAATTGCCGAGCTACAGCTCTCCTAAAATTGAACTTTTTTCAAAAAAAGTGAAAATTTAAGAGTTGGTCAATTTTTGACCGCGATCTTGGGGTTAATACTCATTTTATGTGTAGAATTATAGGTAAAAATGTTATAGTAAATCTAATTAACTTTAATTTAAGGCTAATACGACATCTCTAGGACATATAGTTTACACACAAATCTTAAAAGTCCAAAAAATGGGAAAACAATTTTCGTAAAGCTCTGCTTAGTTTGGTTTGTGAGTACCTTGAAAGGAAAAACCATGAACATTTAACATCCACAAGAAATGTACATTTAATCTATTATTATAGTATTCATAATGTTATTTATGAAAAAAAAATATTTATTTATCTTATTTTATTGATATTTATGAAGCATAATATTAACCTGCATTACAAAGATATTATTTTTGGTTATAATTGTTCATTAAGGTTTGTGAGTAAACTATATGGCCTAGAGACGTCGTTCCACCCTTAAATTAAAGTTAATTAGATTTACTACAACATTTTGACTATAATTTTACCCTTATAATGAGTATTATCCTCAAGATGGCGGTCGAAAATTGACCAAATCTTAAATTTTCACTTTTTTTGGAAAAGTTCTATTTTAGGAGAGCTGTATCTCGGCAAGTATTTAAGTTACAGAACTGGTTCTGGTGTCAAATTGTAGCAATTTTAGTTTACTTTAAAAATGTATAGAAAATATTTAAAAAAAATGCGTAGTTTACGACTTATATTGCTCGGAACTCATAATGTCCTTTTAATACAGGTTAATATGTTTCATAAAAATCAATAAATATCAATAATAATATAAATAATTTTTTTCTTGAATAAATAACATTATAAATACTAAATATAAATACTTAGTAATAGTTTTAATACATATTTCTTGTGGGTGTACATGGTTTTTTCTTTCAAACTACATTCAAAACAAACTGAAGAGAAAACTGCAATTTTCCCATTTTTTTAACTTTTAGGATTTATAAGTAAACTATATGGGCTACAGACGTCGTTTAGTGTTTAAATTAAAGCTAATTATATTTACTACAACATCTTTTCAATTAACTTTATCCGTAAAATGAGTATTTTCCCCGATAGCGGGGTTTAAAATTGACCAAATCTTAAAATTTCACTTTTTCGGAATTAATTGTCAATTTTTGGAGAGCTGTATCTCAGCAAATATTGAATTTAAAGAGCTAGTTTTAGTCTTAAATTGTAGCAATTTTAATCTTCTTTAAAAACGTATAGAAAATATATTTTTTTAAACCCATAGTTTAGGACTTATATTGAAAAAACCAAAAGTAGTGCGAAAATTTCGCGGTTTTTCGAGTGCTGCAAAGTTAGCACAGGTCTTTCGAAGCTGCAAAATTGGATTTACACTACTGGTAGTGGTACTAACAACATATTAAAAAATCAGAACTAGCCGTTCGTTTGCGATTTTAGCCACTTTTGGAGTCAAATTTGACTGCACTATAACTAAACTCATTCTGAACACTCTGTTATTGTTATTTCAGAAGCATTGCTCGCTGTTAAACGGGACCCTGCGGTTTTGGAAGCCAAGGTCACAATTATGGATCAAGATGACGTTTCCGATCCTCTCAAGACTTTCCAGAGTCCAGAGAAGCCAAAAGAATTTCAACCGCGTAAGGCAGTAGTTCCCAAAGTGGTCCAGGTGGACCCCCAAGGGTCCACGGGAGACTCGACGGGGGTCTACGTTGGCGTGACAAGAAAATGGGGGTTCACGAGTAGTAAGCGGGGGTCCACGAAATTTTTTTATCTGGTTTCGATAGTGAAGAACTAAAATATTGGCTTGACTTCACCTTACAATGTAGGCAGATAATATTTTAAAAAGCTATGGAATATGCAAGTTTTTACTTATATAACTTGTATATTCCATATTCAGTGCTTAACTTTACCCCCGTCCTTGTCACAGCTGGTCACATTTGTGAGACAATTGTGTGATGTCACATATTTTGCAATTTTTCAACAAAATTTTGCTTTAAAATTTCTTATTTCATGTTTTTAACCCCCGACGCAAAAACGACGGGGTGTTATAAGTTTGACGTGTCTGTGTGTGTGTGTGTGTGTGTGTGTGTGTGTGTGTGTGTGTGTGTGTGTGTGTGTGTGTGTGTGTGTGTGTGTGTGTGTGTGTGTGTGTGTGTGTGTGTGTGTGTGTGTGTGTGTGTGTGTGTGTGTGTGTGTGTGTGTGTGTGTGTCTGTCTGTTCCCCTGTAGCGCTCAAACGGGTGAACCGATTTGAATGCGGTTTTTTTTGTTTGAAAGGTGAATTAATCGAGAGTGTTGTTAGCTATGTTTGATGAAAATCGATCCAAGATGGCCGCCGCTACAAAATGGCGGATTACATATTTTATCACAACGCCCTCAATATGGGTATCAAATGAAAGGGCTTGATTAGTAGAATAGCACTATGCAAATCCAAGATGGCTGCCACCACTAAATGGCGAATGTCGGGGGTTTTTAAATTTTCAATTTATACTTGTAATAGTACCTACTTTAAAAATATTAGATTTTGAAATGTGACATCAAAAAATTTATGACCCCTTCCACCCCCTTGTCACACAATGTCACAATTCGTCCCCCCTCCCCCTTAACGTGCGACGTAATTTATGGATAGTTGCAATTGGTCGATGGACGCAAATTTCCATAGTAAGATCTAATCTTCATATTTTTTTCGAGTTTTGGGAACATGGTAAAAATGTGGCTGCAGGGGGTCCACCGGAACTAGTTAAATTTTGAAAGTGGTCCATTAGAAAAAAAAGTTTGGGAACCTCTGGCGTAAGGGATTTTTCATATTTATAACTTTATTCAGTTTGCTTTAATCGATATCTATGGGAAGGTATATCGATCATAAATCAAATCGTGCCCGATCGATTGAGTGTATCAGCGGTGCACGATCGCCCTCATCGATAGGGTACATTGTATCGATTGAACATGTCGATCGAGGCTAATCGATTGGCGTGTTCTGCCGCCATTGGTACTCAGAGGTATCAATGTATGAAACATTTATATTTTTACTAGATAACTAGAGAATGCCCGCGGCTTCGCCCGCGTGAATTTCGGTTATAAACAAATCCTGAGGGAATCGTGGATTTCTGGTTCCTGTTGCCGCTCCCTTTTCCAACTTTTATACCTACTATCAAGGAAGTTCGCTTTAGTAATCTACCTATAGCTGTAGCTATAGATTTCGGGATTTTCAAAATCCCGTGGGAACTGTGCATTTTACCAAGATAAAAAGTATGTTTTAAGTCATGGCATAATCTATTTCCATTCAAAATTTCAGCCAAATCGGTTCAGTAGTTGCGGCGTGATTGAGTAACAAACATCCAAACATCCAAACATCTAAACATCCGAACATCCAAACATCCACACTTTCACACTTATAATATTAGTAGGATTTTGATTGCAGGCAATTATTCTCCAGAGCGCAACCATCGCGTAGAGTTTGAGAACAGGATGTGCATGGAGCGCGCGGCGCTGATGTCGCTGTCGGCCGGCCAGTTCAGCCTCATACTGAAGTACGTGGCCACCCTGCGCCAGCAGCGGATGTTGGCACAGAAACAAATCGTAAGTTTTCTTTTTTAACCCCCGACGCAAAAACGACGGGGTGTTATAAGTTTGACGTGTCTGTGTGTGTGTGTCTGTCTGTTCAAACGGATGGACCGATTTGAATGCGGTTTTTTTTTTTGTTTGAAAGGTGAATTAGTCGAGAGTGTTGTTAGCTATGTTTGATGAAAATCCATCCAAGATGGCCGCCGCTACAAAATGGCGGATTACATATTTTTTCACAACTCCCATAATATGGGTATCAAATGATAGGGCTTGACTAGTAGAAGAGCAATATTGCAAATCCAAGATGGCCGCCGCCACAAAATGGCGAATGTCGGGGGTTTTTTAAATTTTTAATTCATATTTGTTTTAATTCATGTACAAGTTAGCCCTTAACTGCGACCTCATCGGATGGTAAGTGACGATGCAGTAGTAGAAGATCACTAACTAGGAACAGGCATGGCAGTTTTAATTAAACTTATCGTGCATCGGTTTCTGTGCAACATCGTGCCGGAACGCTAAATCGCTTGGAGGCACGGCTTTGTCGGTAGGGTGGTAACTAGCCACGGCTGAAGCCTCTACGACCAGACAACTAAAAGAATAGAAATTCTCAAATTACCCCTTCCGGGAATCGAACCCTCACACCTCACATTAATAAGACGCCGTTCACCACTGCGCCAGAAAGGTCGTCGTAACTGTAGGAGCTGTGTAGTGTACGTACATGAGTAGATATCCCTATTCCCAACAGAGAGGAAACTTCAGCCATTCAAGCCATAAAACTGAGCTGGTAGCGTCAGACGCGGAGCACCCGTGAACCGTTGAGAGCTCATGTGTGAGTGTACTACAGCGGGCCGCTTGTATAATCCACGGCACGTAGATCGAACACTGAAGGAAAGTGGAGGGGGTAAGCTATTGTATTACGTGCATAACAGTACCCATACGCAGCTATCCCCTCCACGTTTCCTTCAGTGTTCGATACGTGCCGATGTTTATATGAAGCTACCTCTCTGTACGGATATCTACTCATGTTCATGTGCCGTAGGCTGTAGCTACCTGGGTAGTTCATTTACATTAAAGGCTGCTACAATTTCAGGTTCAATCCCGGGGCACGCACCTCTAACTTTTCGGAGTTATGTGCACTTGCTTTAACGGTGAAGGAAAACATCGTGAGGAAACCTGCATGCCTGAGAGTTCTCCATAACGTTCTCAAAGGTGTGTGAAGTCTGCCAATCCGCTTGGCCAGCGTGGTAGACTATGGCCAAAACCCTTCTCACTCTGAGAGGAGACCCGTGCTCTGTAGTGAGCCGGTAATGGGTTGATCATGATGATGATGATGATGACAATTTCAGGAGTGCGCTTTTTGCGTGAACAACAAGGAGCCGGAGGTGTGGTACACCACGCACACACTGAAGGACTCCAAGGGGCGCGTGCGGTGCCCCGTGCTGCGCTCCTTCGTGTGTCCGCTGTGCGGCGCCACCGGCAACCGCGCGCACACCATCACGCACTGCCCCTCCGCCAGGTGGTGCTAGCCGCTACCGCTACCTCAACTCGTGCTGCAGCGTTCTGTACAGGTGAATAAACAACATTGAGCTGTGCTGCGCTGTGCTGTACGCCTGGGTGACTATCGTAACAGCGGGTTGGGCAATGCGGTGCCGAGCGAGCGAGCACGTATCGCGTGATCCTTGCCATGTCTTTAACAAAGCACAGCCGTACAAATCGCAGCGTAGCAGGGTTTGTTTGTGACTGCACGCTAGAGGAGCGATAGAGCATAGCACAGCACAGCACATTGACCTTGGCTCAATGTTGTTTATTCACCGATTACGGGACCATCGCAAACCAATGTTCTGTATACATACCTATGTAGATACGCGCGCCTCGTCCTAAACCTAATAGGATGCGATCGATCGTGCGATCGCGTTTTTTTTTAAATATTGATCGTACGGATTCTTCCAGCTATCGATGATCTAATAAGTAGTCATATTGTTGCAACCGCATTCACCCGTGATTGGCTGAGTGATACTAATAAAGCTATGCTTTTCTGCAAGGCGCATTTTGAAAAAGGTAGTAAATACTATGTTTATGCCTGTCAATTTAGAAATTAGAGACTAGAGATTGTGTAAGTATAACATAATTATCGTTAGTCGTTCTCGCTATTGGCTAAAATGCATTGTAGCAGTAAGCTGCAAGAATAAGTGCTTATGTTATTCTTGCTGCAACAGGCAACAATAATTTAATAAATTCAGCCAATCACCACAATTGAGAGTGTACCTAGAAATTATTGATGCAGCTTTTTCGCAATGGCACGTCCATTGCGAAAAAGCTGAGGATCTGAGGACATCAAATCATCGTCGCGCGAAAATCAATCAAGCAAATGTGCAATGAACGTGCAGTGATCGTAGATACGGTTTGTTTACGCTTGTTTGCGTGGTCGAGTTGTATCGAGGAGACTTTAGATACACTATACCTATTACCTATGTACAATTGGGTTATAACTATATCATACAATTTGTGTTTTAAATAAAAGTTTTTTTAGAAAAAACAATATTTTATTGAAACACTTACTGAGCAGCCTTGGCAACACAGCCTTGGATTAACACATAGGCTACTTTTTATCCTGGAAAAATGCACAGTTCCCACGGGATTTTGAAAAACCCGAAATCTATATCTACAGCTATAGGTAGATTACTATAACGAACTTCCTTGATAGTAAGTATAAAGGTTGGAAAAGGGAGCGGGAACGGGAACCAGAAATCCACGATTCCCTCGGGATTTGTGAAAAACCGAAATTCACGCGGGCGTAGCCGCGGGCAGAAGCTAGTACATATTATAATAAAATCGTAGATCATAGATCTCTGATTATTTGTAAATAATCAAAGATCTACGATAGGAAATACTTTAAACATAGTCCAGTAAATATTTCAAGATCCTCAGTTTTGTAGTTCAGAAGTTACAGACATCACAATCCTCAGTATTCCAAATAACTTCGAACCCGGATTGTACAGGAACCTTTGAACATCCGGAATATCATCTTAAGCTGGCGTGCATTAAAATTTGTGTTTGTCTGTCTCCGAAATGCTGGACCGATTTTGATGAGACTTTCACTGGGAAAACCTTAGTGATGGGAAAGAGCTATTAAAAAATTTATACTTACTCATTACTGATTACTGTAGTTCCATTTTAATACGCCACTTTTAACAATATGAGCTCAAAGGAGCTTAGGAAAGACAAATAGTTCCCACGGGATTTTTAAAAACCTATTTCCACGCGAACGAAGTCGCAGGCATCCGCTTGTACTTATAATAAAAGGCCCAATTATTTAGTTACAAAAGGGGTTTAATATTGAAAAATTACCTAGTTTGATTAATATTGGATACACTTGATGATTTTATATGAACGTGCCTCAAAATACACAATACCGGGAAAATTGGACCAATTTCATTATGCCTACTAAAAACATACAGAAATACTCTGTCTCAATTTAGATCTGCGGCATGCGTAAGACGAATCAATGTTGTCACAATTACTTTGACATTTATACGTATATATTTATACATATATGTATATTTATATACGTTGTTTGTAATAAATTTTAATATACATACATTAGAATATACCCCTCGACTACGTATGATTTTTTGACGTAATAACGTCGTATAAATCGATGAACGCCGGCCGCACGCACGAAAAGGCATGACTCATTGTCACATACCGCCTAGCCGAGCGTGCAAGCGAGAGCGCACAACAAGCGATAGAGAGGCAATGTTTTTTTTTATGACCTTATCACGTAAAATTATCGTCCGTAAACCGTCTTTACAGTACTATTATATATTCTGTGACTTTACAGACAACTAAGTTTTGACGTGATAACGTATTATAAATCGATGAACGCCGGCTACACGCACGAAAAAGCAGGACTCATTGTCACGTACCGCATGCAAGCTAGAGCACGGAATAAGCGATAGAGAAGGCACGATCGGCCTAAGTGTTCGGCTTGTGACGCATCTATCGGTATTCGTTTTCTTATGGTCGTTGTCACGTAAAATTATTGTCCGTAAACCGACTTTACAGACAACCAATTTTTTAATATGAACGGTCAAAATAGCTTCATTGGTTTTTGAAATAATTGGAAGCATACATACATACTAACACATACTATACCTACGGGTCGAAGACAACCACCTTTGTTGAAGTCGGTTAAAATATTTTTTAATTAGTACCTAGTTATTTTTATTAATTAAATAATTTTAAATATTTAATTAATAAAAATAACTACATCGATAATTATATCGATATATTATTATATATATCGATAGTATCATTCGCGCCTAGCCCGGTGGGACCACGGGTAGGTATATAGTGGTATACCGTGGTCCCACCAGTAGGACATATCGGTGGGACCATGGGCCCTTCAACACTAGGCTACCACCGCTTACCACTAAGCTAAAGTGGCTATAACAGAAATATTAGTAAGTACAATAAATGTTCGAGCAGGCAGGTTCGCACGACCGCGACCATGACAAAGAAGCCATGTCAATATCAACGGAAGCTCGGCAGTCGACTCCAACACGCAGATCACGTTGGGTGAGGTCAGTTGATGTGTATTCAGAGTACGTTTTGTAGTTTTTACAGCCAGAGCGGCTGTCATGTCCGATTGCCGTAGGTGTGAAATGTATGTTGCCAGATGTAAAAATAGCCGAGTTTGTATCGATTCAGCCAAATATTAAGTACCTACAACAATAAAATGTTAAGTACCTATTTTCATATTGTTAATAATTACTCAGGTAAATTAATAATAATGAAATGTACCTAACGTGGTGTCGCCAGGTATGGACCAGGCACCAGTAGCTGACCACCTTCACCGTTTTTAACAAAAATAAGAGCTAGATTAGAGTTTTACCGCTGGCAACATTTAAACCATGTAGAATAGGGATCTGTTTGTCATATTGGCAAATATCATATGAAACGGCCATTTTGTTTTAAAATGGCAAGGCGAACAAAATGTTGTCTGCAAATATCTTTCGATTTCAATAGTTTTCTTAAGCAAATCGCTAAGAAGGTAAATAAACGTTTTGATCGATGGATTTTCGTTTCTGATTAAAATGTAAATTTACAATGATTAAATCACTTAGATATAAACTTTAAAACATGCTTGTGAAGGAATAAATGCGACATAGAGTTATTTTCAAGTTTTAGAGGGGATGTCCATTACTGGATCGGAAACACATCAAAAATCCAGTCATGGACCTATCTATTCTTATCATTTAAACACAATTACAAGTCAAAATTAAACTTGTATAGTTTAACTAGCTTCTGCCCGCGTGAATTTCGGTTTTTTAACCCCCGACGCAAAAACGACGGGGTGTTATAAGTTTGACGTGTCTCTCTCTCTCTGTGTGTGTGTGTCTGTCTGTTCCCCTGTAGCGCTCAAACGGATGAACCGATTTGAATGCGGTTTTTTTTGTTTGCAAGGTGAATTAGTCGAGAGTGTTGTTAGCTATGTTTGATGAAAATCAAGATGGCCGCCACCACAAAATGGCGAATGTCGGGGGTTTTTTAAATTTTAAATTTATACTTGTCACAAATCCCAAGGGAATCGTGGATTTCCGGCTCCCGTTCCCGCTCCCTTATGCAATTTTTATAGCTACTTTCAAGGAGGTTTGCTATAGTAATCTACATATAACCGTAGCTATATATTTTGGTTTTTTCAAAATCCAGTGGGAACTGTGGATTTTTTCAGGATAAAAAGTAGCCTATGTGTTAAGTCATGGCATAATCTATCTCCATCAAAATTTCAGCCAAATCGGTTCAGTTCGGTATAGTAGAAGGATTGCATCTTAAATTTTTTTGAACACACAAATGAGGAACCTTCTTTCACCTAGAAAGAAGATTCTCCATAGCTAAGGATCACCTTTTGCCCTCTTGGACAGTGTCCAAGTAATTATTACGCAAGAAGAAAGGAAATCTTTTACAGGTAACAGGCCTAGAAAAACACTTATTCATCTTTTCAAAAAACAGGCGAAAATTCCTCGCTGCTTATGTGAGCAGTATCGTGCTGCATCAGGATTAAGGAGCTGGGACTCGAGGTCCGTGATTCAATCTAAGCTTGGTACCAAAAATATGAAGTCATAGTGGACAGTTCCCGAATCCCTTTAGTTTAGGTGGGTAGTACCCTACAGCATCAGGATTAAGAAGTTGAAGGAAATAAAAAATTATGGAACCATTTTGTAAACGTCCTCAAATAGACAAGTGTCAAATTGAAATGTGACGAACCTTGGTTGTTTCTACGTAACTTTGATATTTATAATATATTATTCGAAATAATCAAGGAGCGGATCAAGAAATTCTTTAAAAGCCGGCAACGTATTAGTGGTTCCTTTGGTGATGCAAATGTTCATGGGCAGCGGTAATCACTCAACATCAGGTGACCCGCTTGCTCGTTTGCCCACAATCCATATAAAATAAAACAAGAGATAAAGTTCGTAAACTAAAACCCATCATCATCATCATGATCAACCCATTACCGGCTCACTACAGAGCACGGGTCTCCTCTCGGAGTGAGAAGGGTTTTGGCCATAGTCTACCACGCTGGCCAAGCGGATTGGCAGACTTCACACACCTTTGAGAACGTTATGGAGAACTCTCAGGCATGCAGGTTTCCTCAAGATGTTTTCCTTCACCGTTAAAGCAAGTGATATTTAAATACTTAAACTAAAACCCGAGTACTCATAATAGTATACAAGTATAAATTAAAAATTTAAAGAACCCCTGACATTCGCCATTTTGTGGCGGCGGCCATCTTGGATTTGCATAGTGCTATTTTACTAGTCACGTCCTTTCATTTGATACCCATATTAAGGCAGTTGTGATAAAATATGTAATCCGCCATTTTGTAGCGACGGCCACGTAGGTTCGATTTTCATCAAACATAGCTAACAACATTGTCGACTAATTCACCTTTCAAACGAAATGAAACTGCATTCAAATCGGTTCACCCGTTTGAGCACTACAGGGGAACAGACAGACACACACACACACACACAGACACGTCAAACTTATAACACCCCTTCGTTTTGCGTCGGGGGTTAAAAATAATAATTTAGAAAAACGTGTATTCAATTGTGTACTAATGGAAGAAAAGGCGGGGCAAGCGGCTAGTGGCGCCATCTGTTATGTCTATCTAAAACTAACTTAATATTCCAATTTAGCTGTGCGAACGTCACTTCTCGATTTTTTCGCATACAAAATGTAGCCTATGTCACCCCCAAACTATAACAACGAATCAATTAACACCTCATTCATCAAAATTGGCCCAGTAGTTAGGTGCTTCGCTAGAACAAAAAATTGGATACAAACATACATACATAGACTACAAAAATCATAACCCTTCCTTTTGGCTTTGCAGTAATCGGATAAAAACGAACTGTCCATCACTGGGTGTCCATAACTGGATTTAGACTGTCCATCATAAAGATTTTTACATATTTCAGTTGATCGTTTTTAGGTTTCCATATTTCAAAACTCGTTCGACTATTTCTAAATTTTAGCAGTTAGTGAGAAGCTCTGTATATCTGAGTATATCATTGTAAAATTATAACACTCTAGATTAAATAATAAAAAAGTTATAGCTCCTCATATTTGACTCGGCGCTTAACCCTGTCCATAACTGGTGCCACCACGTTATGAATAATATTAGATGTACATTATAATATAACCCATCTAACGTAGGCGGGTGTGAGAATCAAAATAAGTAGGAAAAATGTATGTACCTAAGTACAAGTAGGCACATAGGTACTATTCGACCGTGTGGTGGTGGTTTTTTTAGGGTTCCGTAGTAAACAAGGAACCCTTATAGTTTCGCCATGTCCGTCCGTCTGTCTGTCCGTCCGTCCTCGGTTAATCTCAGAGACTATTAGTGCTAGAAATCTGTAATTTGGCATGGGTATAAATATTAATCACGCCGACAAAGTGGTGAAATAAAATTTTGATAAATATTTTTTTTTTAGGGTAGCTCCCCTACAAGTAAAGTGGGGATGAATATTTTTTTTCTCGTCTACCCAATAATGTGGGGTATCGTTGAATAGGTCTTTTAAAAATACTGTGGGTGAGGCAATACCATTTTTCGATTTCTAGATCCGTTTGTAAAATATGATGTTTTAAAGTGCTAATTTTTATTAGAGTCAAGTGCCCCCCCCCCTCTATCAGCCAAATGGCAGTATATAGGAACTTGAAAAAATTCACAGCAGTAGTATATATAATCAATTTTAAAGGAAAACTATCATGGCTAAGTAGGGTTCACAGGTTAAGGAGTTCTTCGAGGATATCTGTTTTCGAGGATTGTGACTACGGAACCCTACACTGCGCGTGGCCCGCCTCGCACTTGGCCGGTTTTTTAAAAGAGCAGTCGACGCATCTTCTTATTTTTAAAAATCTTCACATAAAAATAAAAATCCTGTAAAATCGTTTTGGGTAAGTAATTTGGCTGAAAAAATACCACGCTACTTGTATTGCAACCTACTAGAATTTACAATATATTGTAATTTGCTACACACTGTATTGCTAAGTTGCTAACCTCTCCTTTTCACCTTGTTTAGTATAAGTTTCTATTACCTAGGTAGTATATAGGTTTCTATTACCATCTTCGCATAACATACAGACAAATTAACATGTTATATACCTAGATCAGTAGGTATACAATTTTAGTAGGTATATAATAAAACTAGTATGGCGCGTGGGTGCGCGGCCCGCTAAAGCGGACCGCGAGGTTTCGGTTTTGGGTATTTTGGTTTGAACAGCCTCCACCTATCTCTCCCATATTCCTAACCCTCGATCATTATCACTCTCCATATTTTTTCTCCGAATCATTTGTCAGAATGAGAGTTCTTCCATAAAAACAGATTTTGAAAAGGAACTGTATCAAAGTCTTGCATAGTTCCCATTTTGTATTCTCTTCAACATTCGCCATATATTTTGTATGGAAAAATAAATTTCGCCATCTTGTTTTTTTCTGTTCATCAAGTAAACCACGTCTTGATCATCTTTTGCCAAAAAACCACTCTTCCATCTTTTATACTCAGTGAGATAGACACCGACGAAATTTGTATGGCCGCCATTTAGGATTTTTTTCAGCTCACTGCCAATTGGATGAGGTTTCGAGTGACTTTTGTTTGAGCACCTTACACCTATATTCAATACCCTGGCTGTGCTCGTCACCCGCCTCTGAAATCTTCAATCATCAGCTCTCTCCATATTTTTTCTCCACATAAATTTTTGTCTTCTATACGAAACCATCAATGAAAAAAATTATTTGTGTGGAAAAATAAATTCCGCCATATTGATTTTTTTTCTGTTCATCAAGTAGATCTTTAGGTCTTGATCATATTTTTCCAAGAAACCACTCTTCCATCTTGTATACTTGGTAAGATAGACATCGACGAAATTTGTATAGCCGCCATCTTGAATCCGCCATTTTGGGGTTTTTTTCAGCTCAGTGCCAATTGGATGAGGTTTCAAGTAATTTTTGTTTGAGCACCTCCCACCTATCTACAATACCCTGCCCGGGCTGCTCAACCGTCTTCCAAACCCTCAATCATCATGTTTTCCCATATTTTTCTTTGAGAGTTCTCCAAAAAACCGGATCACAGCCTTGCATAGTTCACAACTTGTAGTCTTTTCAATATTCGCCGTACATTTTGTATGGAAAAATAAATTCCGCCATTTTGAATTTTTTTTCTATTCTTTGAGTAGACCTTCAGATCCTGATCATCTTTTGCCAAGAAATCACTCTTCCATCTTTTATACCCTCCGAGATGGAGACTGACGAAATTTGTATGGCGGCCATCTTTTTTTCGCCATTTTGAATTTTTTTTCAGCTGACTGCCAATTGGATGACGTTTCGAGTGACATTTGCTCGAGCACCCCCCACCTATCTTCAATACCTTAAGCGTGCCCGTCGCTCGTCTCTGAAATCCTCAATCATCAGCTCTCTCCATATTTTTCCTCTTAATGAATTTTTGTCCTCTATACGACACCATTACTGAAAAAAAAAAATTTTCATACAAAATTGTTCAGGAGAGGTGATCAATCAGTCAGTCAGTCAGTCAGTCAGTGAATGAATCAGCACGAGCAGCTATATATATATTAATTAATAATGTGTAATAACTTTGTAGTCTCTGCATCTACCATCCTGACCTTTAATGTCATATATTAATAAAATAAGTACATTACAGTGATGAGACGAGTAATTAAAATGTAGATAATGCATAGCGCATCTCTTCACAAATAGAATTTGTTCGTAACAGAGCCAAGTAGGTACCTACCTACACTAATTATTTGTTCACTAATTAATAATTTATAACATAAGTAGGTATTCAACGCGCTCTGAATAGGTATAATATGTATAATATCACCACAAGAGTAGATATACGTACAGAGAGGAAGCTTCATTCAAACGGCCTGCTGTAGGTACACTCAACAGTCATGAGCTCTCACCAACGCGAGCGACGGTTCACGGACCGGACGCCCGCGTCTGACAAACGTGCGCTGCGCTATGTGTGAGTGGGCCCCTATCCTACTGGCGTTTTGCGAGCGTTGGCGTTTCTCCAACGTCTGCGCAGCAACAACGTTGCGTTGACGCGACGTCAATGTTGAGAGCGTCCAATAGTAGGGGAGACCAAGAGGGGATTTTTGGATTTACTCGAGCGCGTCAAATTAAGATAAGCGAGGCGAGGCATCTTGCACCCTGCTGAGTACCCTCTACCATATATAAGCCCTTTAAATAGAGCCGCGCGCAAAATAAGTGATGGACTGAAATACTCAGAAAAGTCAGATTAAGATATGGTGCTACGAAACGAACGAGAACGAGCTAAGAAAAGTAAGTATATTTATAAAATCAGACTATTTGAACGTAACGTACGAGAATGGGAGCGTTACAAAGTTGCAAAAAAACGTTATCTTGACCTTCTCGAATCTCGAGGGTGGTTGATTTTTTTTCTATTTTGAAGGAAATGATGCAAAAATAACAAAAAATATAATCAGCTGATTTCCACAAGCCGAAGTTATAAAAATCGTCTATTGAAGATGAGAGCATGCAGCTAGAAGCTTTCTCCACCACTGAAATGGAAAACCTTATATAACCTTTTATTCTTCCTATCAACTAATCTATAAAATCTACTGGGTCCCGACGACGCTCGAGTAAATGAACATTTAGCATCATGGGCTCCCCTACTATAATGGCAACCGTTCACGCTTTGACTTCGCAACGTTAACGTCGCAACAACGCTGCGCAGACGTTGGAGGAACGCCAACGCTCGCAAAACGCCAGTGGGATAGCGGCCTAAGTACCTACAGCGGGCCGCTTGTATAAAGCTTCTTCTCTGTACAGATATCTACTCATGAGTCATGTGATATCACTAGACACGGGAAAAGAATACTTATCATCATAATTCATAGGTAGGTAGGTGTACCTACTACGTAAAACTAAACTCAAAATAGGTAAACTCATGATTATCATTATTTGAACGATAGCCATAACTCACATTTAATTATTATTTATAACAATTGTATCGTTCGTAAAACGATGATAATGTGAATAATAAAATAAAATAACATATGCACTTTATCCAGCAACAACTGTATTGAAGGACGTCAACATTGTTTTCCACGCATTGCAGTTCCTAAAATAAAGCGGAATATCAACAGCTGAGTCAACAAAGCTGGGCTACTGCAGTTTCAATATAAATATCATTCCTAATATTTGAACTTGTTTATGTAGGAAGTTTTGCTATTTATATTAGCCGGTAGGTATTATGATGCCCGCAACTTCGTAATGCGTGCATAAGTTATAGGTAGGTACTAGGTAGGTATATAGGTTTTTAAAAAACCCGTGGCAACTATGTACATATTAATCTATAAAACGTAGGACTCTACTCAGACTCAAGACAGAGTTAAAACGAGACTTTATGCCAGGGTCATAATATGGCCATTATTACGTCCCGTTTTAGCTCTGTCTTGAGTCTTGGCCGAGATCTATAGAGGGTACTCTCTCCACTCAGACTCAAGAGTTCAAGACAGAGGTAAAACAGAGGACATAAATATGTCCCTGACGTAAATCTGTCTCGTTTTAACTGTGTCTTGAGTCTTGATTGAGTCTGAGTAGTGTCAGAGTACGCTTTACAGATCTCACCATTAGTCGTTTGGTCTGAGTAGTGTCAGAGTCAGAGTATGCTCTATAGATCCTAGCATAAAAGTAGCCTATGTACATCTTCTTAATCGTTATCAAACCTGCACTTCGTACTTAGACGCATAACCCGAGCTGCTCCTATACATCTAGGTCAACATTAGGTCGTCATACTTAGATAAATAATGCTAGGTGTAGTTTACTTTTATTTATTAGTTATTAGATAAAATATATGTTTGACTTGGGTTTAAGATTGTAGGTATTTATGTATGTATTATTTATTTATACATACACATAATTAGATGCACAACTTAGTAAAGGTGTCACAACTCACAGCATTTACCAAAAAATTAAAAATTTAAATTTAAAAAGTTTTAAAATACAAAACAATAATGTTTTATGTAAGTACTTACCTAAATAATTTTATTAATACCGGACATATAAATGCCGAATACAAAAATAATAATAGGTATTTTTGTGAAATTGACTCTACATTTTGAGATAAATGCAATCCGTTTATACTGGAAATTAAATTTTACTATGGATGGAGGGAAATATTTTTAGGGTTCCGTACCCAAGTGGTAAAACGGGACCCTATTACTAAGACTTCGCTGTGCGTCTGTCTGTCGGTCTGTCTGTCACCACTCACCAGGCTATATCTTAGTTACACAGTTGAAATTTTCACAGATGATGTATTTCTGTTGCCGCTATGACAACAAATACTAAAAAAACAATAAAAAAAATATTAAAGGGGGCTCCCATACAACAAACGTGATTATTTTGCCGTTTCTATAGATAATGGTAGGTACCGAACCATTCGTGCGCAAGTCCGACTCGAACTGGCCGGTTTTTAAAAAATGTTTATTTTTAAATTATCAGATGATTTCATTCATTAGTACAAATAATAATAAAATTAATCATAAAAAAACAAAAACAAAAACATATCAATGAGAGTTAAGAAAAACCGACCTAATCTATAAAAACGACAAAAAAATCACGTTTGTTGTATGAGAGCCCCCTTAAATATTTAATATTTATTTTGTTTTTTAGTATTTGTTGTTTTATAGGATAGTATGATGATAGTGATTTAACCTTGACAAGTAGATGAGTCTGCCTTTATCTTATTTGTTAACAAACAAACATATTAATTAGATGATCATGTGAAAACTCGCGCTGTTAGATCGCATGGAACCGGTTTCAATCTTTTTTTTAATCCTCCGTTCGCAGTCAACTGCTTCCTAGAATCAGTTGTATATTTTTCCCATTCTTCTTAACTCACAGAAAAACTTAATCAGCACTCCACGGTCACCCCGTGGACCGTGGTCAAATCCATTAAACCTAAGTTTTTTCACCCGTCAACGTTAATCCGTAATGTAATTGTTATTAGCGGTCCGCCCCGGCTTCGCCCGTGGTACATATATAGCCTATAGCACTCAAGGATCACGTAGGTACATATCCAACGGTGAAAGTATTTTTGAAATCGGTCCAGTAGTTCCTGAGATTAGCGCGTTCAAACAAACAAACTCTTCCGCTTTATTATATTAATACTAGATGATGCCCACGGCTTCGCCCGTGTGGATTTAGGTTTTTAAAAATCCCGTGGGAACTTTTGATTTTCCAGAACATAAAGTAGCTTATCTGTAGAAACCCGTCCCCAAAACGGAAAAATCCCGTAGGATCCCCACGATTTCGGAATACAATTCCTTACAGCATCAGGTTTGAGGAGTTGGATATGTACCTACTCGAGTTCATTCAACGATAAAGTCTTTAATTGGTACCCCCAATATCAATTTAAATAACCCGAAGTTTCTAAAACCCATTAGTTTTGGGGATTAGGTCCCCTACAGCATCAGGATTGAGGAGTTGGAATCCAAATTTAGAACAGGGTCGCAATGTTCCTCTATCGATTTAAAAAAAAATTACGCAAATCGATTCAGAAATCTCGGAGATATCGGTGTACATAGGTAGAAAAACACAACTCCTTCTTTTTTGAAAGTCGGTTAAAAAGTAGCCTATGTTACTCCCTGGGTAATTCTCTACTTGTATGTGAAAGTCCCGTCAAAATCGGTTTAGCCGTTCCGAAGATTAGCCCGTTCAAACAGACAGACAGACAGACAGACAGACAGACAGACAGACAGACAGACAAAAATTTTAAAAACGTGTGATTTGGTTATGGTAGCGTTCAAATAACCATATGAACTTAATATGAGGTAGTTATTTCGATATTACAGACAGACACTTCAATTTTATTTAGTAGTATAGATATAGATTCCATATTTATGTACTAAATAACAGATTTAATACGCATAGTTAAAAAGTAGCCTCACTAAAAATACTTAACTATTTAAGTAGGTACATAATATAGGATGTTTAGGAGTAAATATGGGTTTCTTTGAAAAACAAACATGACAGCGCATTACCTATTCCATCTAAACTAAATTGACAGGTTTAATGCAGTTAATAGTGCTTTTCTTTTAATCATTTTCGTTGCGGAAAAGTGGCGGAAAATACTTAATAACATTTAGACACGTCACAAATAACACGCGTTGAAAATCTTTCATCAGTTAACAAAAACGTAGCCCCCGGCATCGTAATTTGCGTTTTTCACAAATTCGGAGGTAATCACGGATTCCCGGTTCCCGTTCCCTCTCCCTTTTATACTTGCTATAGTAATCTACCTATACCTAGCTGTAGCTGTACAGATTGCTATGACAAATTTCAGTTTTTTTTAAAATCCCGCGGGAACTGTGAACTTTCCTAGGATAAAAAGTAGCCTATGTGTTATTCCAGGTTATAAGCTACGTATGTTTTAAATTTCAACCTAATAGGTTCAGTAGTTTTTGCGTGAAACAGTAACAAACATCCATACATACATACACTATATATGTCAATGATACATACGTAAGTATTACGTATACCAACTTTCGCGTTTATAATACTAAGTAGTTCGTTCACGTAAATGTTTTCAGCGATAAAAAGCCTCGTGCGTAACTGAAACAGTGCGCGTGTAGGTACGTTATCAACGAGTAACGACGCCTTATCGTAGGTAATATTACGCGATTATTCGGACTAGACCCATGACGAGTGATGACGATAAAGGCAAATCAATCCATGACGTTATAAAATTGACGTATCAATTTTTTCCACAACGCGTATGGAACGGTACGAGTCTATATCGCGGTTTAACCGAATGAACGTACTACCATGTACTACTTTATCAACTTACCAAAAGATCAAAAATCTTTTTAACCCCCGACGCAAAAACGACGGAGTGTTATAAGTTTGACGTGTCTCTCTCTGTGTGTGTGTGTGTGTGTGTTTAGGAACAAGGTTCTTTATGTATATTTTACAGGAAAAATAAAATCAACGCTCTAACTATAGTTTTTTATATTAAAAATAAACCTCTAGTCTCTACAAACAAAGTTAATTTTGCGGTTCATTAAGAACGGACGTGTGTTAACTAAACGTTAAATGCTTCTGGAGTACGTTTGATGATGAACGTAAATTTTCTTTTCTGCTTTCGATGTTTCGAAGATTATATCTTCATGTAGGTACTTATCTATTAGATATGAGATATCTATAATTTATACACAGTATGTTTGTATTACTAATAGGTATATAAATATATAATAGTTATTATTATATGGATGGATAGTGGATTACTATATTACGGAGCTGTTTTACAGTGATTTGGAAGATATCCAAATCAACTAATATAGGGATACTTATTACTTACCTACTTTTATACCTATGTATGTAATAAACAGTTGGGAGTGACATCAGTTCGCAATCTACGAAAATACGTGAGAAATATACTGTATAATATAATATTATGTGGTGTTCCGGGTAGCGACAAATCTTGCGGAATTTCGTGAGCAGAATTTCTCCTTACCTACTCCGCGACAATTCCGTGCGGAAATTCCGTTTCGGGTCCGCAACTTTACCAAAAAAGTTGCAGTTGCAAACAATAAAGCATATTCTATACTTCATACTCAATATGTTTTTGAAGATCTCCCTGGCGCAGTGACGTGCATTGTGGCCTTACAAGTGCGCGGTCAAAGGTTCTATTCCGGGCGAGGGTATTTTAGGAATTTATAATTTTTAAATTGCGTTTAGTGTGATCCGGTGGGAGGCCTCAGCCGTGGCTGTACTTATCATCCATTACGGAGAATTCTCAGGCATGCAGGTTTCCTCACGATGTTTTCCTTCACCGATAAAGCGAGTGAAATTTAACTCGGAAAAGTTGAGTTGTGTCCCGGGATCGAACACGGTACCCCCGAAAGGGAGAAAGTCACCACTAGGCTATCACCGCTTATAAGATTCCTTTGACTAAATTTCTCTTATTCGCTTACAATAATTTCCACATGTAGGGTAAAGTTTTACACGAGGCAAAGCTTAACAAATTGCCCCACGCGAATGCATAGCGGGCGGTAAAGGCAAACAACCCGACCCCGGGCTTAATGTGCCACGTGCAGTCGTTACAGCATTACCACAAAGTAAATTACAGGAAAATTTCCCCGATAAGGCTGCCTGTGCACTGAATTGGAGTGAGAACGTGTGTACTGGGAATCAGCAGCAGGCCTCGGCTTCTATGTCAACCTCCAGCCTGAACACAATTTATAGTTTCGAACTGACGATGCTTTATCTCAATCTGTTTAGTGATTTTCGACACACTAATGACTAATGAACTATTGCAATTTTATAACAGTGAAAAAGAACCTGTAATACCAACCTACATAATTATGTCTAATTTTATGCTCATTAGTAAGTATGATAAGTTTGATCGATTATGTAATCATGATAACCGCGTAAGTGTACGTAGATATAATATTACTTCCTCAATAAGCTATTTATTTATACGTTAGTAAGAAGCTAAGCTAACACGTTTTATGGTTAAATAGACGGATAATATATAGCAGGAAGTGTGTCTGTGTGCTTGTTACTTCTTGACGCCTGAACCACAGAATATCTATAATATAATAAAACTGTAACAGATCCAATTCTGTACATTGAAGATATTTTGAAAATTTTTATCGGAGGGCACTCTTTAATCGATACTGAAGCCAAAACTGCAATTTTTTTCATTTTTGTCTGTCTGTCTGTCTGTCTGTCTGTCTGTCTGTCTGTCTGTCTGTATCTTGGCCGCGCATCACGCCGAAACTACTGAATGGATTCGAATGAAACTTGGTACGATTTGAGTTTATACTCTGAGGTAGGTTATAGGATACTTTTTATCCCGAAATTCAGCACGGTTCCCTTGGGAGAGGGGATGAAAGTTAAAACGTGTATTTAGCTGTAATTCATTAACGCGTTATTGGATTTCACTCATTCTTTTTTTGTTAGAAAGGTAGTACTTTAAGTATTGTCCCGTAAATATTTCAAGGTCATAGGTTTTTTAGTTTAGAAATGACAGACATTACAATCCTCAGTATTGGGTTCAAATAACTTGGGACCCGGATCTTTGAACGTACGGCTTATTTTAAACTGGTGTGCGTTTAAATTTATGTTTGTCGGTCTGTCTATTTATTCCAGCTAATCTCCGAAACGGCTGGATCGATTTTAATGGAACTTTCAATGTTATAAGGAGTAACTTAGGCTACATTTAGTTTAGGTACCTTCATAAAAGAATTATGGGATCCGATCCGATCCTATATAAAACCTATAAACACGCGAACGAAGTTGCGGGGGTCAGCTAGTAGTAAATATAATAGTACTACGTTTTATTTGGAAGTCGGTAAAAAAGAAACTCCAAAGGGCGAACTCTCACAAGCAAAAGCTATTAATTAGTTTTCAATAAGTAATTTAATTAGTTATTCTATTATATAGCGATTTTTGTGCACTTGCATCCTAAATCTACATATATCTATCTATACATATAATAAAATCGTAGACTTGCCGTATCTGTACATTAAAGATTTTTGCAAAATAATAACTGGGGGTGTTATGGATAAGTGATAGAACGTAAAAAAGCTATTTTTGAAATTTTTGTCTGTTTGTCTGTTTATCTGTTTGTCTGTATGTTTGTGCGCGCATCACGTAAAAACTACTGAATGGATTGAAATGAAACTCGGCATGATTTAAGTTCATACTATGGAGTAACATATAGGATACTTTTTATCCCGAAATTCAGCACGGTTCCCTTGGAAGAGGGGATGAAAGACAAAATGTGTACTTAGCTGTAATTCGGTAACGGGTGGTCCGATTTCATTCATTCTTTTTTTTAACCCCCGACGCAAAAACGACGGGGTGTTATAAGTTTCACGTGTCTGTGTGTGTGTGTGTGTGTGTGTGTGTGTGTGTGTGTGTGTGTGTGTGTGTGTGTGTGTCTGTCTGTTCCCCTGTGGCGCTCAAACGGGTGGACCGATTTGAATGCGGTTTTTTTTGTTTGAAAGGTGATTTAGTCGAGAGTGTTCTTAGCTATGTTTGATGAAAATCGGTCCAAGATGGCCGCCGCTACAAAATGGCGGATTACATATTTTTTCACAACTCCCTTAATATGGGTATCAAATGAAAGGGCTTGACTAGTAGAATAGCACTATTGCAAATTCAAGATGGCCGCCGCCAAAAAATGGCGAATGTCGGGGGTTTTTTAAATTTTCAATTTACACTTGTGTTACAAAGTAGATACTTCAAAAACTACTGGTTAATCTCTGAAAGGCTGGACCGATTTTGATGGGACTTTCACTGGCGGATGTTTACATTTTGATGTACCTAAACATCCGCCAAAGAACTTTTAACAGTTTTTAGCAAGGTTTCAGCTCAAAGTAACATAGGAAAAACAAAATGATTCCCACGGGATTATTAAAATCAATATCCACGCGAACGAAGTCGCGGGTATCCGCTCGTCTATATATATAAAATTCAAAGTCCTGACTGACTGACTGACAGAGATATCAACGCACAGCCTAATTGAAATTTTAAGAGTAGGTTCCTTCTATGACGCAGGTGCACACTAAGAAAGGATTATTAGAAATTCCACCCCTAAGGGGTTTAAATATGGGATGGAAGTTTATATGAAATTCCGTCATTTTTCAAGCTATTTCCATGAAAATTGATATTTGGGCTTTCAGTTAAAAATAAAGAATTACGTGTTTCTGGATTTTTATGAATTCTATCCCCAAGTGGGTTAAATAGGGGATGAAGATTTGTATGGGAGTCCATTATTAGGCTACTTTTTATTCTGAAAAATCAAAAATTCCCACAGGATTTTTAAAAACCTAAATCCACGCGGGCGAAGCCGCAGGCATCGTCTAGTTAGTTATAATTGTATTGTCATCGAATTTTAATTTTAAAAGTACCATGAAAAGAATGTCCTGGAATACATTTGCAAACAATACAAATTATGTAAATAATTACCGACCCGTGGCCGTAAATACACACAACTTTATTGAGTTAGGTCGACAATGTGGCTAATTCTGTTGTACACAATCTCTAAACCTAAATTAAATTGACAGGTTTAAAAATAGTTACAGTAGTTTTATGTGTCTATTCTATTTTTTTATTTACAAATGGGTGAACATAATATTATTATTGCCTATATAAATATTTACTTAGCCTACTTGGTCAATTTTGCCAACAACATAATTAATATTATTGTGATAGAAGTAGGTAAGTTTGTTACGATGTAACAAGATTAGAAAATAATGTTCTCTTATTGAAACATTGATATTATCAACTTTCGCCTTTATAACTTCGCATTGATAAGGATACTGATAAAACTCATCAAAATGACTGAAAGAAATGTACTGTTTTGATGCTCCAATCAGCAATGAGATAACAGTGCTGTTATTTTTGAGGACAGCGTTTTTGAGCGTGCAGGGACGACAGATACATCGTCCTAGGGACAGCACGACAGCAGACAGGGGCTGTAAATTAAAAAATGGGCGAGTCAGACTCGCGCACCGAGGGTTCCGTACTCCAGAAGTATAAGTACAATCTGTTTTTCATTTGTTTGTCTTAAAAGGTATGGTGCTAATTAAGCTAGGCCTCTAAATTGTATGAGCGCTCATACAACTCAGAGGTCTATCTTAATTGGCTCAACTATGTATGTACAAATTTCGTAATTCTAAGTCAACTGGAACTACCATTTAGGTTTTCGATCCAAAACCTATAGGGTACTTCCGGTTGACCTAGATTTGTCAATTTTGATCAAAAGCAAGGTCTTACAGATCAAGTAAAGGAAAAATTCCGAAAAGATAAAAAAGTTGAAAATTAAAGAAAATTTTGGTACAGTTTACAAGTTTTCGTGAAAATCTAAATTTTCCCATATCTTTTTATTGTGTGGACTCAGGACCTTAATTTTTATACACCTAATACGAACTATAGACCTTGGTATCTGGTATAAATTTCAACTTGCTAGGTCCACCCGTTCCTGAGAAAATCGGTGGTGACACACGGACAGACAGACGGACAAGAAAGTGATCTTATAAGGGTTCCTTTTTTTACCTTTTGAGGTACGGAACCCTAAAAATGAGCTATTGATTTAAATTAATCTAAAAATTGATTGTATTAAAGCATATGACACTTTTATTTCAGACAAAAAATTGTAAAAAAATGCAAGTGCAAAGAAATATTGTTTTTATAAAAATAAATAACCAACAAATATATCTTTGTCTATTTTTAGTTTATTCCATAAAATACTATATTTTTTAGAAGTGTACTATATTTTTTATAGCTTATTTTAAAAAATACTGTATTTCGCTGAAAAAATGTTGGCAACCCTACTTCTACGCCAGTTTCATCGCATGTGGGTCTAGAATTTCTAGATGTAGATACGAGATATATTTATTAGATATATTTATTAGATATATTACCTATCTGTATTGTGTAGGTATATATTTCACGGACGGTGCGGTGCGGTGCAGGCAGCTCATTACAATTCGCAGTATCGGAATCTGATTTACGATTTTACGGAACGAAATCTACATTTGAGGCCCCCGAGAGGTGATTTAAATTTAAAAAGGATAAAACTGTAAACAAGGTAGGTAAGCTGTTGTTGTGGATTCTGTGTGTGTGTGCTACTCCCGATAGCCCGCTTTAGGGCGCTTGTGCACTGGACCGAAAAAATATACACAAAAGTTTAATAGCCAATTTGAAATATTATACGTATATTTAACCATATTTTCATCTAGCGAACCTTTGCTTTATATGCAAACATAGTAGTTAAGTAGGTACGCGTTATTAAATTTAAAAAAATAAATAAATGCTTTAACGGTGACGGAAAACATAGTGAGGAAACCTGCATGCCTAAGGGCCGGACCGCACTTACGCGGCGCTGCGCGTCGCTGCACTGCGCGGCACAAAGCGTCAAAATAGTCTTTCTATCATTTTGTATGGGGCATATCGCACTAGCGCGGCGCCGCTCTTAGTGCGATATGCCCCATACAAAATGACAGAAATAATATTTTGACGCTGTGTGCCGCGCAGTGCAGCGCCGCGTAAGTGCGGTCCGGCCCTAAGAGTTGTGCACTTCGCCAGAGTGGTGGACTACGGCCTAAACCCTTCTAATTCTGAGAGGAAACCTGTGCCCTGTAGTAGGTAGCCGATAATGGGCTGTTGCCCGTTGTAGGTAGACCTAGACTGGTACGGGGAACGCGGGCGGCTTAGTCCCAGACTAGGACTATGCAGGTACTCGTAACGCGGGCGGCCTGTAGGCTGTAGTGCCGCGTATAGCTATACCCGTATTACTGATTCCCCGGAATTCTGACGTTTCGTAATGTTACCAGAGATAAAACAATTCCCACAAAAAATATAAAATATTCAAAACTTATGCAAATACAAATCAACTAAATGTAGATATGACAAATGCCTGACAGACACTTCATGGTGATAATGTTATTCGAAATCCATTTCTCAATAAATTTTTTCAATGTGCTTCTTTTGTTTTCTATTGCTGCTAGTGTGTACTTTCTAGTTTCCACTCTTGGTGTTTTCTATTTTAAGGCGAAACGAGTAATATTATTACGCGGCATATGGCTTTTTATGATGACAGGGAATTAAAGTAGTTTGGGGTAAAATTGTACTTCGTAGATGTTAACCCTGTTCTCCATACAAATAACTCATCTGTAAATGACAATGACAGCTGTCAAAATTCCGGGGAATTAGTAATACGGGTTATACGTCTCGCCTGGTCGCATAGTAGGTATAAGTAGGTCTATGCAGACGGAGGCATGCTGTATGCTGCATCGATGTTGTCAACCGACTGTGTAGTCCGCGTGCAGTCCAAACGACGACGACAAGAGATAACAAACGACTGCACGCTGCAGACTACACAACCAAATGCTCAACAGGTCAAAAGTTTCGTTACAGTAAAGTTTCGACAAAATATGTGGGGTTTTCTAGCAGTGGACGTACTTAATCCACTGCATAAAAACTGGCACATTCGCACTGCAATTTTGCACACTGCAATTTTGCTGCTAGCTTCCAATCTAAATGCAGACCGCCTGCAACTCTGAACAGACCGTTAGGTATTCCTGCATGCTAATGCCGCTCACCGCGCTGACCGACGCGACGCGCGACGGACGCCAGTTTGCATGTATTATCTACTTTGTTGCAATCCCGTTTCACTGAATCGAATAGAAACCCCATACCTACTAATTTCATATTGCGTACCTGCGAAGAGAAATAAAGAAAATTTCTCAAGTGGAATGAGAAATGAGATTTCTCTATCACATATGGGATATGGACTTATGATGAGGACTTATGTACATATTCCGCTCAATTGCCAACGTAAAAATGTACGAGTAAAGCCATAACTTGCGAATTGAGTAGGTGCAATTCATACACACATCATTTCATACTCATGAAGATATTTTTAAACGGTAATCCAATTAGGTACCTACCTACTTAAATCTATATCGAGTCTGTTATTATGACGAATAGTTGAATGTAGCTCTACGAGGGTTCCGTACATATGTAGATATAATTATATTATATCTACATATTATGTACCTACCTATTACCTACTTACCTATAGGTACCAAAATATCCTTGTAAGGTCTGTAACTAATTCCGTCTATGATCTAGAGATGCGGACGGACAGACAAACTGACAGCAGAGTGACACTAATGAAGCCATTTTAAAACGTTTTTTACTTTTGGGTACGGAACCCTAAAAAACATGGAATGTATAACGAGTAGCTGTAGGATATGGTAGAGTAATTGTTAACAGTGATAAGCTGATAAGTAATAACTAGTAAGTTAATAACCAACTGGTAAATACTTAGAGGCCATTAAGATGTACCAGATAATATGCTACCGTCCTTTAAAAATTGTCCATGAAAAATAACTTCTCAAACACATTGCGAAGTGCGAACCTATTTTCAGTGAGAAAGCCAAACGTGTACACATCTCACGATAGCGCAGAGTGCTTAGTCTAAGATCGGAGCACTCGAAAACGAACTCGAAAACTATTGATCGATTTCAGAGTAAAATAGACCTAAAATGGCTTGTATTAAGGTTTGAGTTCGCCAATACATTCAGCATTCGAACACAACGAGCGCCCCAAGCAGAAATGTTGTAAAATACATATTCGAACTATGGAATTACGACTTTAAAATACGAGTATTTGAGATCATTTTGCTCTGAATTCACTTGTGATTCGATCAATAGTTTTCGAGTTCGTTTTCGAGTGCTCCGATCTTAGACTAAGCACACTGTATTTTAGAGTTATACAAGTATAAATTGAAAATTTAAAAAACCCCCGACATTCGCCATTTTGTGGCGGCGGCCATCTTGGATTCGCATAGGGCTATTCTACTAGTCAAGCCCTTTCATTTGATACCCATATTGAGGGCGTTGTGATAAAATATGTAATCCGCCATTTTGTAGCGGCGGCCATCTTGGACCGATTTTCATCAAACATAGCTAACAACACTCTCGACAAATTCACCTTTCAAACAAAAAAAACCGCATTCAAATCGGTCCACCCGTTTGAGCGCCACAGGGGAACAGACAGACACACACACACACACACACACACACACAGACACGTCAAACTTATAACACCCCGTCGTTTTTGCGTCGGGGGTTAAAAAATGCAAACACAAGCGAAGTTTGAAGGAAAATGTATTTTTTCGTATTTTTCGTTGGTTCAACTTCGCCATTTTGTCAATGTGGAAGTTTTAAAGCACACGAAGCGGAGACCAATTATTCTGTGCTTTAAAGCTTTTCGATAAAGACGGGATTAAAAAGGAGACCTTAAGAAACGAAACCGTTCGAATTACAGCAAAATAGTGCATACGTACCTACCTACTATTAAGTGCAGCTGAATCACGAAATCATAGTGAACTCTAAGCATGAAATTATAAATTAATGACTGGACTGTAATTTATAATAATTACTTATTTAAGACTATAGATTGCTAGATGGTATACTTAGTAGGAAGTTATCATTAGATTCCATTTAATTATACTATTATGGCACCGACAAAAGAAACTTTCAATTTGATTTTGTACGAAACTGCATATCTTCTGCATTATTGATCGAAGCTTTGTGCTGTAATGCTATGAATGCACTGGGGGAGAACAAACTAAGGGTGGCGACTACAAAAGGACCAGGGGGCCGAAGTGCATCCGTCTGTGCGCCGAGCGGACCCTCAGTAAGCGAGACTCCACAACAAAGAGCATACCTAACTTAAGCTGCATTGGGGTTATTCCAAAAACGGCAACTTCAGAAAGTTTAGAAGTTCTACGATACGCAGCGATATTTCGATGTGTCATGCGAAGTGGACGCTCAACAGTAAACACCTACAATCTATTTTTTTTCTTAGGTGTCTTAAAAGGTCCAAAAAACTTCTGGGAGAAACGCGTAAGCAACGCTCTTTCCCCCCCGGCGTTTTAGACGTTCTTGTATTTGAATTTTCACTTAAATTATTGTTAAGTAGTTCGTGGTAAGAACGCCTTAGGGCGTTTGTGCACTTACTCGTTTTCGATTCGTTTTCGATTCATGTTCGTTTTTTTAATGAACATCATAAAAACGGATACGAAATTCACGAATGACATTTGTGCACTTAATCGTGATTTCACTATACGTTTTAAGCATTTCGTAGATAAAACCGTGTTCATAATGTGTGCTGCATTCAATCGTCGTCAGCTTTTCGCACTTCTCTTATACATTCGTAGGCGATCATCACTTAATGACATGACATGACATCATGAAAAAACTTTTTTTAATTACTATCGAAAGAATGTTGCTACTTTCGATTTCATATTGTGTCATATAAAAAAAAAAGATTCCTCGGCAAGACACGTTTTAGAGAATGCATAACTCCAGAAAAAATGCTGGCAGTAACACTAAGGTAAGTGATTATGAATATTTCACACGGTACGGTTAGTATCAAAATTATCTAAGCATACGTCATATATTTTGTGAACATCCCAAGTGGACATTACGCTCTTGTAAGAAAACAGTAACAACTAAGTATCAGAAATGATATTTTTTATGAAATGTTCATATTTTGCTGATAGTTTTTGACTACCAACCACAGGTATGGAAATTTTAATTATACTACAATATTTAGGTATTTTACTCGAAGTAAAACTAATTTGAATGAAACAAACGATTTATTTTAATGCCAAACTGAGTAGGTATTAACTTTTAATAATAATCAAGTGCTTTGAATCATGTTTTGTTGGAATTCAAGAAATGCAAATACCTATGTTTTCCAAATACCTCACAAAATCAGGACTCATCTCTGCCCTCTTTCCACACACCATTCCACTCGCGTCCTTATTTTAAAACGATTCGATGTGAAGAATTCACGAATATATAAACACGAAAACGAATCGAAAACGAGTAAGTGCACAAACGCCCATACAGTTATAAGGAAGGCTATGTCGAATCGTGTTTTCACGAAACACGAAAACGAATCGAAAACGAATAAGTGCACAAACGTCCTTATGTGCTGTACACAGCTACACAGCGCGTCGCTTACGCGTTCCTGCGAAAAGGGAATTTTATTACTTTGACTTTTATTTATGACTTTGATTACGTTTTAAGACAGCTAAGGAAAACAGATTGTAGGTAGCCGGTGCAGTTCCTCTAGTGAGAAAGATTCGTATCGCAGATTAATGATTAGTATCTACGATATTATTCGGCTTTAGCTTTTAAACCTGAAAACATGAGCACTTTAGATCAATAAAATGAAAATTTTCCTAACATATTTCGCAATGAGAACATCACATGTTTTAAAATGTAACCTTTGAATGTAACATAAAACGAAATACTTATCATTTTTTGTTCATCTTATTTTGTTAATAACAATTGCAATTTTTTACCTGCACCAAAATCCTTCAAAAACATTTTTCTAGAGATGATTCAGAATCGAATGAGCTATCGCTCATATTTTTAGGACCTTTATCTCTATTTTTCAAGTTTTCGAACTTGTTTACAAGTCTAATTTTCAAATATCTACTAAGTATTTGAATGTTTTGTAGTGAAAATGTCATACACTTAAGTTTCACTGACAACGATCGTAGAGTAAGTACATTTTATGCCATGATTTTTCAAGATTCCATTACATGCCAACTATCTCTGTGCCGTGGCACAGAGATAGTTGGCATCCTGCAAATGAACATAGGATACTTTCATCCCGGAAAAGTGTTCATCATGCGATAAGAACTCTATCTTTACGTTTGTTACTTTTTCACGATTCACATTGACGACGTATGGACGAAGTTTGGCACAGAAATTAATTGGATCATGGAGGCAGACACAGGCTACAAACTAAATCCACGTGGGTGGAGTCGCGGGCTCCAGCTATTTTATGAACAAACTAGCTGATGCCCGCGACTTCTTCCGCGTGGATTCAAAAATGTTCCGCTCACCTTTCTTATTTTTTTATTTCATAAGAACCTTCTCCTGACAATAACAAACACAATAAAAATAGAATTAGCGAAATTGGTCCAGCCGTTCATGCGTGATGCCATGACCAAGGAAAATAGGGATTCATTTTATATATAACTAGCTGATCCCCGCGACTTCGTTCACGTGGATATAGGTTTTTATGTAGGATCGGATTGGATCCCATAATTATGTCCCTAACTAAATGTAGCCTAAGTTACTCCTTATAACATCACCTATCTGCCATTGAAAGTTCCATTAAAACCGTTCCAGCCGTTTCGGAAATTAGCTGGAACAAATAAACAGACATTTTAAACGCACACCAGTTTAAAATAAGCCGTACGTTCAAAGATCCGGGTCCCAAGTCATTTGAACCAAATAAATGTCTGTCATTTCTGACCTAAAAAACTTATGACCTTGAAATATTTACGGAACAATACTTAAAGTACTACCTTTCTAACAAAAAAAGAATTTGTTAAATCCTACATCGATGGTTAAATCGAACAACGCGTTAATGAATTACAGCTAAATACACGTTTTGACTTTCTTCCCCTCTCCTAAGGGAACCGTGCTGAATTTCGGGATAAAAAGTATCCTATGTCCTACCTCGGAGTATATACTCAAATCGTACCAAGTTTCATTCGAATCCATTCGGTAGTTTCGTAGTACTATACACTTATGATTAGGTATACTTACTTATATATCTATGACACTTGATACTGCTATAATTGGTAGGTAGACATAATTTTTCCACTCTAAGTAAGTACTATCATTAATAGGTACCTACCTAGGTTCTTGTTAATAACATAATGCGACAATTAGACGCGTCAATCTTTTCTAATGTCCACCATCATCGTAATTACCTGATTATGAGGGCTTTTTCTCGAGTGCGCCTCGTGCGAAAGAAGTTGCATTTGGTTGCATTCTTATTTGAATGTCAACCAGTCAATGTCGATGAAATATGGTAGTCAGCACCTAAACACGCTCAAGAAACTATTATTATATTATGTGTTTATGGTTTGCCAGTTTTCCATTATAATTTTTATTAGCTATAGATATATATATAATACCTATGTATCTACTTTTAAAATTACAGTCGACCTGTCTCACTATACTGTGTTAATCACCGAGATATAATAAGTCACGGAAAATAAGTCGACCGGTGACCTTCAATGCGCAGAAGTCGATAATGAGATATCTCAGGGCGTGAGGAATGGGGATCGTTCGTAAGCACTGATTAGCTCTCGCGGATCCATCGTAAGCGCTGATTGGCTCTCCAATCGTATTGAGTCCCGCTCACTCGAACGACGCTGCGCGCACTTGAAGGTCACCGGTCGACTTACGTGACGGGGGTTATACCTATCTAAATAAGTATGCAAGGTATAAGCGCAACCGCAAATTATTGTCGCCGGGACACACTCTCGTGTCATACCGCGTCACGTGACATAAAAGATTACGCGATATAAAGAGAGGTAAAAAGAGGTGATTTGTATGTGAATATAAAGTTTAGGCACTAATCGCTGTGACAACCATTTGATATTATAATTATAGAAACCTGCAATAGACTAGGTAGGTATATCATAGAGCAAGAGTGCATGGATCACAACGTGACCGTCATATAATAATGTTTGATAAACATCGTCGTCTAGTGACTAATTATTATTGAACCACCGGAGACCATTTAATTCTATGTATTGAACTTACTTACCTACATGTACTAATATACCCTACCCATGGATAAACGTCTAGCACACGAGTAGATAAGTACAGAGGGAAAGCTTCTGCAAGCGGCCCGCTGTAGGTACACTCACACATAATTATGCGCACGTTTGTCACCCAAGTCCATTGAAATGTTACATGAGCTTTGCATTTATTAGAGGACGCAATTTTATTTTTGGGACATGTGTGGGGGGTCAATAGAAGCTTAACCTCAAGTTTGTGGGGTCGCCACCCTTGTCCCCCGGCCGCCATCTTGGAAAACACTTTTTTCACGATATCTCGGAAACTATGCGTCTTACAAAAAATTCGTAGAGACATAATTAGTAGCAAATTCTTTTGCCTACAAATATGTTTATATAACTTTTTGCCCTAAATTAAAAATTAAAGAAGTTATAAGCAAAAAAGTGAGAAAATTTCTATAAAATCTTTTTTGCTCTATAACTTTTTTTTATACGTTTTACAAAAAAAATACCTCGGACCAATCAATTTTTTTATTTCATTCATTTAAAACGCTGTTACAGCGCTCCAAAGTTGACCGGGTTCGTCAATGCTCATGAGAATCCGGTCAAAACGAAATGTTTCAGCCACAGCCACAGCCTGGACCATCGAAGAAAAATAGATTAGAGTAGCTAGCTAATAAGTGATTGAAAATATTATGATGTTGAAGATTACCTTATAAGCAAGATGTCCATGAAGTAGGCCTACAAAACAGTACAAGACTGGTCTGAATTTTATTTTTTGTAAAATGTATTAAAAAAAATTTTTGGAGCAAAAAAGATTTTATAAAAATTTTCTCACTTTTTTGCTTATAACTTCTTTAATTTTTAATTTAGGGCAAAAAGTTATATAAACATATTTGTAGGCAAAAAAATTTGCTACAAATTATGTCTTTAAGATTTTTTTGTAAGACGCATAGTTTCCGAGATATCGCGAAATAAGTGTTTTCCAAGATGGCGGCCGGGGGACAAGGGTGGCGACCCCACAAACTTGAGGTTGACCTCCCACACATGTCCCAAAAATAAAATTGTGTCCTCTAATAAATGCAATATTCGGTCCTTAAATTGTAACATTTCAAAGGATTAGAGCGCGCGTCCGTGAACCGTTGGTGAGTGTGTTTGTGTGAGTGTACAGTACAGCGGGCCGTTTGTATGAAGCTTGCTCTCTGTAGCTATCTACTCGTGTGCGTCTAGTAAGCAGGTAGGTATCAATAAGACTAGACATTTTTAATGTTAATCTCAAGGAAATATTTTTTTATTATTTCAATGAATAGGGTACAAAAGCGGCTCCTTCAAATAATCAGAATCCTTTTCGTATCTATAGGGTTTAAAGCAATTATTTTCAGGAAACTCTTCCAGACACCAGATAGAGAATAGTTTCTCTAACAAATAAATTAAGAATATTTGCAGTGTGTACCTACTACCTACCACCGTTCTCCTTAGACGAGTGACATAATTATCTACTGCAAGAAATGTCTTTATTCTGATCAAAGTATATTTGCACCTATGCCAAACTGCTTCGCAGTGCGACTTGCTTGTCTAACGACTCTAGTTATACCTAGGCAGGTCTATCCACCAATTGAAAATGTACAAGATGCCCAGCAGTTCTATGAAAACAGCTGTTGCTTGGAGATCCTTCGCCAAAAAATTGGGTCTATGTGATCGACGCGACGTCTATCAGAGATGATGGGTCTAGTCTATCAGAGATGATAGATGATGGGGTCGTAAGGCAAGGCGAATGAAGACAAGGTTTCGCCTGTCGCCAACCAGTTTCCGTCTCTGGGTCGTACCTGAATGGATCTATACATCTATAGGTATATGTATATAAAATTCACAGTCCCGACTTACTGAACAACGCACAGCCTAAACTACCGAAGTTAGAAACTTGAAATTTTGACAGTAAGTTGCTTCTATGACGTCCATACACACATAATTATTATGATTTATGCCCCACGTGTTGCTGGTAAAGCTGGCAACTGCATATTACAAACGATGTTGTTTTAGCAAAAATCACTAACTAATCCCTCTACATTCTTTCGAAAATAAATCCTAAAACTAACGTCTTAGTGCACTGATTCAAAAAAAGTTCCATTCTTCATTTCCGAAGATATTCATCAGATCTTCACTACGTTCTTTCAAATAAAAAAAATAATGAAATCGGATCAGATTTGATGGAGTTGTGGAGTAACATCGCCAAAAAAAAATACGCGTCGAATTGAGCACCTCCTTCTTTTTTGAAGTCGGTTAAAAATGAAATTGCATCAATTTGTTGTCTAAGTTATATTCTACGAAGAAATAAATTCATATAACTGCCGCATGCTACATTGGTAGGTAGGTACTATTATGTATTCTGTGGTAATGGCGTCGTCGGCCCCACGTGTTGCCGGCAAAGCTGGCAACTGCATATTACACTCGATGTTGTTTTTAACAAAAAGCACTAACTACATCCCCCTACATCCTTTCGAAAATAAATCCTAAAACTAACAACATAGTGCACTGATTCAAAAAAAGTTAGAATGACTTCTGACGTTTTTCTCTTGGTGTGTGTTGAAATGCCTGTTTGATATTAGCTACCCACCATAATATTATGTATATGTAGTGCATTCGTGTTACACGATTGTTACAATGTTATGGTACCGAGTATACTAAACATAATTTTATTTTTAAACGATTATGTAAAGGGTATAGCTTCTAATTAACTTTCTAGATTAAATAAATGCATAAGGTTAATTTATGTCAAGTCGCTGTAAATTGATTGCGAGCTACATAATTAATTAAGTACCTAAGTATCATTGCACACCGATTTCATTACATACACATTATTTATTACAATCCATCATAAGATTGTAGATTTGTTTTGCAGTGGGTAGTTTTTGTAATGGTAGCCGATTTTGTGAATCCCAAATGACATTATTGGGTATCTCCATTTTTTACAATTAATATTAAGTATGCCGCGGCCGGAACGATTTTTAAGTGAATGTCGAAATCCGTTTTCTTCTTGATTATCTCGCGAAATAATGGATACAGCATCGACGTTATTCCCTCATATCAAAAGTTTTTATTTTTTTACGCAGGAACCCAAAATATTTCCGGGATAAAAATGAAGTTAGTTCTTATATTATCCTCTACCTGCACCTATGAAAATCCTGCTAAAATCAGTCCAGCCGTTCTGAAGAGTAAAAAACATATGAAAAAAATATAATTTCAGAAATGACAGACATTTATTGGGTTCAAATAATTTGGGACCCGGATCTTTGAACGTACGGCTTATTTCAAACTGGTGTGCATTTCAATTTATGTTTGTCGATCTGTCTATTTGTTCCAACTAATTTCCGAAACGGTTGGATCGATTTTGACGGAACTTTCAATGTCATATATGTGATGTTATAAGGAGTAACTTAGGCTACACTACTTACTTTAGGTACAAAAAAGGATTATGGGTTCCAATCCGAACCTTTATAAAAACCTATATCCACGCGGACGAAGTCGCGGTGATCAGCTAGTCTTCTATCTATCTATCTATAATATAATAAGACTGTAACAGATCCAATTCTGTACATTGAAGATATTTTGAAATTTTTTATTGGAGGGCACTTTATAATCGATACTGAAGCCAAAACTGCAATTTTTTTCATTTTTGTCTGTCTGTCTGTCTGTCTGTCTGTCTGTATCTTGGCCGCGCATCACGCCGAAACTACTAAATGGATTCGAATGAAACTTGGTACGATTTGAGTTTATACTCCGAGGTAGGACATAGGATACTTTTTATCCCGAAATTCAGCACGGTTCCCTTGGGAGAGGGGAAGATAGTTAAAACGTGTATTTAGCTGTAATTCATTAACGCGTAGTTTGATTTAACTCATTCTTTTTTTGTTAGAAAAGTAGTACTTCAAGTATTGTCCCGTAAATATTTCAAGGTCGTAGGTTTTTTAGTTCAGAAATGACAGACATTTATTGGGTTCAAATAACTTGGGACCCGGATCTTTGAACGTAAGGCTTATTTTAAACTGGTGTGCGTTTAAATTTATGTTTGTCGATCTGTCTATTTATTCCAGCTAATTTCCGAAACGGCTGGATCGATTTTGACGGAACTTTCAATGGCAGATAGGTGATATTATAAGGAGTAACTTAAGCTACAATCCGATCCTATATAAAAACCTATATCCACGCGGACGAAGTCGCAGGGATCAGCTAGTCTATCTATAATATAATAAAACTGTAACAGATCCAATTCTGTACATTGAAGATAATTTGAAAATTCTTATTGGAGGGCACTATATAATCGATACTGAAGCCAAAACTGCAATTTTTTTCATTTTTGTCTGTCTGTCTGTCTGTCTGTCTGTCTGTCTGTCTGTATCTTGGCCGCGCATCACACCGAAACTACTGAACGGATTCGAATAAAACTTGGTACGATACGAGTTTATACTCCGAGGTAGGACATAGGATACTTTTTATTCCGAAATTCAGCACGGTTCCCTTGGGAGAGGGGAAGAAAGTTAAAACGTGTATTTAGCTCTAATTCAATAACGGGTACTTCGATTTAACTCATTCTTTTTTTGTTAGAAAGGTAGTACTTTAAGTATTGTCCCGTAAATATTTCAAGGTCATAGGTTTTTTAGTTCAGAAATGACAGACATTTATTGGGTTCAAATAACTTGGGACCCGGATCTTTGAACGTAAGGCTTATTTTAAACTGGTGTGCATTTAAATTTATGTTTGTCGGTCTGTCTATTTGTTCCAGCTAATCTCCGAAATGGCTGGATCGATTTTAATGGAATTTTCAATGGCAGATAGGTGACGTTAAAAGGAGTAACTTAGGCTACATTTAGTTTAGGTACATAATGAATTATGGGATCCGATCCGATCCTATACAAAAACCTACGCGAACGAAGTTGCGGGGATCAGCTAGTAATATAATAAAACTGTAACACATCCAATTCTGTACATTGAAGATATTTTGAAAATTTTTTTTGGAGGGCACTCTATAATCGATACTGAAGCCAAAACTGCAATTTGTTTCATTTTTGTCTGTCTGTCTTTCTGTCTGTCTGTCTGTATCTTGGCCGCGCATCACGCCGAAACCACTGAATGGATTCAAATGAAACTTGGTACGATTTGAGTTTATACTCCGAGGTAGGACATAGGATACTTTTTATTCCGAAATTCAGCACGGTTCCCTTGGGAGAGGGGAAGAAAGTTAAAACGTGTATTTAGCTGTAATTCATTAACGCATAGTTCGATTTAACTCATTCTTTTTTTGTTAGAAAGGTAGTACTTCAAGTATTGTCACAGAATATATAATAGTACTACGTATTGCCCCGTAAATATTTCAAGGTCATAGGTTTTTTAGTTCAGAAATGACAGACATTTATTGGGTTCAAATAACTTGGGACCCAGATCTTTGTACGTACGGCTCATTTTAAAATGGCGTACGTTTAAATTGTTTAAATGTTTGTCGGCCTGTCTATTTGTTCCAGCTGATCTACGAAACAGCTGGATCGATTTTGACGGAACTTTCAATGGCAGATTGGTGATGTTATAAGGAGTAATTTAGGCTACATTTAGTTAAGGTACATAAAAGAAATATGGGATCCGATCCGACCGATATAAAACCTATAAACACGCTAACAAAGTCGCGGGGGTCAGCTAGTAATAAATAAATATATAATTTTTAGTCATACATTCAAAATGAAGTATAACCTGGATAGCAGCAAGTACAAGTTTTTAAAGCGTAGCTGCTATAAGGGTTCTAATGAAAAAACAATTTCCCTGATAATAATTATATAATAATTTATTTCTAGGTAGACTATCAAAGCCCTCGATCCATAGTTCAGATGCCGTTCCCTAGGCAACTGGATACGCGTGCCAGCCGCCAGGCGAGCGCGCTTACTATGTGAACTCATTTGACGCGTGTATTATCTCGATTATGTATTATTATGCTAAATTATATTAGATCTAATATTCCCAGAAATTATAATAGTTCCCAGAAATCAAGACAAAAATATGCTCTTTAAGGATTTTAGCTGATGCCCACAACGTTGTCCGCCTGGGTTTAGGCTTTTTTATAGAATTTCGCGGAAATTTAGAAAGATTTCGCGAGCTAAAAGTAGCTCAAAGCCGTGACTGGGAAGTCCTTTTTAACCCCCGACGCAAAAACGACGGGGTGTTATAAGTTTGACGTGTCTGTGTGTGTGTGTCTGTCTGTTCCCCTGTAGCGCTCAAACGGGTGAACCGATTTGAATGCGGTTTTTTTTGTTTGAAAGGGGAATTAGTCGAGAGTGTTGTTAGCTATGTTTGATGAAAATCGGTTCAAGATGGCCGCCGCTACAAAATGGCGGATTACATATTTTATCACAACACCTTCAATATGGGTATCAAATGAAAGGGCTTGACTAGTAGAATAGCACTATGCAAATCCAAGATGGCCGCCACCACAAAATGGCGAATTTCGGGGGTTTTTTAAATTTTTAATTTATACTTCTTAAAAGAATCTGTGCTAAATTTCTTTAAAATGGATACAGCAGCTAGACCGTGAAATGTACGTTAATGCCCCTCATAATATCACAAGTTTTTATTTTTTTACGCAGGAACCTTCTTGCAGGAACGTCCTTGCCTTCTATCTTCATCTTCTACCTGCCAATGAAAATCCCCCTAAAACCGATCCAGCCATTCCGAAGATTGGCCCGTTCAAACAGGCAGACATACTCGTAAAATTATATGTATAGACAGACAGACAAAAATTTTGATTACGTGTGCTTATGGTATCGTTTAAATAATCATATGAGCTAGTAATAGGAAAAAATCGGGGTAATGACCTACGCCAATGGGTCCTTCTCGATTGGTTTTCGGTAGCCCCACGTTGGGCGCCACTGTACTAGATCGGTGCACGAAAACACTAAATACTAATCTCGATTTACAATTTAACACGTTCATGGACGGAATCGCTATACCATCCGGTTTTTAGGGTTCCGTAGTAAACATACCCTTATAGTTTCGCCATGTCCGTCTGTCCGTCCGTCCGTCCTCGGTTAATCTCAAAGATTATTAGTGCTAGAAATCTGTAATTTGGCATGGGTATAAATATTAATCACGCCGACAAAGTGGTGAAATAAAATTTTGATAAATATTTTTTTTTAGGGTACATTGTAGCTCCCCTACATGTAAAGTGGGGATGAATATTTTTTTTCTCGTCTATCCCATAGTGTGGGGTATCGTTAAATAGGTCTTTCAAAAATACTGTGGGTGTGGGAACATCATTTTTCGATTTCTAGATCCGTTTGTAAAATATGATGTTTTAAAGTGCTAATTTTTTATTAGAGTCAAGTGTCCCCCCCCCCTCTATCAGCCAAATGGCAGTATATAGGAACTTTAAAAAATTCACAGCAGTAGTATATATAATCAATTTAATCAATTTTAAAGAAAAACTATCATGGCTAAGTAGGGTTCACAGGTTAAGGAGTTATATCTATTTTTCGAGGATTGTGACTAACGGAACCCTACACTGCGCGTGGCCCGCCACGCACTTGGCCGGTTTTTTTTGTTTGAAAGGTGAATTAGTTGAGAGTGTTGTTAGCTGTGTTTGATGAAAATCGATCCAAGATGGCCGCCGCTACAAAATGGCGGGTCACATATTTTTCACAACACCCTTAATATGGGTATCAAATGAAAGGGCTTGACTAGTAGAACAGCACTATGCAAATCAAAGATGGCCGCCGCTACAAAATGGCGAATATCGGGGGTTTTTTAAATTTTTAATATATACTTGTATATTATATTTCTTGTACAGAAAGTCCGTGGTAGAGGTTGTCAGGAGGCAATCCGCCCCGCGTCAGTTGCCCGGCAACGACCGGAGCGCAGTCCCCCCTCGGAACGCGAGACCCTGCTGCACTTAGCACCCACCGCCGCCCCGGCCCCCGCCCAGCGCACCCAACCCGCCCTGAATAATGTTCACCATTGCCGGAAACATTTTAATTTATTCATCTCAATTTTAATACATTTAAAATTCATAAATACAACTAACTCGTATAATTTCTACCGCCACAAAACTGTTCACTACAGCTCTTTTAACGTTCACAGGCCATGTCTTATAGGATAGAGAGATGCCTGTAAATCTGTAGTTTCGTCACAAACTATTAAAGACAACACAAATACTCGTTTTAAAGACTTTTGTCTATCCGTATTGTTCGTCTTTTCCGGGCTAATCTACCAAATAGCTGATAAAAAATAATAATAAAAATATCATTGTTTAGAGAACTAGACCCTAGCTATAAAAACGTGTGATTGTGGCTCAATAATAGGCATTAATCTTGTACTTATTTGAAGCAGCCTGTATAGAATTATTTCAACTAAATTGTATGTACCTACGCGTTAACCAAAAATAGCTCGTTTGCACGTAAAGTTTTCACGAATTACACACTTGCTATTTTAGTTCAGTACCTACAGTTTCGCTTTTATATTATTTTACCGACGCAAAAACGACGGGGTGTTATAAGTTTGACGTGTCTGTGCGTGTGTGTGTCTGTCTGTTCCCCTGCAGGCGGTGCAGCGCTCAAAGGGGTGAACCGATTTGAATGCGGTTTTTTTTTGAAAGGTGAATTAGTCGAGAGTGTTGTTAGCTACGTTTGAAAATCGATCCAAGATGGCCGCCGCTACAAAATGGTGGATTACATATTTTTTCACAACTCCTACTTCTAACTAGACTAGTAGAATAGCACTATGCAAATCCAAGATGGCCGACTCCACAAAATGGCGAATGTCGGGGGTTTTTTAATTTATAGTTACTTGTAATACCTATAGTAGGTATCTACCTAGCTGTACCTAGCTGTATATTGCGAACATTTTTGATCATTTATTTAGAGTAGTTTTATTTCATGCTCTTTTCACTGTTAAACTTTCAATTTAGACGTACCTACCCTTTGATTATCCACACTACCTAAGTTAAGAGCGTTGATGCGTTCTGCGCCGTTTTAGCTCATTTTTCAGCTATTTTGACCCTTCATATGTTGTTCATCTATGCATTTACTTAAAAACTTATTTATACTACATTGTAGAAAATTTTGTATTCTAGGGAATTGGAAGACAACATTTTGCAATTTATTGATAGTTTTTGTCTTATTGCCAAAATACCAAAAGCCTATTTTTGAATTTTGGGAATCGTGGAATCTTTGACGTTCACTACGTCAAAAGTTACTTGTTCAATTCACACACAATGATATATTTATGAAAGGAAATGCCCTGAACTAAAGACATGGAAGAAAACATTTTTTAATTTGGCGTTTTTTACATCATAAAAATCCAAGCAAAGGAATTTTAATTTCAGTAAATTATAGACATATAAAACCGTCATTTTAGTAGATTAATTTTCGCCATTTATAAGTAAAATTAATTACATATAAAAGTAAAACATATTAGCAATAATATAAGTAAAAAAAAATCTAAAATTATGTACTATTTGTTACCAAAAAATAACTTTGAAACATATACCAAAACGCAGAAAGAGGCAGTAGGAAATTGAACTATGTAGCAAACTAGTATGAGCCGAGGCCTCTCCGCGAACGGACGTAACGCTTTTTGTCTCGGCAATTCTTATTGGATTACATGGAATATACGTAAAATTGTAGTGCGACTGTCACTATTCAATACTAGATATTTTTAATGCTCGCTATTTTTTCTTACAGATAGATTAAATTTTTTACGTATTTTTAATAATTGTAATATATTATATTATAGTTATAGTTGAGGATTATAGTTGTAAATCAGTAATCCATACTATATAATATTATAAATGCGACAGTGTATCTGTCTGTCTGCCGATTTTTATGCAATTAGGTACAGAGTTAGCTTACATCCTGGGGACGGATATAGGATACTTTTTATCTCGGAAAATTAAAGAGTTCTCACGAAATTCTTAAAGGTCCGTCCGTTTAACCGATTTATACAAAATTTGGTAGGTACAGAGGTAGCTTGCGTCTCGAGAATTGACATAGTTCCCACAGGATTTTTAAAAACCTAAATCCACGCTGACGAATTCGCGGCCAACATATACTTAGTACATAATATTATGTGGAAAATGAACTAGAAAATAGCTATCGTCTTCGATCAAAAAATTTATCGAAGGCTATCGTATACAAAAACTATCATCCGGTAACTATTAAAATTTAAAATCGGGAAATTACATCAAAATCAACATGGCGGGCTGATATAGGCAAACTTTCTTGAAAGTAGGTATAAATGTTGGAAAAGGGAGCGAGAACGGGAACAGGAAATCTATGATTCCCTCGGGATTTGTGAAAAACCCAAATTCACGCGGGCGAAGCCGAAGGCGAAGGCGAAGCCGCGGGCTTTTGCCCGCGTGAATTTGTATAGTATAATTTTTTTATTTAATAGTAGAGTATAATTTTTTTATTTAAATAATCCATACTAATATTATAAATGTGAAAGTGTGTCTCTCCGTCTGATAGCCTTTCATGGCCCTTTATTTTTACCGATTTGGACGAAATTTAGTATCACAGGCATGGACATTGGTTATTTTAGACTTTTTGATGTAAAAAAAACTTTAGAAACAGCATGTTTTCTAGGTATGCACATCATAGGTCTGTATATACCTATGTTGGGCACAATACCTAGGTTGTTGGGCACAATTTATCGCAATAGCACAAAGTTATTTTTTTGCATTGTTTTATAAAATGGCTGATAACTCTATTATTACCCGTGCAATAACTTTCTATTGTTATTGTGGTAAATGGATTACACTAGCACAACACCTGCAAGAGATTAGATACTAACTATCATTTGCACGTCGTCATCGTTTGAGCAACTTTATTTGATAATTTTATTTATATTTTCGAACAAGATTTTTCTTTTTATTGCATCAAGGGTCGACCTTGATGGCTATTGTCAGTGTGATAAAAACTGCTTTAGCGTTGCAGGTGCTTATCTATTTTATTGCTCTCTGTTTTTGTTTTTACGTTAGGTTGGGTGTGAAAACAAAAAAAAAATACTTTTATTAATTTTTTTTTACTTTTGATTTTGAATGAATCTGCATTTTTCTTCACTATCTTACCCTTACACGAGTAGGTATATACTAAAATCAATATCAGAAGCTGTACTATATTCTCCAATTATAATTTTTATGTACTGGTCTACTCTATAAGGTCTTTTTCAAGCATTATACATTAATTATGCCTACTTTATAAAATTAAAAATCTACGAACTAAAAACTTAGGTATAGGTGCATAACAATATTGAAAAAAATAATAGCCCGTTTGAAAATGGTAAAAAGATCAAAACGGTTTGTTACACTACACTGCACTCGGAGCAGCCCGTTCATTCACGTAAACAAAGAATCCCAGGTAAATGCCTAAACTTGCGAAGCGGGTCCGTGCGTCAACGCTCTTAATTGAGGGATGCGCAGTGCTCAGACAAGCCTTAGCGCTTACGAGCACGAAAAAATTAAAATGTGGAAATATTTTGTATTGTAAACAAATAAATAATTTCGACACGACAGACGGACAGTTCGATTTTATCCATAGATATGAAAGCACTTTGGAACCCGGTGTTTGAAACCCGATCCAGTTGTTCTCCACGGAACAAAGGCGATGCTGAAGCAAGACTACAGACGGATTTTTCTTCCATCCGATCTCAACAAAGGTGCATTATTATGAAAAAACATTCATTATTTTTCTCTTCCTGTAATCCTATTCATCTACGTGATCTAGTGAAATTTTAAAACTGAAATTGATTAGGTACCTATAGATCGACCAGAATGTCATGAAAAATAGGGAAATTAAATTTTGTAGTAAGCAACACTAGGTGAACTCGGCTGCCCTAGTGATAAACAAAGTAATTACATTCAGAACACCTTACCTGGGATCGTTTCACGAAACGAAAAATCAAGCAACTGCATTTTAAATACAAAAACAAAGTAATCAACATCCAATTACTTTATTTTTGTGTTGTGCTTGTTGTTTACTTGGTTTTGCATTTATATTCCGGGTTAGTGTGTGCAGTTGCTTTGTTTGGGCAATTCAAATTTCAATAAACGGTTCAAGTTATTTGAAATATTAAACTGTGGTAAAAAACTACTCGACAAAACTTTTGTTAATGCAAAAAACTCAATTTCACAAAAAATGTCAGTTACTTTGTTTATCGCTAGGGCAGCCGTAGTGTTGCTAACTTTGGAATTTCATTTCCGTATTTTTCATGAGATTCTGGTCGACCTTTACCTACCTACTTGACATTTATGAATATGAAATTATTATTTAGCCGTATTCGCTATAAATCATAAATAATATAAATCATAGATAAATATTGTTATTTGTGATGATTTATAGGTGGCTGATAACATTAACAATTATGTGCATTGTGCACTGCTGTCTGCACTCACATAATATTTACCTACTTAATATTATTTAATGGGTTCGACCTTCAATCGGCTTTGAAAAATGAAAAAAATATAAAACACATATTACCTGCATTGTTTGATACACAATAAATTAAAATGTTAACTATTGTTAAACACAATGAAACAATTTTAAATTATATTTATATCTATTTGTTATGAAAATATGTACCAACAATAGCCAATAGTTCACTTTACTTCAAGGCCAGTTGTAGCTGTCTAGATCAACACTTGCGGACTTTACCTATATACCTACCTACTTATGATACAAAAAAGCGGTGATATCCAAGTCGTTAAGGCCTCTCTTTCGGGGGGTACGAGCAGTGGCGGGGCAAGACCTAAATTTTATGTGGGCAAGATATATTTTGCGAGGCCCTCTGCCGGCACAATGCGCTCACGGCTTTTAAGTTTAATGCATAAATCTACGGGGTGCGAGGCCCTCCGAAGCGCGAGGCCGTGGGCCTGGGCCCACGTCGCCCACGCCTTCCGCCGCCTCTGGGTACGAGTTCGATCCCGGGCGGGGGCATGCACGTTTCTGAATATGTGCGCTTCAAGCAATTTAATATCACTTACTTTAGCGGTGAAGGAGAACATCGTGAGGAAACCTACACCCCTGACAGTTCTCCATAACGTTCTTAAAGGCGTAGGTACCTATGTGAAGTCTACCAATCCGCACTTGACCAGCGCTTGGTGGACTGTGGCGTAAACTTTTCTCACTGAGAGGAGACCCGTGCGCTGTAGTGGACCGGTAACGAGTTGATAATGATGATGATAGGAGGTACAATCTATACTACTAATAAATAAAATTGAAGTGTCTGTCTGTAATTTCGAAATAACTACCACATATTAAGCTCATATGGTTATTTGAACGATACCATAACCGAATCACACGTTTTTAAAATTTTTGTCTGTCTGTCTGTTTGAACGGGCTAATCTTCGGAACGGCTGAACCGATTTTGACGGGACTTTCACAGACAAGTAGAGAATTAACCAAGGAGTAACATAGGCTACTTTTTAACCGACTTTCAAAAAAGGAGTTGTGTTGAAATCGGTAAGTACCTATGTTAAATAAAACCGGTCAAGTGCGTGGCGGGCCACGCGCAGTGTAGGGTTCCGTAGTCACAATCCTCGAAAAACAGATATAACTCCTTAACCTGTGAACCCTACTTAGCCGTGATAGTTTTCCTTTAAAATTGATTATATACCCTACTGCTGTGAATTTTTTCAAGTTCCTATATACTGCCATTTGGCTGATAGAGGGGGGGGACACTTGACTCTAATAAAAATTTGCACTTTAAAACATCATATTTTACAAACGGATCTAGAAATCGAAAAATGATGTTCCCACACCCACAGTATTTTTAAAAGACCTATTCAACGATACCCCACACTATGGGGTAGACGAGAAAAAAAATATTCATCCCCACTTTACATGTAGGGGAGCTACCCTAAAAAAAAATATTTATCAAAATTTTATTTCACCACTTTGTCGGCGTGATTAATATTTATACTCATGCCAAATTACGGATTTCTAGCACTAATAGTCTCTGAGATTAACCGAGGACGGACGGACAGACGGACAGACGGACAGACGGACAGACGGACAGACGGACAGACGGACGGACATGGCGAAACTATAAGGGTTCCTTGTTTACTACGGAACCCTAAAAACGCCCTGATAGGTATTTTACGGCTGACGCGACGCTCGCGCTGCACGGAACTCCCCGCGCCGCGCCCCTGCGCCTTGGCCCTTGCGCCCGCCGTACGCGGTACCGCGGTACGCCGCCGCGCGGCGGGGGGCGGGTGGACCAGAAATCTACTTATCCCTCAGGATTTGTGAAAAACCGAAATTCACGCGGGCGAAGCCGCGTTCAAAAGCTAGTATATTAATAAATTCTTAACAACTTACCGTCCAGACTATAAAGCTCTTGTGTTCAAGTAACTGTCTCGTTGGTCTAGTAGTTAGCATATTCGAATGCAGATCACGAGGTCCCGGGTTCGATTCCCGGGTCGGGCAAATAATTATAGGTAGGTATTGGGTTTTTCTGTCAAGAAATTATCAGTGCCGGAATAAGCTAAGGATTCTAACGATACCTCATTCATCAAAATCGGTTCAGGCGTATAGAAGTTATGGTAGAATATACAAATACAAAGTCACATACATAGGTACATATTACCTACATGAACCCTGAAAATAATATATGATCCTCCTCCTAGTCGCATAAAAAAATAATGGGGCAAACAGTGGGGGGGGGAGGGGGGCCAACAGTCACAGCAGGGCAGTCGTATTTTTTAATTTTGTTAATTTGCTAGTTTTTAAACCATTTAATACAGTTTACAGCTGTTGCAAAACCTTGTTTGAAACTTACGAATCACTACAAGAGTTGAGAGTTAATTTGTAATCCTTCCAAAGTTATTTTTAGTCTCTAACTCTAGATCAGTATTTCCCAAAGTGTTCCAGGTGGACCCCCTAGGGTCCACGGGAGACTCGACGACAAAAAAATGGGGGTTCACAAGTCGTAAGCGGTCCACGATTTATCTGCTTTCGATAGTGAAGACCTAAAATGTTGGCTTGACTTCACCTACTCGTAACAATGTAGGCAGATAATAATATTTTAAGAAGCTCAGCGACTGTTACTTGTAAAACTTGCATATGCAACACTGAATATGGAATATATTCAGTACGTAGGTACCTACTTAACTTTACGTTAAGTAGGTAGGACCGCTCCGTGAGCGCTCTCTCTAATTCTTTTCAAATCATTATTTTTTTTGACATCCACTCACAGCACAATCTTGCAAGTTGCAACTGAACCAATCAATTCTCACTTTTTTCGAAAACTATTAATTCGTGGTTGAAACTCAGCCGCAATGCAAATTTCCATAGTAAAATCTGATCACATTTTTTGTCAAGTTTTGGGAATATGGTAGGTACTTAGAAATGTAGCTGCAGGGGGTCCATTGGAACTAGCTAAATTTTGAAAGTGGTCTATGAGAAAAAAAAGTTTGGGAACCTCTGCTCTAGATGATTAGCTAGATAGGTAGGTATATGCAGGAAGTACGTATATATTTTCGATTGCTTACTGATGCATCATGCAATAAAATAGGCGTGTTCGTTCAGTGAGTCGGCAACTCGGCGCTCGGCGCTCGGCTCCACTCCACTCGGAAATACAACGACGCTGTAGAGCCAAGGCCGACGAGTTCGATGACCGCGCAATGTCACCTCTGTGCATTCAATGACAACAGAGTCCCCCGCGCCGTGCGCCCCGTCCCACCGCGCGCCACGACCGCGCGCTTATCTGACGTTAGGTAGGTAGGTACCTACGTAGAGTTATGGCTCGGTGCAGGCCTGCAACGCATTTTAAAATCTATAATGTAATGCGTCGATTTTATAAAAACAATGTTTGGAATGTTTGACATTGAGGCATATTTTAAATTATTGGCATTTAATACATACTTACCTAGGTACTAAAGTCGTTTAACTAGGTAGGTAGTTATTTAAACGACTTTAAAAAATTAAAACACAGTTTTGGTTAGGTCAGCCATTTCAAGTAATGGCTGACTCTACTGCGCTTCATTTCATGTGCAAGCTTCTTTAAAAAACCAATACGGCTAATTGAAAACTTCCTCCTTTTACAACTAAAAAGTATTTTTTTCAATTTACCAACCTACCTTACCTTACCTACCTTATTATTCTACGAAAAGTTGGCAGCTCTACTTGCATTAGTAGGTACTAAATACAGTAGGTAGGTAGGTACTATAGGCTTAGAATGTAATTGTAACGAATTTGAGCGTAGCGAAAAAATTCTAAGTCTATGGTAGGTAGGTATCCACCTATAAACTTTTTAGAAGCCGCACCCAATGATGCCGCTGCGCGTCATAATAATATGTAGGTATAGTCCGTTCGGTAACATAGTGTCGGTACAGGCGCAGGTGCTCTTAGTATTCTGCTATTATTTTTATTTTATTTTTTCTGTTTGTAATTTTTTTCTATTCTAACAGAATCTCCGAATAGTCTGCCAATCCGCACTTGGCTAGCATGGTAGACTATGGTTAAAATTCTTCTCATTTTGAGAGAAGACCCGTGTTCATGATAATATTATATTTTATGTTTATATGGTTATCACTACATAGTATAAAACAAAGTCGTTTTCTCTGTCCCTATATCCCTTTGTACGCTTAAATCTTTAAAACTACGCAACGGATTTTGATGCGGTTTTTTTTAATAGATAGAGTGATTCAAGAGGAAGGTTTATATGTATAATAACATCCATTAAATTGTGGAGAAATACTGTTATTTTTGAGGTTTCTAATGTGATGTCGTAAATAATTACATTTTTTCCGCTTACATTGCAAACGCAGGCTGAACCCTACGAGATTTATCAAAATAATGTACTAAGTATTGTACACATTGAAAAGGTCTACAGAAAAGTCCGCGATGGTATATGTCTATCTCTTATGGATATCCCACAATAACATTTTTTTGTCATTTACTTTTTACGACAAATAATGGCTAATTTTCGAAGCGATTTCAACCAATACAGCATTAATCCTTATCTAATTAAATACCTTAAATGCATTGTTGATTTTATATAAATCCATATGGTCCTTTACAGCATATGATTTAAATGAATACTTTCGAAGATATTACAGATTTAAAAATTGCGGCGGCGCGGGAGCGTGCCTATAAGCGCGTCGGCGGCCGCGGTTCTCCCTATAGCCCATTGTCGATAATTTTTGAAACCAAAAAAAAAAATCACAGTACGTAGGATGAAACCCATTGGAAAAGGAGGAGAATATTATAAAATACAAGGAAAAATAATTTACGGGCGATCTGAGCTCGGGAAAAAAGGGGGGGAGTTTTAAGGGTAAAAAACGGTTTATCTCGATTTCCGGCAAAACTAGAAGTCCTATGGAAAAAAATTAAATGGCAAAGTTGTAGGTAATAAAAAGATCTACAACTTTTATATTTACACTTTTTTCACATAACCTCAAAATTTATGTGAAAAGTTCAAAAAACCAAGTTTTTGGTTCTTTATTTTTATCTTTTAAAATAATTTTTTTTTTCACGGAATCTGGTGAAAACTTACTTTCTTATGTCCCAAATACACTAATTTATTTGATTTGAAATATTTAGTTTTTCTCCTTATTTTTGACTTAATATCGACTTAATTCTGACAGCTGTCATTTTCATTTACAGATGAGTTATTTATATGGAGAACAGGGTTAACATCTACGAAGTACGATTTTACCCCAAACTACTTTAATTCCCTGTCAACATATAAAGCTCTAAGCCGCTTAATAATATTAATTGTTTCGCCCTAAAATAGAAATTGCTAAGAATGGAAACTAGAAAGTCATATCTACATGCAGCAGTTGATTTGTATTTGCATAAGTTTTGAATTTTTCATCTTTTTTGTGGGAATTGTTTTATCTCTGGTAACATTATAAAACGTCAGAATTCCACGGAATTAGTAATTCGGGTATAAGGTGAGATATAGTAAGTTCATTGTGGAAAATATCGTAAAAAGTCGTAAAAGCCGCCTGGGAGCTTTCATCGAAAACGCTGCCTAATCCCTGAGCGGGTAGTACCTACGCATAAAATGCTCTACTACCCGTGCGAAGCCGGGGCGGGTCGCTAGTATTGTAATAAAATACGAATATAAAAAAATATAAAAAGGAAAGAGAATTTTAATAAAAAAATATGAGTAGGTATAAAACGTCAAAATCCCTTGTGCCTGTACAGTGTATCAGTGTACAGTGCGGCATCTTTTGAAGTCAACGGCGGTGCCTTTGGCAAAATGCCGCGCGGCTGAGGCGGCGACACACAAAGGTGACGGTAAGAAAACGAACAGACAATGTGGCTAATTCTGTTGTCCTCCTCCTCCTCGCTTCGGTTTCCTCAATGCTGAGGGTCGTGACCACCACCGCGCATCAATAGTTTTTCTCGGACTAATCGTCGCCATCTACTTCTGTCTGCTGCCGAGTGTAGAGCATCATATACTGTGCTTTCGAGAGTGGTGCGGATCTGGTCCGTCCAGCGTGTCGGACTTCTACCTCGTGGTCTTTTTCCATCTACTTTACCAGTTACCATCAACTTTTCCAGGTTGCCGTCATCCTTTCTGGCAATGTGGCCAAAGTATTCAAGGACTCTACGGAGGCAGATGGTAGAAAGTCTTGTCTGTATCTTGAGTTCTTGCAAGATTGACACGTTGGTTCGATGTGCTGTCCAGGGAATCCCCAGCATTTTTCGCCAGCACCACATCTCGAATGCATCAATTCAGTCGCGATCGGCTTTCTTTAGGGTCCATGTCTCCGCACCGTACAAGAATATGGAGAACACCAGGGTGCGGACAAGATTGCTCTTGGTTTTTAGGGTGATGTTTTTGTCCTTCCATATCCTATAAAGTTGCGCCATGGCCCCCTTTGCCATTCCGATTCTTCTTCGGATCTCGTTTTCACACGAGCCATTACTACTAATGCTTGAGCCCAGGTATACAAAGTTGTCAACTACTTCTAAGTCAAACCTCCCTGTGAGCTCAAGCTTGCTTGTGCGATCTACGACCATGATTTTGGTTTTGGATCTGTTTATAGAGAGTCCCAGTTCAGTGCTGATGCGTTCCATCCTGTCCAGAAGAGTGATCATCTCTGCTTCAGTTGTTGCTAGTAGGGTGGTATCGTCTGCATATCGCAAATTACAAATTTTGCGACCACCGATGGTGATGCCTCCATCCCAGTTTTGGCAGGTACGTCTCATGATGTATTCACCATATGCGTTGAATAGGATGGGTGAAAGGATGCAGCCTTGTCGAATTCCTTTTCCAAAACTGAACGGTTTGGATAGTGTCCCGTCGATCCTCACTATTCCTTGGCTACTGTAGTAGAGTGACTGCAACAGCACAATTAAGTGATGAGGTACACCCAAATCCGATAAAACTCTCCATAGACAGCTCCAGTTGACACAGTCGAAAGCCTTGCTGAAATCAACAAAACATAGGATAACCGGTGTATCAAATTCGTAGCATTTCTCCACAATCTGCTTGAGATTAAGAATTTGCTCACGGGTGCCTTTTCCCTTTACAAAGCCAGCCTGTTCTTGTGAGATCTGCCAGTCAAATTAGTAGCGAACGCGGTTATTAATGATGTACAGCAGGACCTTGCTTGCATGAGAAATTAAAGCGAGTGTGTGATAATTATCACATTTTTTGGTCGAACCCTTTTTGTGTAGTGGGAGGATGATCGACTGAGTCCAAGCTTTCGGCCACTCGCCCTTCTGCCATATGTCATTAGTTCATTACAGATGGTGTGCAGTGTGTCAACCCCCTTATCACCCAGGGCCTTAAGTAATTCAGCTGTGATTTGATCTGGACCTGGTGCTTTCTTCGTTTTTAGTGCATCAATGGCTGCGACTATCTCTGACCGCAGGATATTGGGTTCCAGGTCAAAGCTTCACCAGTCCACGTGGGTAAAGTCCGTTGTGTTAGGCGTTTTATATAGTTGCGCCATCTGTCTGCAATCGCATCAAGCTCGTGTAGCGGTCTTCCGTCTACATCTTCGATGACCCATGATTTAGGCTTAAACTGCCTACTTAGCAAGCGAACTTTCTTAAATAGATCCGAAGTCTGTTGTCTCATCGAGTGAGTTTCTACTTCACGACAGATGTTACCAATGAAGTTGTTCTTATCAAGGCGGCATTTATGTTTGATTATCCGGGACATATTTGAATATTCCTTCAATTCGTCTGGGTTCTGCAGCCCTTTCACTTTGACTTCCTTTCTTCGTTGAATAAGTTCCCACGTTTCATCTGATATCCAAGATGTTCTCTTGTCGCAAGCAAATTCTGTTGTATACAATCTCTAAACCACGGAAGAGAAAAGGCAGGGGAAGTGAAATGCACCAAAACTACTATAGGAACCGCTGTCGCCAAACTCATACAAATATACCGTTAATCATATATTGCACTACAAAGAAACAAATCGTTTGATTTGTCGTTTTAAGTTTAGTCAAAACTAGCCTACTTCACATAACTCACAGATTTGGAAACAAACCCTGATTTTCTAGAAATAAGATTTATTTTGCTTTAACGGAAGAATGTATTTATGAGCTATAGTCACACTAGATTCGATTGTCCAATTAATTCCGCTACTTGACCATAGATGGCGCTGTATTGCTACTCATTGAATTATCTATCGATATCGATAGATACTCGTTATTTTGTTTATTCGCAAAAAGAAAATTAAAAAAGGTAATTATAAAATTAAATAAAAGTGCTGGTATGTATGCACTGATGAGTAAATAAAAATGTTGAGTAAAAGCCATTAAAACTTTAGTGATTGACTAAAATGTAAAGTTATCGATTCTTAATTTTTTTACTATTTGGGTTTTGACAATGACTTATATATTAAGAAAAGCGATATATTATTATTATTATGAATCAAAAATAATACGATATAAAAAATGCCTACTTATATAATACGATCAATTTAGACTTCCAAGATTACAATATTCACACCTGGCTGAAAATTGGTAGGATTGTTCAAAACACTATTATAAATGAAATGTGAAAAGTCCTCATCGATCCGACACCTGGAAAAAAATTACTCGGTGTCAAAGTTTTCACGGGAAATTTTTCAGCAAAACGGTAAGTCTTATCATAAAATTATTTTAAACAAAATTGTAGATCAGATAATTATCTATAAAAAATGTCTGTATACTTTTTTTCCTAAGAGCCACCGTTTTTGAGATATAATGATTCAAAAAAATTAATTTCGAAATAAAAATGAGGGGCTGGGTTTCTTTTTACCCAAAATTCTGTGGTGGTGGTGCAATCTTGTATTTGCATAGTGCTATTCTACTAGTCAAGCCCTTTCATTTGATACCCATATTAAGGGGGTTGTAAAAAAATATGTAATCCGCCATTTTGTAGCGGCGGCCATCTTGGACCGATTTTCTTCAAACATAGCTAACAACACTCTCGACTAATTCACCTTTCAAACAAAAAAAACGCATTCAAATCGGTCCACCCGTTTGAGCTCCACAGGGGAACAGACAGACACACGCACACACACACACACACAGACACGTCAAACTTATAACACCCCGTCGTTTTTGCTTCGGGGGTTAATTAATAATAACTGTATCAAAAATCATCGTTTGGTCGTTAAAATATCGATAACAATGTACTTAGCTAACATCATGACATCTCTACGACCACGACCACCCGATTGGCGTCCATACCGTGAGTCTAACGTCTTAGTGAAGGAATATATTTATATAGTACAAGTCCATTGCGTCCTAAGACCGACCGATTCAATGATTGATTTCTACTAAGCAAGCAATGGATTTTGTTCATAATGAGATATAGACTTCTCAATTTAGCACATTTTTAGCATAATGTAAATATACAAAATAATGTTTTCTTGTTTTTTATGGAAAATAACAACAATAGCTTGTACTTAAGTGTGAAATGAGATGCCATATTTTGTATGATTCACTTTTTTGCTTGATTTTTTGCAAACAACCACTGAACAACACGGCATTTTGTTAAAAATCGAGAGCGGTGAAGCGATCGTTGGACGACATTCGACTCAAGACAAAAACGGTTCTCAGGTGTATTTAACGCCAGAAGAGTTCTCAGGAACCACGCCCCCTTGCCATATCTCGTCTTATTCATTTTATCTATGCTCTAAACCTAAACTAAAATGACAGGCCTAAATCTATTGCTATCCTTCTCTGCAGCGAGCACTGTGAAAAAGATAGGAATAAATTTAGATCTGTCATTTTAGTTTAGGTTTAGAGATTGTGTACAACAGAATTGGCCACTTTATCTGTCCAAGCCTTCACACCGACTTCCTCAATCTGGGCGCTCTGTAGAGCTTCTAAAAATAGAGCGGCTGACAGGAATGGCGGTTCCAGTGCATTTAGCGTTGCCAGGCTTCCTAATAGGTAAAGCCGGACACAGTGCGGCCAAAACAAATGAAGTCCGCACTCCGGCACATGAGTAGATAACCCTATCTACATAGGGAATAGGGATAGGTATCTACTCATGTGTCTACGGCTTTTGTTAGGCTTTTTAAAGACCATTTTCCAATAGCAGTTACTGTTAACTAATATTAATAATAGTAATATTTAAATAAGATTACCTGGTTAGCAGTAATTGCTATTGGTAGGTAGGTAGGTAGGTCTTTAAAAAGCCTAACAAAAGCCAAAAAAACTATTAATTCAATTAATTTATTGTTATTTCATTACACTTTAAGAAGATTTTATGGTGCCTTGTTTTAAGTATATAGTTAGGTACTTACTTTAAAAACAATTTGTCGTAAGTACTTAAGACTAAAAAATTAAGGGTGCCCGGTCTTTTTACCTTTAAACATTTTACCTAATATTGTTGTACCCACAGAAATCCTAATAATAAAGCATTAGAACTATGTACTACAGAGTACAGACTACTTCAAAGAATACAGAACGGATGTCGCCGCTTTACTACATACACAAACATAGTTCTACGCAATCACGCAAACACATTTGCGCTCAATGATGTGCAAACAGAATTAAGCCGTAGGATTAGCAAATGCATCGCATCGTTCGCTTACCTCACGTACCTACATCGTTACACTGGCGACGTCCGCGTCCTCAGCACGGTGACAAGGTCACACTTACACAGCATTTCTAATGTCTTGTTATTAGGATTTCTGTGGTTGTACCTACCTATTATAATAATACCAATTACCAACACAATTTAAAAATAGTGCTATCCTTTTCTGCAGGAAGCATTGCGAATGAGATTTTAGTCTAAGTTTTGAGATTATGTAGCTACAACAGAATTATATATAGCCACAACTAGCTAGATGATTGGCTAAATTGGCTGATCAGTGATCTATCCGGTTTTTCAGACCTGGCAACCCTAAGTGCATCGTAATAAGTATTATAACAACGGATCGATGATGGTTGCTTCTCCCCGAACAAAGTGCCTGTCGTTTGATAGTGGCCTCTCAATAATAAGTATTATAAAAACGCAAAAATGTAGTTTATCAATTAAATAGGTAAACAAAACTATTAAATCTGTGCAAATGGCAGCCTTATCGTTTCAAAACATTAACTAGGCAACCTTTGATTAGGCAACATACTTGTAAAGTCGTAACTTTACTTATATGACAGTAATAAAGATGTACATAAGTATATAGGTAGGTAAGTTCGTACCTACCTAATGTAGATAAGTAGATAATTGTTTCTCTCCCTACTACCTATGCTACTACTACGTATATAGCTACTTTGTAAGAACTAGGTAGGTTGTATAGTATGAGGTATGAGACTATACCTAGGTACCTACCTACTTACCGACCTACCTACTTGAGCCACCATAAATGGGTCATTGTCAAAAACATGAAAAAGATATAACTCTGTTAGGTAGTTATCATTACAAAATATACTTATATCTTTTACTAGCCGACCCCCGTGACTTCGTCCGCCTGGATATAGGTTTTATATAGGATCGGATTGGATCCCATAATCTTTTTTGTACCTAAACTAAATGTAGCCTAAGTTATTCCTTATAACATCACCAGAAAGTTCCATCAAAATCGATCCAGCCGTTTCGGAAATTAGCTGGAACAAATAGACAGATCGACAAACATAAATTTAAACGCACACCAGTTTAAAATAAGCCGTACGTTCAAAGATCCGGGTCCCAAGTTATTTGAACCCAATAAATGCCTGTCTTTTCTGAACTGAAAAACCTATGACCTTGAAATATTTATGGAACAATATATAAAGTACTATCTTTCTAACAAAAAAAGAATGATTAAAATCGAACACCGCGTTAATGAATTACAGCTAAATACACGTTGTAACTTTCATCCCCTCTCCCAAGGGAACTGTGCTGAATTTCGGGATAAAAAGTATCCTATAACCTACCTCGGAGTATAAACTCAAATCGTACCAAGTTTCATTCGAATCCATTCAGTAGTTTCGGCGTGATGCGCGGCCAAGATACAGACAGACAGACAGACAGACAGACAGACAGACAGACAGACAGACAGACAGACAGACAGACAAAAATTAAAAAAATTGCAGTTTTGGCTTCAGTATCGATAATAGAGTGCCCTCCAATAAAAAATTTCAAAATATCTTCAATGTACAGAATTGGATCTGTTACAGTTTTATTATATTATAGATTATGAAATTAAATTAGCAGACATCGAAAAGACACACTTTCGCATTTAGGTATCTATACATATTATAATAAAATCGTAGACTTGCCGTGTCTGTACATTAAAGATTTTTGCAAAAAAATAACTGGGAGACGTTAGGGTAAGTAATAGGTAGAACGTAAAAATACATAATATTAGTATCTATAGATATTACAAGTATAAACTTAGATATGAACATCGAACTATTACGCTTAGAATGGAAGTTTTTAACTTTCCGCTCGAAACGTAAGCTATAAACCAACCCATGTGTGCCCTGTAATTACATTTGCCGACACGCACACAAGCGCATGAGTACCTTGAGCACTGACGCGACGATAGACGTATCGAGCCTTATAAGGCCCGTTAAAAACGGCTTATCGCCGCGTCGACGACTGCCTTTCTTTACCTATTTATTCTAAGGATATGAAGTTTCTAACAAGTGTAAATTTAAAATTTAAAAAACCCCCGACATTCGCCATTTTGTGGCGGCGGCCATCTTGGATTTGCCATAATGCTATTCTACTAGTTAAGCCCTTTCATTTGATACCCATATTAAGGGAGTTGTGAAAAAATATGTAATCCACCATTTTGTAGCGGCGGCCATCTTGGACCGATTTTCATCAAACATAGCTAACAACACTCTCGACTAAATCACCTTTCAAAAAAAAAAACCGCATTCAAATCGGTCCACCCGTTTGAGCGCCACAGGGGAACAGACAGACACACACACACACACACACACAGACACGTCAAACTTATAACACCCCGTCGTTTTTGCGTCGGGGGTTAAAAACAAACAGAAAGTGTAACATAGGTAGGCACCTACCTACCTAACATACTAAATTTTGAGAAATAAATCTTTAAACCGACATACTAAGTACCTATGTGTCTAAAACTCTAAACATAAAACATTATGAAGGTGACCAATCTCCTATCTGATTCAGGCTTCGAGGTAACACAATCGACACTGGAATGATAAAAAAAGTTAGCCAGCCTTCAGACTGCGAAGTCGAGGTTAATGACATACTACATACATACCTACTACGAAATACCTACCTGCAGGGTTATTCTGTGACTTAGTTACCAACTGAAAATAGTTGCCAACGAATTAGTTCGATATAAGTACATTGCTGTTTTTATGTGTGAAATGAAATCACTGTTTATATTTCAGTTTATAATATTACAGTAAAGCAGCAATGTATATCGAACTAATTCGTTGGCAACTATTTTCTGTTGGTAACTATAAGTTAGAGAATAGCCCCACTGGACGGCGATCTCCAACCGAATATGCAATCGTCTATAGTACCTACCTTTTTTTTTTTTAACGATTGGAAATGCATTTACGCACACCTTCCGGAAGCCTTGCAGCGGACTGCAATGCTTCCGGAAGGTAGTGTGGGACTCAAGCAAGGCCAAGAGATGGCCCGAATACCCACTAAAACCCATCGATGTTCCAACGCGTCGCCTGGTGGCTGGGTCACGGGAACACTCGCGCAATCGTCCGCGACCTATAGTACCTACCTACATAAAACTACTATACTAAAATTATTATTTGGGAAAAATTCCTTGGTACCAAGGAGAGAGAAAGCAAAATGAGGATTTTTTTATAGGTAGGATATTTTCAGTCTAACCGGTAAACCAATCTTGAAGTTTGTCTCAAAGTTAACTTGCAGTTGCATCCCAAAGATGAACATCGCTACTCATTATTCTAGGAAATGGGAAATGAGTTTCCATTTGATTTTAAACCCTAAGTCTATGCAAACGAAGTCGCGATTCGCGAGTAGGTAAGTAAGTAAGTAAAGTAGGTAGGTAGATTTATCAGCTTGTAATAAATGGCAAGGCGACCAGAAATGCGATATCCTTATTGAATCATCTCTCACCTAGCAACAAGTTATGTCACTGAAAGAAAAATCTTATTATTATACAATTTAAAGCCTCAGTAAAACTTATTGGTAGGTAGGTACCTACCTACGCAGATGAGGAATGCGGTGAATGTTTCGGCGCGATTTGGAGGGCACCTTGAACGCAGCCGTTGACCGTGGTCAGGGACGCGACCCTGACTCGGCGTCACAATCCGTGATGTATTATAACGCTCCGCTCTCGAGTCTCGACAATAGCGGTAGTCTATTGAACCAATTGAGGTAGGCATCTACTTACATTCGTTTGTAACTGTAAGTCGCGAACATTATTTTGTCAGTAGTCGGTGCCAAACTGCCGAGTGCCGACCGAAGATTCAACTTTGAACTTTGGAAAGAACTTTAGTGCCAACAGATGATGAATAGGTAGCTCAATTTAGGTAGATAATTAACCCCCGACGCAAAAACGACGGGGTGTTATAAGTTTGACGTGTCTGTCTGTCTGTTCCCCTGTAGCGCTCAAACGAGCGAACCGACTTGAATGCGATTTTTTTGTTTGAAAGCTGAATTCGTCGAGTGTTGTTACTATGTTTGATGAAAATCGATCCAAGATGGCCGCCGCTACAAAATGGCGGATTATTTCACAACTCCCTTAATATGAGTATCAAATGAAAGGGCTGGACTAGTAGAATAGCACTATGCAAATTCAAGATATCCGCCGCCACAAAATGGCGAATGTCGGGGGTTTTTTTAGTTTTTAATTTATACGTGTGTTTAAGTGTCCGTTTATAGTAATATTTGCCTAAATCAGCTCTGGCAAATAAACTTGCACTTTGTAATCACTCGCAGCAAGTCAATTTCTGCAAGTTTTAGCTAGTAGACTAGACTGTGTAGGTAGGTAGATACAGTAGAAAACAGCATTGTTGCACCATGCAGAAAATAGCACTATATGCAGAAGTCTATTGCGGAAATCATCAATCAAAAGTATAATAACTCTCATACTTGCTCCTAGGGTACTAGTTATTATCTACACAGTACACTAATATTATAAAGGCGAAAGTTTGTGTGTGTGTGTGTGTGTGTATGTTTGTTACGCTTTAACGCCGCAACTACTGAACCGATTTGGCTGAAATTTTGGTTAGAGATAGATTATGCCCTAACTTAACACAGGCTACTTATCCTGGAAAATCCACAGTTCCCACGAGATTTTGAAATTTTTTTCATCCCGGAAAAGTATTCCTGTGGGACTAAAATATATATAGACTTCCAAAAACGTAATAATCAATTCAAATCAAATCAAATAAACTTTATTCAAAATTGGTACACTGTACACTTTTTGAACGTCAATTTAGGTACAGGCAATGGTGATAATTATTTACGGAAACTTAAAACTAAAACTACGAGGGTTCCAAACGCGCCCTGGTCTGAGAAGAGCCCACAACAAACTCAGCCGGGTTTATTTTTTTTTTATTATCACCATCTTACAATATGGTATAATAGCCATAAAAATGATTTGAGCTGTTGGCTTTTAGAGCAATCTATGTCCATGGATTTTTGTCATTAAAAAATCTTTTAAGCTATAGTAAGACTTTTCAATTAATTTGCGTTTAATAAAACCTTTGAACTTATTGAGAGACATATCCAAAATGTTCTCTGGCAACATATTATTATAAAAAAGTACAGAATTACCAACAAATGATTTTCCAACTTTTCGCAGCCTAGTAGTGGGCAACACAAGTTTATCTTTATTTCTAAGATTAATGTTATGACAGTCACTTTTTTTCTTAAATTTATGTGTGTGTGTGTGTGTGTGTGTGTGTGTGTGTGTGTGTGTGTGTGTGTGTGTGTGTGTGTGTGTGTGTGTGTGTGTGTGTGTGTGTGTGTGTGTGTGTGTGTGTGTGTGTGTGTGTGTGTGTGTGTGTGTGTGTGTGTGTGTGTGTGTGTGTGTGTGTGTGTGTGTGTGTGTGTGTGTGTGTGTGTGTGTGTGTGTGTGTGTGTGTGTGTGTGTGTGTGTGTGTGTGTGTGTGTGTGTGTGTGTGTGTGTGTGTGTGTGTGTCTGTTCCCCTGTGGCGCTCAAACGGGTGGACCGATTTGAATGCGGTTTTTTTTGTTTGAAAGGTGAATTAGTCGAGTGTTCTTAGCTATGTTTGATGAAAATCAGTCCAACATGGCCGCCGCTACAAAATGGCGGATGATATATTTTTTCACAACTCCCTTGATATGGGTATCAAATGAAAGGGCTTGACTAGTACAATACCACTATTGCAAATTCAAGATGGACGCCGCCACTAAATGGCGAATGTCGGGGGTTTTTTAAATTTTCAATTTACACTTGTAACTTCCTTAAACTTATTTCTCAGTGACTCTCTGGGTCCCATATTATATATGGCACGAACAGCCCTCTTCTGCAGCACGAAAATGGAATTCATATCAGCAGCATTACCCCATAAAAGTATGCCATATGACATAATGCTGTGAAAGTAACTAAAATAAACAAACCTCGCAGTTTCAATATCAGTTAGTTGGCGAATCTTTTTAATAGTAGTAATAGTAGTAAATAGTAGTAATAGATGGCGCTGATTGTTCTTAGGTAAATCACGCTCACATTATTACAATCAAATAGGTAGATATCTATACATCTATACATATAATAAAATCGTAGCCTTGCCGTATCTGTACATTAAAGATTTTTGCAAAATAATAACTGGGGGGTGTTGGGGATAAGTAATAGAACGTAAAAAAGCTATTTTTGAAATTTTTGTCTGTATGTTTGTGCGCGCATCACGCAAAAACTACTGAATGCATTGAAATGAAACTTGGCATGATGTAAGTTCATACTAAGGAGTAACGTATAGGATATTTTTTATCCTGAAATTCAGCACGGTTCCCTTTTCCCTTGGGAGAAGGGATGAAAGTCAAAATGTGTACTTAGCTGTAATTCATTAACGCGTGGTCCGATTTCATTCATTCTTTTTTGTTAGTAAGGAGATATGTACTTTAAAGATTACCCGGGTAATCTCTGAAAGGCTGGATCGATTTTGATGGGACTTTTACTGGCGGATATTTACTGGTAGATCAAAATGATCTACCTAAACATCCGCCAGTGAACTTTTAACAGTTTTTAGCAAGGTATGAGCTCAAAGGAGCTTAGGAAAAACAAAATGATTCCCACGGGATTTTTAAAAACCAATACCCACGCGAACGAAGTCGCGGGTGTCCACTTGTATTATCATAATATTTAGATATTGGATTGGCGTACTTACATATCTGTAAATCGGTGCAATTAGCAGAAATGCTGTGCGTCTCTAGCCACACTAGTGAGGTAGGCTTTTTGGGGAATTGGACGGCTGAATTTGTATTATTGCAAGATCGAAGTTACTTTTTAATTAGGCGTTGAAAAGGAAAAAAAACGCATACCTGCGTAGTTATAATACTTACACGTAGATGGAGGAAATCATTATTCAATGTTACAAGAACTGGTTATCGCCATTATTAGCTACAGATGCACACCAGTCCACTATAGCTCCAATCGTGGCCATACAATAAATTTTTATTCGTAAAGTGGATACTACTGCATAACTTTTTTAGAATCAGTGTAACTAGACATTATATTTTTCAGATTTCACTCTAACAAGTTTTACTAATGCTAAGTTTTATTTAATACCTAGGTACCGACTAGCTGCAAGCTGATACCACCAGCAAATTCGTTCTCTTCGAGTTACAGGATAAAAGTGAGCTTAGAACACTCCTTGTTTAATCGTCTGTAAAAAAGTCCAGTCAAAATCAGCTCAGCCGTCCGATTTGCTCGGACAAACAGACCAAATGTGAAATACGTGTTTTAAGGTTATGCTATCGTCAGTCGTCACAGACGGACTCTTTGATGTTATATATTTGTATGGAAGTAAGCCAGAAGATAGGATACACCATAAATAAAAGAAGAACCAATCGTTTATCCATTTTATTACATACAATACACAAAAGTAATATCGGTGTAAAGTAACATTTTGGTCGCAAACAATTCATTAAACACAAATCTTAGAGCTACGTATTGAAAAGATATTTAATTACCTAACCTTAGAAAATACATGGATGACTTCAGCGAAGCACAAAAAACTGTGATGCGATCACATCATCGACGGGTACCTATAGCTACCTATAAACTAGCATTACGCTAATCTTTGCTGCATCGATTTTTAATGCTATCAATAAAATTAGATGCTCCATATAATGCTCCATATATTTTGGTTTTACCTTTAGATACAGCGGCACTAATTCTTGTACTTGTTCATAAAACTATAATTAAATTATGTCCATGTAAATAAGTGCGATATCTATCTATCTATCTTCTATAATATAATAAAACTGTAACAGATCCAATTCTGTACATTGAAGATATTTTGAAATTTTTTATTGGAGGGCACTCTATAATCGATACTGAAGCCAAAACTGTAATTTTTTTCATTTTTGTCTGTCTGTCTGTCTGTATCTTGGCCGCGCATCACGCCGAAACTACTGAATGGATTCGAATGAAACTTGGTACGATTTGAGTTCATACTCCGAGGTAGGACATAGGATACTATTTATCCCGAAATTCAGCACGGTTCCCTTGGGAGAGGGGAAGAAAGTTAAAACGTGTATTTAGCTGTAATTCATTAACGCGTAGTTCGATTTAACTCATTCTTTTTTTGTTAGAAAGGTACTTTAAGTATTGTCCGGTAAATATTTCAAGGTCACAGATTTTTTAGTTCAGAAATGACAGACATTTATTGGGTTCAAATAACTTGGGACCCGGGTCTTTGAACGTACGGCTTATTTTAAACTGGTGTGCGTTTAAATTCATGTTTGTCGATCTGTCTATTTGTTCCAGCTAATTACCGAAACGGCTGGATCAATTTTGATGGAACTTTCAATGGCAGATAGGTGATGTTATAAGGAGTAACTTAGGCTACATTTAGTTTAGGTACAAAAAAGGATAATGGGATCCAATCCGATCCTATATAAAACCTTATATCCGCGCGGACGAAGTCGTGGGGGGTCGGCTAGTTGGTAATAAATCTGTTGTACGTACTATACAATCTCTAAACTAAACTAAGTTGATAAAACTAAGACTTGTCAATTTAGAGATTGTGATCAACAGAATTAGTGTCGTTAGCGCTCGATTTTAAATCATGTCAATATTAATTTAATTACAGTTTTGCGTAAACTGTACTCTTCGCTATCAAACTCTGCCGCTGTCCAGGGTATCATTGAAGGATCACTAATTCATTAAAGATCACTTCAGATCACCAAGAGATTAGGTAGACTCAAAGACCGAATGAGCAAAAAAACAGCGCGCAACGCTTTTATAAGCGCAACGCTTTGTGGCGTCTTGAAAACATCCACAGCACGTTCATTGACTTATAGCAAAATTCGGGCTTTGCGGTTAATACAAAAGCAATCAGTGGTTAATACAAAAGCGGAGTGTGAAAAGATCAAGACACGAATATCGTGCCATAATGCGTTGTGCTTGTGGCTGAAGTTTCGTACAAGTTTTAAGTTTCATCTTTGAGCCTAACTTACTTCCAAACTTTTTCAATAAAATGTAGATTATATGGAATGCGATCTACCAAGCCCAACGTTTCACAATATTTTTCACAACCATTATTATATATTACACCCATACAATAATCAATAATTTTATGTATTACATTGTACACATATAACACAATATTACACTTAAATATTGTTTCGAATACGATACCATAAGACGCATGCATACATCAAAATTAACACCTTATACCTATCTATGTATAGTATTATGTACACGAATATTTTAACATTAACTCCAACCTACCAGATAGGCACAATTAGTAAATGGTCGGCATGTATAATCTTAAGAGCCTAGACACAATGGCCCAACGGATTCGTCGAGCGTGTATGCAACCACAGGACCATTTGGCCAAAGCCGCATGGGATAAGCGCTGTGAATTTGTATACGAACATCAAAGGATCTGGCGCAATTCGCAAATGTCGATTACGCATTCGCTAGCATTTGTCGAACGCATTGGCCAATATACATATAGTCTTTACATTTAATTTAAACAGTCTAATTTCGTAGTAAATTATGAAGTCTCTATAGAAAAAACGATACCATGCGCAGTGCGCTAATACAATGCATAAAATATCAATACAAAGATCTTTCTTGAAACTGTTGTTTATTATTTTAAATTACATCATCCGCATAAGCTACATTGTTGAGCGATTGCTTCACAAATAAACTAAGTATACATACATAACTGAGATGGTAAACAAATTGCTAGTCGTGTATAGCTAGGGCACAGTACAATATTCTCTTACTTGTACTGTGGCTAGGGAGTTGGTGCCAATTTTGGTGCATATATCAAGCCTTTTTATAAGCAATTAAATATCACTTGCATTAACGACGATGGAAAACAAAACATCGTTAGGAAACATGCACACCTGAGGCTGAGAGTTCTGCATAATGTTCTCAAAGGCGTGTGAAGTCGATGGATGGATTGGCCGGCGTTATGGACTATGGTCTCAACCCTTCCCATTCTGAGAGATCTGTGCCCTGTAGTAGACCGTTAATGGGTTCATAATGATGATGATGAACACAGAACAGTTGCAAAAGATGCGATGCCAGATAAAATAGCTGACCTACATGACGAGGAAATTTAGGTGAATGTTTTTATTTTATTTCAGTAAAAACCCAGCGACAATGGTATTCCAGAAATAATTGATTTTAGGCATTTATTTTTATAATCAAGGTTAATATCAACTTCTGGGACACGGGCTAGTGTTTAATTTTTTCTACCATCAACTCCCTATCTAGTAGGTTAACTCAGAAATTGCCATATTACAATAGTATCATACAAGTATAAATTAAAAATTTAAAAAACCCCCGACATCCGCCATTTTGTGGCGGCGGTCATCTTGAATTTGCAATAGTGCTATTCTAATAGTCAAGCCCTTTCATTTGATACCCATATCAAGGGAGTTGTGATAAAATATGTAATCCGCCATTTTGTAGCGGCGGCCATCTTGGACCGATTTTCATCAAACATAGCTAACAACACTCTCGACTAATTCTACTTTCAAACAAAAAAAACCGCATTCAAATCGGTCCACCCGTTTGAGCGCCACAGGGGAACAGACAGACACACACACACACACACACACACACACACACACACACACACACACACACACACACACACACACACACACACACACACACACACACAGACACGTCAAACTTATAACACCCCGTCGTTTTTGCGTCGGGGGTTAAAAATGGACATAACATGATGCACAAATTCACCACGATTTTAGTCATTTTGTAAATTGGCGCCGAAAAGGCTCCCTCATAAAAGTTTTGATTGCTACAATCTCAACTGTGGTGATTGGCTGAATTTATATCATTCTCGCTGCAACAATGCATTTTAGCCAATAGCGAGAGAGTGTCGGTCTATCAGTGGTGAATGCTGTAGCTGTCATTTTTAGACAATCGGAAGGGCAGGTTGTGTTGTGTGATGACACTGATTGATGATTGATGCAGCTCTTAGACAATCATGAGGCTGGTTTTACTGACTTCGAATTTTTTATGACATGAAGCAACGCTATGTAACAAGAATAAAACAGAGAGTGTCATGTTTAGTTAGAAATGTTTAAAAGTACTTAGCTTTCGTCTTTGTAATCATTCATGGTAGGTGCATCAAAGTCCGGCCACGGGAAGACCACTAAGCTTTAAGTTTAGATTTAAAATACAATCGTCTCATACTATCTCACTCATAACAGCGGACGTGGACGCTACCATGATGCATACGGAACAAGTAACAAACGATAGCGGATGAAAATATTTTCAGGTCCACCAAAAAAGTTACATATGCGCTACATTCTGAAAGTCATTTTTGGCATCGACCTGTACATTTTTGGCAAATATTTTTTACTGTAAAAATGAATCAGCTACAAATTAATACATACCTACTTGCGAACCATACATTTGCAATGAGGAGCGCTCTAGTTAGTTTAAGATTCTACATACGAGTTCAAAAGAACATAAATTGACCAATATCACTTAATAGGACATCCAAGACTTTAATTTTACACCAATTATCTAAATTCTTAACACTTATATTATCCTTCGTACAAAACACTGATATCTCGTCAACTAAACAAACAGTGCATATATATACCTGGCAAGAGTAAAAATATTTTGTGCTCGTCCAATACATACATTACGTAGAATATTCAGATCATTTAAGAAATATCTAATAATATAATTATCGTAAACTTACATAATAACAGTCAGCAGATTATAATAACAATCCTACACAATACGCTCCATTAATAAAAACCTTACCGCCGACAAGGCATAGAAACCATTTGTCCCATTCGATACAAGGCATAGAAACCATTTGTCCCATTCGATACAAGGCATAGAAACCGTTTGTCCCATTCGATAAAAAGCATAGAAACCGTTTGTCCCATTAGATTTGGATGCTAAGTAGTCGAAATAAATCAATATTTACATTTAAAGTAATTAACATATATACCTACATGTTATTACATGTAATTACACAAAATAATAATTAATAGTAAGCAAACCTACTGCCACAAGGGTCGCCAATTCTCTGCGATTGTGGCAAACTTATAATCGTTTCGAATGGTAGGTAGTCAATGTTACGAAACACTCGCAGATAGATATACAGTTTCCGTAACTATCTAAAAAAATTATGATACAAGTTTCAATGTCACAAACTCACAACTAAATTTTATAGGCCAACCTGTCTAGTTAGTTCCACTCTTCAGTATCGTGTGTAGGTACATTGTTACGTAGGAGTTACAGCATAATATCATATTTAATTTGATTAGCTGAAAGGTCATGTACATTTTTATCATGTGGTTAAGAAGGCCACACACACAATGATAAATTTCCGCAAATTTGCTTGCGCTAGATTCATCGATAATACCGCCTCTGCACGTTTAATGTCTAGGTTACGTTTAAGATTCTTTTCCGTCTTTTATTTTATTATACACATAATTCTGCATATTTGTGTGTGTGCGGTATTCAATAAATCATCATTACTGTTATGTCAACAAAGTCTCACAAGTGTGTAACACTGTACAGTCCGCGAGGCTTAAGCTCAGCTTTACATTTGGATAGTGTATAATAGAGGCGTCAAGCATCTCGGGCACAGTTTAAACCGGTTTGTACTGTTTTTTGACGCCCGTTTATCTACTACTTTTGAAGATCACACACACGAATTTACTAGAAATTATCGTTACATTTTACAAAAAAGAGAGTACATCTCTCTTTTTTTAACATGTAGAAGTTCTAGCCCAAGAGCTCACGACGGCCGGACCTTTGTTATTTTATAAAAGCTGAAAGATTCTCTGTGTATTGTCTCCAACACAGGGACGAACGATCAGCGACTATGAAGTTGAGATCATGGTTCCTTTGGGAGATAACAGGTAATAAAGGTGTAAAAAATCTTACGTCAAAGTATAAAGCTTTTATAAAATAACAAAGGTCTGGCCGTCGTGGGCTCTTGCTCTATTCTCCAGTATACAGAGTATATGGAGACCGCTTCCGAAAACTTAGCGCTATTATTAATAATTATTATTATTATATTATCTAAACACAATCCAATACCAATAACCATTTACCTTATACCGATACCTACGCGCGCAACGTTAGGTATCTACGGCACGCTGGAGGTTAAGGTAACGCAACGTTTGTTGACCTCCAGCGTCAGCTGATTTTATTTGAATTACGTTACAACTTTAAAAAATACAGGTAATATTTTTTTTGCGATTACAATTCTGTTTAAGTCCCCAAAACGAGTATTGCACAAAAAAAAACGTTTTTTTTTTTGCAAAAACGAATTATATTTTTTCACATTTTTTTATAATATCTTATCAGTAATCATCAATAATATAATAATATACCTGTCTTCGTTTACGAGAGCGTCCTCCTGATATCCTGTACATTCATAGATCAGATTACTTATAATTAAAAACAAAAATTGGACCTACTAGTGGGTCAAGCCGGTAAGTCAACGGGGCATACACCAAAAAATCAACTTGTTTATCTTAATCAGACATATTATTTACCTAGATTATTTATCTTTGTATACCTACTTAATTTTTATTTACCCTGCTAACAGCACAACTTGCCTCCCAATGAAACAAGTATTGTCAATTGAATTGGCCTGTAACCTTATACCAAAATACAACACCCTGCTTTTATAAATTCGCCCATGAATTCCATTTATCCAACATTTCAGATTTTGATCAAAATTGCAAAAAACATATAGTTAAATTAAGGTAAGTATGCATGCATAAAAAATCAGAATAAGTGAAAAATAAAAACTTGTAAGGTAAAACATAAGCAGATGGATCACAAAATTTTATTTCAGGATTCTTTTGCCCATGTAGTCCAAAAACTTTATATTTTAGTAAAATAATGATTAATCTTTCATTTTTGGTAACCCTAAATTCACCTATATCAATCTTTATAGCATTTATGTTGAAACAGAGCATTTAATCAAGCTCAAGGTTGTCACTGACATTTTTTACACCTCATCGTCATCGTCACCTCACCGCACCGATAAATGGAAAACGACAAAGATGAGGACCTGTGAGTCTTCATCTTTGTTGTTTTCCGTTGTAAAAAAGAATCACTACTTTTAGATCTGACAATATAGACCAAGATCCCAGTGCGATCTGACATAACTTATTTTCGGAAAGATAAAACCTTAGGCTCTCAGTAGTGTCTCATTTGCTTTGAATAACTGCGTAATTGTGGAGTTCGTAACTGGGGTACTTATGGAGATATCAAGACGTGTGCACTGTGCAAGGTAACTAAAAATAAGAGTAACTTAACTTACTTTCACATGGCTGATTTTTATATATATATCTATACTAATAAATAAAATTGAAGTGTCTGTCTGTAATATCGAAATAACTACCTCATATTAAGCTCATATGGTTATTTGAACGCTACCATAACCGAATCACACGTTTTTAAAATTTTTGTCTGTCTGTCTGTCTGTCTGTCTGTCTGTCTGTCTGTCTGTCTGTCTGTCTGTCTGTTTGAACGGGCTAATCTTCGGAACGGCTGAACCGATTTTGACGGGACCTTCACATACAAGTAGAGAATTAACCAGGGAGTAACATAGGCTACTTTTTTAACCGACTTTCAAAAAAGGAGGAGTTGTGTTTTTCTACCTATGTACACCAATATCTCCGAGATTTCTGAACCGATTTGCGTAATTTTTTTTTTAATCGATAGAGAAACACTGCGACCCTGTTATATAAAAAATTTGGATTCCAACTCCTCAATCCTGATGCTGTAGGGGACCTAATCCCCAAAACTAATGAGTTTTAGAAACTTTCGGAAAATTGATATTGGGGGCACCAATTAAAGACTTTATCGTTGAATGAACTCGAGTAGGTACATATCCAACTCTTCAACCCTGATGCTGTAAGGAATTGTATTCCGAAATCTTGGGGATCCCACGAGATTTTTCCGTTTTGGGGACGGGTTTCTACAGATTAGCAACTTTTTGTTCTGGAAAATCAAACGTTCCCACGGGATTTTTAAAAACCTAAATCCACACGGGCGAAGCCGTGGGCATCATCTAGTTGTAGAATATCACTCCGAACCACTACCAACAGTATCAGACACCTTCCATGGGCCAGAACTTTTATCAGACGCTTTAAAGTGTGTGTGTCTGGTCCCCTGTAGCGCTCAAACGGGTGAACCGATTTGAATGCGGTTTTTTTTTTGTTTGAAAGGTAAATTAGTCGAGAGTGTTTGATGAAAATCGATTCAAGATGGCCGCCGCTACAATATGGCGGATTACATATTTTTTCACAAATTCTTCAATATGGGTATCAAATGAAAGGGCTTGACTAGTAGAATAGCACTATGAAAATCCAAGATGGCCGCCGCCACAAAATGGCGAATGTCGGGGGTTTTTTAATTTTTTAATTTATACTTGTTAATGTAACTAAGACAACTATCATAAAGTTATATTTCATCAGTCAGACAAATTGTAAGGACCAAACATTCACTAATCACAAAAATTATTCACCGTGAGTATGAGCGCGAGAGTAGTTACCTTTCACACTTGATATCTCCATAAGTACCCCAGTTATGAACTCCACAATTAAGCAGTTATTCAAAGCAAATGAAACACTACTGAGAGCCTAAGGTTTCATCTTTCCGAAAATAAGTTATGTCAGATCGCACTGAGATCTTGGTCTAATAGTTTAGCTTATTGATGTTTGACGTAAATTTCCACATTCGTAACTTCGTTGTAAGCGTCCTATTCTGTATAAATAACGAAAAAATTCGAGTGCTGTCCCGCCCAGAGCACTCAGGAGTAAAGGCAAAGGATTTCCAAAAACAAACCGGTTTTCTCTCGGACATCCACTTTAAATGGCGCGTCTTTTCACTCATCCACTGGTGTTTTTCCGTTAGGTATGTCCCTGGCCTTATCCAAACAATCAGTATACAGCGCTGGACCAATGTAGTATTAAGCCAGTGACACACACATTTAATTCTATCGTTAATCGTCATGCTTTTTTCAATTAATGATAACACTGGAAATCGTGGAATATCTGTTGAAACTAAAACGTACATGCTAAAATATTTAAGGCTTTATCAAGGGTTGGCATCTGCATTATGATTTGAATAATTGCAGCACTGAAGAGATGTTCTAAATTAAAATAGCATTTTTGGATAAACAATATCTAAAATATCATAAAAATAGAAAATATATCAGTCAGTGTGGCTAATTCTGTTGTACACAATTCTCTAAACTAAACTAAAATGACAGGTCTAAATCTATTGCTATCCTTTTCCGCAGTGAGCACTGTGAAAGAGATAGGAATAAATTTAGACCTGTCATTTTAGTTTAGGTTTAGTCTTTAATTTTTTTTAGCCGGTTTTGAGGTCTCTGTTCTGTTATTTGCTATTTTTGTTTGGTTGCTAGCTGTTTTGTGTGTCAAATAAATAAATAAATAAACAACAGAATTGCCCACATTGTACATTCCTAGATGAGTAATGATTAGTGATCAGAATTAGGTAGAACAATAAATTTTGATGCCCATATGGATATACCTTCGACAATGTAGGATTTTTGAAATCTATACATAATACATAATAATAAAATCGTAGAATTTCCGTGTTTGTACATTAAAGATTTTTGCAAATTAATAACTGGGGGATGCCAGGGATAAGTAATGAACGTAAAAAAGCTATTTTTAACCCCCGACGCAAAAACGACGGGGTGTTATAAGTTTGACGTGTCTGTGCGTGTGTGTGTGTCTGTTCCGCCGTAGCGCTCAAACGGATGAACTCAACATTTGAATGCGGTTTTTTCTTTGAAAGGTGAATAAGTCGGGAGTGTTCTTAGCTATGTTTGATGAAAATCGGTCCTAGATGGCCGCCGCCAAAAAATGGCGGATTACATATTTTTTCACAACTCCCTCAATATGGGTATCAAATGAAAGGGCTTGACTAGTAGAATAGCACTATGCAAATCCAAGACGGCGACTACCACAAAATGGAGAATGTCGAGAGTTTTTTAAATTTTTAATTTTTGCTTGAAATTTTTATCTGTTTGTCTGTATGTTTGTGCGCGCATCCCGCAAAAACTACTGAATGGATTGAAATGAAACTTAGCATGATTTATGTTCATACTACGGAGTTACATATAGAATACTTTTATCCCGAAATTCAGTATCGTTCCCTTGGGAGAGGGGATGAAAGTCAAAATGTGTACTTAGCTGTAATTCATTAACGCGTGATCCGATTTCATTCACTGTTTTTTGTTAGAAAGGAAATACTTCCATAAATATCCATAAATATTTCAAGGTCATCGATTTTGTAGTTCAGAAATTACAGCTATCACAACCCTTAGTATTCCATATAACTTGGAACCAGGATTGCACAGGAACCTTTGAACGTCCGGATTATCATCTGGGGTACATTAAAATTTGTGTTTGCCTGTCTCCGAAAGGCTGGACCGATTTTGATGAAACTTTCATTGGGAAAAATTTTGTGATGGGAAAGAGCTATTAAAAAATTAATACTCATTACTGTAGTTCCATTTTAATGCGCCACTTTTAAGCGTATGAGCTCAAAGGAGCTTAGGAAAAACAAAGAGTTCCCGCGGGATTTCTATGTGATGCGTGTGATGTTTCTGAGCATGCGACAGAATAATAGGTTCTGAATTCTGATTCGTTAATAGTTATCTAATATATATAATTTATATACAAAAGATGATGATATGGTCAAAAGGGGATCGGCAAGGTTTTAATGAAGTTTGACTTTGATATATTTTGATAATATTTAAATTCTGATGAAAATTAATATGAAAAAAATGTAAAACAAAACTGTTCAACAATTTGTAAGAAACCAGTTTTTAATGTTCTTTTTATTTAGTTGTCATGTAACTGTTTGCTTTTTTGTTGATAGTTTCCCAAACTTGCCAATCTCCATTTTTGAATTGTAGGGTAATCCATAAAATTGCAATGCATAGTTTGATTGGCCTAATCGTGGCCTAATCTCAACATCATTATTAGTTTTAGTGAGAAATCATTCGCTCAGCAGTGACACAACGTAAGAGGCAAAAATACAAACACAAAATAAAAAAAAATAAAAAATTATAATGTGTAAATGTGAAATAATGAAAGTTAAAAAAGCAAGGCAAAATGTGAATCTATTGGATATAATGTTAAATACTTAATTAGGCTTATGGAAACAGGAATCAAAAAATTAAAGTTTAAAAAATAACACTACATATAGGTCATAATAGCATAGCATAAGAAAAGTAATTACATACCCAATAATTGCGATCGATGATTCTTGGATGATTCAGTTAATGATTGCAGTCACCATATTGACGATACAAATACACTATAGAGAAGGATGGAAATGCTTTTTTGCAAAGAAATTTTCATTAATTTTATGAATAAGTTGCACAAGAATTTACACGATGCTAATCTGTTTGTATGCAAATCCTAAAATAAGTAATAACGCTTAATATGCCTTCATTTTCACAATGATTTTCTACGTAGACAAGTATAAATTAAAAATTTAAAAACCCCCCGTCATTTGCCATTTTGTGGCAGCGGCCATCTTGGATTTGCAATAGTGCTATTCTGCTAGTCAAGCCCTTTCATTTGATACCCATAGTAAGGGAGTTGTGAAAAAATATGTAATCCGCTATTTTGTAGCGGCGGCCATCTTGGACCGATTTACTTTAAACATAGCTAACAACACTTTCGACTAATTCACCTTTCAAACAAAAAAAACCGCATTCAAATCGGTCCACCCGTTTAGCGCCAGGGGAACAGACAGACACACACACATACATACATATGACACACACACACACACACAGAGACACGTCAAACTTATAACACCCCGTCGTTTTTGCGTCGGGGGTTAAAAATTATGACAATATTATTAAGGCTACACGTCGGAAGCGGCTAGACTCCTAGAAGGTGTAATTCAAGGAATGTACGTATATGAACGATATGTACATACATACATACAATTACATACTGCGAAGCGTCATCGCGTATTTAAGTGACAATCACGTGCTTGTTACTGTTCCTTATTAAAAATCGCACGTGAACGCGTGCGACGTTCTGCCGTACAGTTCCTGTCGCGGTTTGTATGGCATGAACCTCCAAACATTAAGACAATGATAGATTAGATTTAGATAAACATGTAGTTATGTAAATTGCATTTTTTTTAAATATAATACAACATTTCAGGATATTCAGATAGGGCAACGATAAGTATGTACATTATATTAATGGTCGATGCGTATTTTATTATCAGAAACACATTTGCAACAGCGAAAACCACGTGACGCGTGTTGTGTCTTCGAAACCTAGTAGTTTCGTATGCTCAGAAACACAATAAAGAAGCGATGTGCTCTCGGATGTTTTCATAAGATGACCCATACATCTGTCGATAGCTAAAGTATCTGTAAATTTTTTGGCACACACCATTGGATTTCGCGGTTCAGTTTCATCTGAATCGATAGACGTTGGCAGGAGCCAGGGTCAAAAGCGCGTTTTACATTGTGAACCCCAAGCTCGTTGTGTACAAGTCCTAAGAGCCACGTAGCGTGTTTTGTGTGTTTCAGGCTTTAGCAAAAATACACAAATAGGTGCAGGGTTTGCTAAGGGCTGTCCTGTTTCATAGGGGAGGGATTAAGAGCTTATACCCGCCACGCTGCTCCCATGCGGGTTGGCGGGCTTTAACAACTATTGTCACATGATAGTGATAATAACCGGGACCGACTGCTTAACGTGCTTAGCAATTACATGCGACAATGCAGCATGCATGTTCTTTTTGTAAAGAATCAATTATGCTACCTACAATTTGACATCTGCAGTGGTGAGCTCCTTCAATATAAATGGAAGTTCCGCGTTCGATTCCCGACCGGGACAATTTCTAAATTGTCTCTGGTCTGGTCTAGTGGAAGGCTTCAGCTGTGGCTATTTACCTTCCTAACTGCATAAAACGTGTCACCAAACAATTAAGCGTTCCGGTACGATGCCGCGTTGAAACCGATCAGAGGCATGGATTTAATAAAAACTGCATTACTCCTGCCAGGTCAGATCGCTTCCACCTTACACTGAATCGTATCGCAGTCACACTAACACTAACTTGTGGAAGAAAAAAAAAATTGAGATATTTGGAGCCTTAGAGCGAGGCCGCACTGCGAATTTTTTCGCAGAATTCTGTGACATATGGAAATGTATGAAGCTGCCCGCACTTGCGATTAAAAATTCGCGAAAAAAATATATAAGAGCGGGGCCGCACTGCGAAAATTATTCGCGAGAATTTTATTCGCGCGGTTTATATTCCGCATTTTGATATATTTTTCTCGCGAATTTTAAATCGCATGTGCGTGCAGCTTCATACATTCCCATATGTCACAGAATTTTGCGAAAAAATTCGCGCGAATAAATTTCGCAATGCGGCCTAGGCCTTAAAATGCGGAAAATAAACCGCGCGAATAAAATTCGCGCGAATATATTTCGCAGTGCGGCCTCGGCCTTAGGCATGCTGAGGTTTCATTGGATAATTAACAGTCGCATTTCCATTTGTAGCATATAGATACCACCCACAAGAAGCACACAATATGCATATTGTTGCTCTTCGTAAAACACAACCTTGATATAATTATATTGTTAATTATTTATACAAGTGTTACATAAATTATATTATTGGTAGCCAGATTATTTGGGCGGAATTTACATTTTGTAAATATTTTAATATTAGCATTAAGTATTAAACTTTTTAAGACACACTTGCTCAGGATTTTAAAGTGAAGAAATGTGATATGTCAACATTATCCATATTAATATTATAAATGCGAAAGTAACTGTGTGTGTCTGTTGCCTTTTCATAGCTCAACTGGTGAATGGATTTTGACTTTAGAATATTCTGGACAAGAACACAGGCTACTTTTTATCCCTGAAGATCAAAGAGTTCCCAAGGGATTTTTAAAAAGCCTAAATCCATGTGGACCAAGTTGTGGTCATCACTCATCAGCTGGTACTATAAAATATAATAATAATTAAAAGACATGATTCATAAAGTTATTCAAAATTATGAGACAATTACATAATATAATGTTTTGATTAAACCTTTGGTGATTGTTGATAGACAAATCGGTTAATTAGTTATTTACAATAACATTTGGCACATTCAAATATATTCCTACATTATTATAACAACTATTGGGTATAATTATTTAATAATAAAAATATTAATTAGTACAGAATAAAATCATACTCATGGGAACAATTTTCAATCTGCCAAATACTTGATTCTACAATTCTTCTTGCAATAAAGCCTGTAGCAGATCTCCACCATGGAAAAAATATAGCAAAACCGCTATCATTTGTCTATTGTATATGACAAGTGAAACTGAATGCCTGTTCTAACTCAAAGATAATAAGGCTGGATATACCTCTTTCTCATATCATTTAGAGAAATAAAGTATAAACACTGCAGTCAAACAAATAGAAGGAAACCAAACGTGGAGATGTGACAGGTAACTGAGTACTTCATCAGAATTGCATAGCACACAGGCAAATGCCTGTCCTAATGCAAGTGTTATTTCTTCATGTTCAGTGTCACTTGTTTCATTTGTCACACAAGACACAAATAATGTTAGTGCCATTATTTGTCTCTTCAGTATTCAGCAGTTTTGCAATGGAGGTGTGCTTTAGGTCTAAATGTGACATTCATCAATGTGCATGACTGAAACTCATGTAGAATATTACTTAGTTTATTACCAGTCAGTTGAATTAACATTCATATTATATTATAATGTCCAGATCAAATACCACTCTTATGCCTCTTCCATACCTGCTACTTAAAGCTTTGACTACTTATCATGTTTTAAAAATCCATTGATGTGTGTTTAAATCCATAGGTTGTGCTATCATGTTGTTTATATGAAACATGTAAGCACCAATAGTAAGCATTGAAGCTTCCTGGTGACTGAGGCAGGTGTGGGCGAGGTCATTAATTTATTATTGTCTTATGAAAAAAAAATTCTTTCAAAACACTATAAAATAAAGTTGTCAACACATACCTCTTGGAAGTAACACAAAACACTGAAACTGTAACTTAAGAGTCAGAAACGCCACTATGCCTTTTCAAGTGTTCGCTGTTCTCCTCACAGTCTGAATTTTTTCTTTTGCGAGAATCAAACCGGACTCCGGTTTCTTGAACCACTCTTTCACTGTTTTTGATTGCTGAGATAATATTCTCCTTAGAAGGTGCTACCAATGTCAACTCATCCACATTTCCGTTGGCAGCCGGCTCTACCAAGTGCATCACAATTCTTTCTAAACGCTTGGGGTGCTCCACAGGAGCATCATCCACGGCCACAGATTTCTCGTTCTCTAACTTATCTGTGTCAACCATCACAGAATACTTCCTTTTCATCTCATCCATCATCCTCTGGCCATGCTCTTCCCCGATTACACTGTTGACACAAACAAAGCTTTGTACTTTTTTAGTGTCTTTGTCAATTTCAAGGAATCCTCTCGTCCTCATGTAAATAAAATGTCCAGATCTTGACATCAGCCTGTAATAAGACTCTCCGAACTCCCTGCTTTGGTCATACATCTGACGCAATACACAAATAACCCAACGGACGTCATCTTTATGCATGAAAAAGAAAGCAGAGGTACCGGTTACTTCCTCTGTCATGTAACCGGCCGCTAAGGAGATACTTTGATCGCACTGCACTATTCTGCCATCGATTAAATGCCTAGTCCAATACTCTGAGTATGCCATAGGCGGCAACATTCTCGGTGGCAAGCTATTAGTTAGTATATGGACCATTCCTATAAAAACATAGTCATTTCCACTGGAGGAAAATGTGCGGTGGTGTCTTACCCGCTGCCTCTTGATAGTTTGTTCTTCCTGCACCGCATTAGAAGTGGCGCGGTCCGCGCGACGCAACACGCCGTCTATTCTACAACGCTCATACCTGGGAGGGTCCGACCTGGCCCCGGCTCTCATTATTCTTATGTGAAAGTTGTGATGTTCCTCAAATAGCTTTGGACTGCAACCTGTTTGTAATTCAACTGGGTATATGTGTTGTCGTAGAATATCTTTATCTTCATGGTGAACGTAATTGTAAAAGTCTTGACCTAAGAGATCTATGTAACAGTATCCCAGCTTCTCTTGCACGTTGTGAGACACGTTACAAATGCGACCCATGCACGTCACAGCCAGCATGAAGCCACCGATGAGATCAAAGAATTTAAGTATAGCAGAAGACCACGTTTCCAAGTGACGGCATTTGATGGAATCACCGAATATGTGTTGGTTCCGCAGTTCGCTGGCGACGAGGCGCAGGACACTCGTCTTGTCCACCTTCCGCTGCGAGTGGACTATGTCAGACAATAGCGACATCATTTGAGCGATTTGAGAATTGAACTCACTTCTTCTGTGTTTCTCAGCAATGATGCGCGATTGACGATCGCTCGCTTTAGCGATCGGTATATCAGGAGAGCGGGTTTCCGAAGAGGAATCCCCGTAGCTTCCTGCGGCTTGCATCTCAAACTTTTGCGGTACAGCGACAGCCATTCCTGGTATCCTTGAAGTGCCTGCACCGCCCGTAGACGTAGACGCCATCATTATGGTCAGATCGCAGTTCTCTTGTTTAGATGCGATTAATCAACATTATAAAAATGTATGAATAAATAAGAATAAACATCGCCACAACACTTGTGATTGAATCGGTCACATTCACGACACAGCTGTTTACATTGTGTTATCTTGCCGCTGTACGAAACTTTACACTTCCTAAAAGTATCAAAATGTTCACAATTCACAAATAGGAATAATAATTCCTTGCTTAGAATTGACTTCAACACACTACAAAAATCAGTAACAAGTGCGGCACAGAACAAGCGCGGCTCAGCGTTTTTCCGAATAATTACAGACCCTCGTTTGAAAAATGTCAATTATCTGTCAGTGTCAAACTAAGTCACAGAGTAAGGGCGTTTGTGCACTTACTCGTTTTCGATTCGTTTTCGATTCGTGTTCGTTTTTTTAATGAACATCATAAAAACGTATACGAAATTCACGAATGACATTTGTGCACTTAATCGTGATTTCACTATACGTTTTAAGCATTTCGTAGATAAAACCGTGTTCATAATGTGTGCTGCATTTAATCGTCGTCAGCTTTTCGCACTTCTCTTATACATTCGTAGGCGATCATCACTTAATGACATGACATGACATCATGAAAAAACTTTTTTTAATTACTATCGAAAGAATGTTGCTACTTTCGATTTCATATTGTGTCATATAAAAAAAAGATTCCTCGGCAAGACACACGTTTTAGAGAATGCATAACTCCAGAAAAAATGCTGGCAGTAACACTAAGGTAAGTGATTATGAATATTTCACACGGTACGGTTAGTATCAAAATTATCTAAGCATACGTCATATATTTTGTGAACATCCCAAGTGGACATTACGCTCTTGTAAGAAAACAGTAACAACTAAGTATCAGAAATGATATTTTTTATGAAATGTTCATATTTTGCTGATAGTTTTTGACTACCAACCACAGGTATGGAAATTTTGATTATACTACAATATTTAGGTATTTTACTCGAAGTAAAACTAATTTGAATGAAACAAACGATTTATTTTAATGCCAAACTAAGTAGGTATTAATTTTTAATAATAATCAACTGCGTTGAATCATGTTTTGTTGGAATTCAAGAAATGCAAATACCTATGTTTTCCAAATACCTCACAACATCAGGACTCATCTCTGCCCTCTTTCCACACACCATTCCACTCGCGTCCTTATTTTAAAACGATTCGATGTGAAGAATTCACGAATATATAAACACGAAAACGAATCGAAAACGAGTAAGTGCACAAACGCCCATACAGTTATAAGGAAGGCTATGTCGAATCGTGTTTTCACGAAACACGAAAACGAATCGAAAACGAATAAGTGCACAAACGCCCTAAGAACTCAAACAAAATATTTTTTTAATTCACTTGATGCCTCTGAGCTCTTGGTATTTTATTAAACCAAAGATAAAGATTGGTTAGTAGAGGTGGATAACTTTAAAAACACAACAAACATGAGTTGACGATAATTAATGTACGTAACGTTACGTAGACGGAATTAATGGCAAAAAAAGGATAAAATTTATTTCATAATCGATTTGATAATCACATTGATTTGATAAATATGATTATGTATAATAAATTATAGGTCGACCAGAATCTCATGAAAAATACGGAAATGAAATTCCAAAGATACGGCTGCCCTAGCGATAAACAAAGTAACTGACTTTTTTTTGTGAAATTGACTTTTTTGCATTAACAAAAGTTTTATGTCGAGTAGTTTTTACCAGTTTAATATTTCAAATAACTTGAACCGTTTGCTGAAATTTGAATTGCCCAAACAAAGTAACTTTCATGAGATTCTGGTCTACCTAGTTATATTCGTTATCTCCGTGGCCGTGTGTTTTTATCTGTTTTTATGATCGAGTACGTATAGGCTCCGCAAATTGGTATTGCGCCTGGCCAGTGGAGTTGAAAAATTAGGATACTTTCTTAATTTAAAATCTATAAAAGCTGAAAATTAATTGTTTAATTTATTTATAAAAAAAATTTGTTGCCGACGGTATATTTTCGCTTCATCTGACGTCATGCTGAAGTTAATGTGACAAGGTTCCAGCGCAATAGCAACGTGCGGGGGTTATATATTACTTACTTTTTCTTTTAGGTACTTAGTCTCGCTCGCCGAACAAAAATATTCTCCTCCCTCTGAATATAACTGCAAAGTGCGTCGAAATAGCATTATATTTTAGCTATAATCAGTGTGTGGATAGAAAGGGACAGAGCTAGCGCGAACCTGCGCGAGTTCGCTCTCGCACGATGATGAGAGATGAATATTTGTTTGGCGAGACAAAGATATTTATGTAAACTACTTTTATATTATTTATTGACCGTTTTAGGCGAAATAAATTTTCAAGTGTAAAAAAAACACTTTTTCTCTTGTTAAAAAAAAACATAGATCGAAAGGGTCTGATCTTAGGTCTGATCAACTTTATTTCAAGTCAATTTTTACAATAGTTGAGATTAATTATAAACTAACCCTGATGTAACAAAACAACATCGAACTATTACGCAAAACACATTATAAAAATTATAATAATTAATGAAATAATAATTCTATTAGAAAAAATAACTCTCTGTCTTTTAAATCTACAATAATGCACACTAGACGAACTTTCTAATAAATTGAATATCATAATGTGGTCGTCTTAATGTTACCCACGAATGGGAAGTAGGTAATGTACTAAAATTGTTCAGTAACACCATGGGTGATATGAACAAGTAAGTATAGTATACCCGTGGAGTATACTAGTTCCTTGAGAGAAACATGGTACTGTCAAGGAAGATAGAATGAATGTACATAACTGCAGGCAGCTTAATTTTAGAATCCTAATTACAACCTATTTAGGAGCACTTTCCGTAAAATAATAATCTTTGACACTTCCCCATGCCAGATTAGGGAGTGTTAGCGGTCACACAGCGCATTTTATTACCTACTAGCTGACCCCCGCGACTTCGTTCGCGTGTTTTTCTTTCTTTCGAGCCCGAGACCTTTCCAACGAATGCAAAACCGTGGAAATCGGTTCGTGCGTTCTGGAGTTATAGCGTCAGGAAGGAAAACCGGACTTATTTTTATATAGGTAGTAGATTACACAGTCGGATTGCATTGTAGGACTAAATCAGATATCACAGTAATTGTACATTATGTTTTATACTTACTTATTAGGAAAGGGAAAATAAATAAAGGAAAAATAATACATAACATGCTAGTGAATAAATTGAATTTATTCATAATTTAATGTACTTAACATTTTTAAATTTTTGTGTCATCGCCCATTCACGGTTCGATTATACTTATATCTCCTGTGGACAGCCCCGCTGATTGCGTAACATTTTTTGTGACGACATTGCGGGATGGGACGGTTGTTTAAAATGTGAAGCCCGTTGACGTGACGTTGACGTGACGTCATCTAGGCACGGTTGGACCGCGGGCTAGGCACGGTTGGACCGCGGGCTAGGCTCGGTTGGGCCACACCACGCTCTCGATCCAGTCGAGGTAGTGGGACACGCGCGTGTACACGCCGGGCACGGGCGTGCCGCAGCCGCGTCCGAATGACGTCACGCCCACCAACCTCCAGAAACCGTCATCGCTCGTCAATCCCTGGAGTGGCCCACCTGAATCACCCTGCCGACGACAAATAAATCTATTTTTAATATCAACCATCTGATTTTTACATTACATTTTTTTTTACTAGAGATGAACTGATTTTGTAGTTTCGAACCAGCCATCTTGTTATCTTTATGACTTTATAATTACTGGACTCAATGGCTTCAGAATACAAAGCAACAATATAAAACAAATCATCGTGTGGGTATTATAGGCTTTTATACATTAGCAACCATATAAATGTCACACTGCTCCTAAATGTCTTTCTGTCTTTATATGATGAAGCTTTTTATTTAAATGTACATAAGTGTGTGGTCACTGCACACGCACACATACGTCTTCTGCACCTAGATTATGTATTCTGTGGCCGTACACAAAAATGAAGCTGAAAAAAGTCTAGAACTCTATACTATCCAAAGAATCCCCGATTCTTTTTAAGTTTCAATCCCGAATGTACACACGTACGTGTTGAAAACAATCAACCACATTAAGTTTAAGTAACTTAATGTGGTTGATTGTTTTCAACAACCACCAACCAAACCAAATATATATATTTTTTAACTAGCTTTTGCCCGCGGCTTCGCCCGCGTGAATTTAGATTTTTCACAAATCCTGAGGGAATCGTGGATATCTAGTTTCCGTTCCCGCTCCCTTTTCCAACATTTATACCTACTTTCAAGGAAGTTTGCTTTAGTATTTCTACCTAGTTGTAGATTTCGGTTTTTTCAAAATCCCGCGAGAACTGTAGATTTTTCCAGGATAAAAAGTAGCCTATCTATACTAATAAATAAAATTGAAGTGTCTGTCTGTAATATCGAAATAACTACCTCATATTAAGCTCATATGGTTATTTGAACGGTACCATAACCGAATCACACGTTTTTAAAATTTTTGTCTGTCTGTCTGTCTGTCTGTCTGTCTGTCTGTCTGTCTGTCTGTCTGTCTGTCTGTCTGTTTGAACGGGCTAATCTTCGGAACGGCTGAACCGATTTTGACGGGACTTTCACATACAAGTAGAGAATTAACCAGGGAGTAACATGGGCTACTTTTTTAACCGACTTTCAAAAAAGGAGGAGTTGTGTTTTTCTACCTATGTACACCGATATCTCCGAGATTTCTGAACCGATTTGCGTAATTTTTTTTTTAATCGATAGAGAAACATTGCGACACTGTCCTACAAAAAACTTGGATTCCAACTCCTCAATCCTGATGCTGTAGGGGAACTGATCCCCAAAAGTAATGGGATTTAGGAACTGTCGGTTATTTAAATTGATATTGGGGGTGCCAATTAAAGACTTTATCGTTGAATGAACTCGAGTAGGTACATACCTATTCAACTCCTCAACCCTGATGCTGTAAGGAATTGCATTCCGAAATCGTGGGGATCCCACGGAATTTTTCCGTTTTGGTGACGGGTTACTACAGATAGGCTACTTTTTGTTCTGGAAAATCAAAAGTTCCCACGGGATTTTTAAAAACCTAAATCCACACGGGCGAAGCCGTGGGCATCATCTAGTGTGTAGTATAAGTCAGGACATAATCTATCTCCATTCGAAATTTCAGCCAAATCGGTTCAGTAGTTGCGACGTTATAGAGTAACAAACATTCAAACATCCACACTTTCACATTTATAACATTAGTAGGATTTATATATCATACTAGCGGATCCGGCAGACGTCGTCCTGCCCGGTGACATACTGACATCAGTGCAACCTACCCGGTCATCAAAGTACTAATATCGCAATTAAAAAATAAGGGTTGATCGTAGAAGGGTGAAAATTTAGGATTGTATGTAAGTATTTTTGTATGTTGTATCATAAAAAAATAAAAACTAAAAATTTTGTCTAAAAAATAAAAATAAAAAAATTTAGGGGTGGACTTACCCTTAACATTTAGGGGGATGAAAAATAGATGTTGGCCGATTCTCAGAACTACTCAATATGCTCACAAAATTTCATGAGAATCGGTCAAGCCGTTTCGGAGGAGTAATGGGAACGAAAATTGTGACACGAGAATTTTATATACAACGTTAGTTTTACTTTGCGCAAAAACCGAAACACGTCAAATATTTTTACATTTGGAATGGTTTTACTAAATTTCGAAAACATATAATGTAAACTTCTTGTTTTGCGTCATGTCCTCAAAAAAAAATGGTCACCCCAACTCGCAAGCCATCGTCACCTTGACTCGCGAGTTGAATGACCGCGCGCTGTATGCCGATCGTCAGCTGATGCGCGTTTCAACCACTGTGCCTAAGCTTGCAGAATTTTAAAATATTTTTGGACAAAATTATAACACAATATAAAAATAGTTGGATTCGATTCTGTTACTGATTCTGAGAAAACTACTTTCAGGTTTTGCTTCAAGTAAAACTAACGTTGTATAAGATAATATTAGTATTTGAATGAGCGGTCACGCACTTGGCAAGCATCCCGCAGGCCGTTCGGGTCGCCGGCGCAGATCTGTCCGTCGGCGATGCTCTGCGGCAGCGTGCGCGCCGCGGGGTACGCCTCCCGACACCGACCGCGCGACACCGCGACCACGCTCGCCTTCTGCAGAACGGAACTGCCACCCCCTGCTGAATAACAAAATCATCTTCGACTCGACTGGCCCGTTGGCGCGGTTGGCAGTGACCCTGCCTTCCGCTCCGGGGTCGCGGGTTCGATTCCCGCCCCGAGTCTGGGTGTATTTATAACATGTATGTATGTATACCTCTATTAAAATATGTATTTATATGTAAATATGTCTATCAGTCGGCTGTTACCTACACAGGCATTAAGTTGCCTACTTTAGGAACAGACGACCGTGTGTGTATGTGTGAGTATTTATTTATTTACTAGATGATTCCCACGGCTTCGCCCGTGTGGATTTAGGTTTTTAAAAATCCCGTGGGAACTTTTGATTTTCCAGAACAAAAAGTAGCCTATCTGTAGTAACCCGTCACCAAAACGGAAAAATTCCGTGGGATCCCCACGATTTCGGAATGCAATTCCTTACAGCATCAGGGTTGAGGAGTTGAATATGTACCTACTTGAGTTCATTCAACGATAAAGTCTTTAATTGGCACCCCCAATATCAATTTAAATAACCGACAGTTCCTATAAATCCCATTAGTTTTGGGGATCAGTTCCCCTACAGCATCAGGATTGAAGAGTTGGAATCCAAGTTTTTTGTAGAACAGTGTTTCTCTATCGATTAAAAAAAAAATTACGCAAATCGGTTCAGAAATCTCGGAGATATCGGTGTACATAGGTAGAAAAACACAACTCCTCCTTTTTTGAAAGTCGGTTAAAAAAGTAGCCTATGTTACTCCCTGGTTAATTCTCTACTTGTATGTGAAAGTCCCGTCAAAATCGGTTCAGCCGTTCCAAAGATTAGCCCGTTCAAACAGACAGACAGACAGACAGACAGACAGACAGACAAAAATTTTAAAAACGTATGATTCGGTTATAGTATCGTTCAAATAACCATATGAGCTTAATATGAGGTAGTTATTTCGATATTACAGACAGACACTTCAATTTTATTTATTAGTATAGATTATTATTTATTATCTTCAACCCGGCCTAATTCTTACGAGCGTTAAAAAAGCGTTGCGTTAAAACCCGGTGTTGGCGCTTTTTTAACGCTCGTCTGAATAATAGTAAGAAGTTAGTTTCGTATGGTTGCATAATGCATTTAACGCCTAACGCCGAGCGCTGAGAATAGGACACTGCGCGATAAAAATGCGTCGCGTTATAAAAACGCTGACGTGCGAACATATACTTGGGAATACATTTGTTCCATTTGGACGCTTTTTTAACGTCCGTTAAAAAAGCTCTCGTGTGAATTAGGTCTTACGGAAGGCCATGACTGGTCTCTAGCCCTTGACTGCAATCCCACATGATGGTAAGTGATGATACAGTCTGAGATGGAAGCGGGCTAACTCGGAAGAGGTATGCATACCCCTGATCGGTTTTTACACGGCATCGCAGAAGAGGAATCGCAGTTTCTATTAAACCCATTAAATAGCCATCGGAATGCTAAAGCTCCAAAAATATTCAGGGATTCCTCCGCTCAATATTCGTTTAGGAAACAATTAGAGCCACGCGCGCATTGTAAGTGGAGATCGGACGATAAGGGTCAGGGCACACTATCGCAGAGTCGAAGCGCATCGAAGCGTCAAAACTCAAATTCTTCACAAGTTGCACGAATACGCGCGGATTCATGCGAACGTGCAACACTTCAGGCCCGACTGACGCTTCCAGTCTCGTGGATTCGCTTGTGTTCGCGTCCATGCGCTCGAGTTCAGACGAATGCGTGCGCACCAACCTGCACTATAGCTATGAGACATTGCAAACGTGCAAAGTGCGAACCGAGTCATAAATTATTTTTATCGGACTTCTCACTCGCACTTACAAGTCTTATGGAACTGGAACCTGTTTCTCTGGTGTTGTGTTTAACAGAAAAAAGGATTTTTCGATAGTCAATAACAGGTTAAAAAGAGCGAGGGAGAAGTCTCACAACTCTCAAGTCTCAAGATCGTAATGTTTTATGGCTCAGTTCGCAAGTTTGTAATGTCCCAACTATAGCCGCGCGCTTTGTTTTGTAGATATAAGTGCCAATATGCCGTGATTGTTTTTTTCGATTCTCTTCAATCAGCTTCGACTCTGCGCTAGTATGCCACAACTCTGTGGGTGTTGAATGACCGTGTGAAGCTAGCATTATGTTAATAGAATACACTCACATTTGATACTGGTCTTGCCCCAGCCAGTGACGATGAGAGGTTGTACGGGGTCCTCATTTTTTGTGTACAGACAGATGGGGTACAGGTTCTCCGAAAACACGACGGGCTTCTCCAACCTATATAACAGATAAACAATCACTTTCTTGTCCATCTGTCCGTCCGTGTGTCACCACCGATTTTCTCAGGAACTGGTGGACCTAACAAGTTGAAATTTATACCAGATACTAGGTCTATGGTCGCTATTAGGTGTATAAAAATTAAGGTCCTGAGTCCACACACTAAAAAGATATGGGCAAATTTAGTTTTTCACAAAAACTTGTGAGTACCAAAATTTACCTTAATTTTCAACTTTTTTTTATTTTTCGGAATTTTCCCTTTACTTGATCTATAAGACCTTGCTTTTGACCAAAATTGACAAATCTAGGTCAACCGGAAGTACCCTATAGGTTTTGGGTCGAAAACCGAAATGGTAGTTCCAGTTGACCTAGAATTACGAAAGGCAAGAAGCCAGGTCTTACAGCACAAATAAAGGAAAAATTCCAAAAACTAAAAAAAGTTGGAAATTAAAGGGTGTCCCCATACATACATACATAGTTGAGCCAGTTAAGATAGACCTCTGAGTTGTATGAGTGCTCATACAGTTTAGAGGCCTAGCTTAATTAGCACCTTACCTTTTAAGACAAACTAATGAAAAACAAATTGTACTATACTTCTGGAGTACGGAACCCTCCGTGCGCGAGTCTGACTCGCACTTGACCGGTTTTTTATTGTGACCACAGATTGTAACATAATAACATTGAATTATATTGTACTACTAGATGATGCCCACGGCTTCGCCCGTGTGGATTTAGGTTTTTAAAAATCCCGTGGGAACTTTTGATTTTCCAGAACAAAAAGTAGCTTAATTGTTAAGTAACCCGTCCCCAAAACGGAAAAATCCCGTGGGATCCCCACGATTTCGGAATGCAATTCCTTTCAGCATCAGGGTTGAGGAGTTGGATATGTACCTACTCGAGTTCATTCAAGTCTTTAATTGGTACCGTAATATCAATTTAAATAACCGAAAGTTTCTAAATCCCATTAGTTTTGGGGATCAGGTCCTCTACAGCATCAGGATTGAGGAGTTGGAATCCAAATTTTTTTATAGAACAGGGTCGCAAAGTTTTTCTATCGATTAAAAAATGAATTACATAAATCGGTTCAGAAATCTCGGAGATATCGGTGTACATAGGTAGAAAAACACAATTCCTCCTTTTTTGAAAGTCGGTTAAAAAAGTAGCCTATGTTACTCCCTGGTTAATTCTCTACTTGTGTGTGAAAGTCCCGTCAAAATCGGTTCAGCCGTTCCGAAGATTAGCCCGTTCAAACAGACAGACAGACAGACAGACAGACAGACAGACAGACAAAAATTTTAAAAACGTGTGATTCGGTTATGGTATCGTTCAAATAACCGTATGAGCTTAATATGTGGTAGTTATTTCGAAATTACAGACAGACACTTCAATTTTATTTATTAGTATAGATCATGCATAATAATAAAACAGTTTGCGGCAGACTTAAGACAAAAGATGGCCTCCCTAAAATGTATACATGAACACTCAACACGCACAACTTGAGACATCACAAATCACAATGAACACGCGCCATTTTATGTCTTCGGATTGTGCGTGTATGATACCTAATCTAAGCAATTGTGAGTGTATTTTTGACACGTTTTTAAAGTAGGTATGGCTTCTCCACTACTATTAATTTCTCAATGGTTGATAAGACGTAAACGACCAAGGAGGTCGCGCGAATTTCCCGCCATGACTCAAAAATCTAGAACCCAGAGCCTGTACTACAATGGAGAAAAAATTATATATATAAAGCTACTTGAAGTTACGTACTGATCACCTCTCCTGAACAATTTTGTATGGGACTTTTTCACCATATTTTCCGTGTGTGTAAAATTCAAAAATTTAAGGTCTATAAAATTATAGAGAGAGCTGGACGTGGAAAATTGACTAGGGTGCCCTAAGGGATCTCGAAAACTATCAGTCGGAAAGGTACCCTCCCGAAACAAAAAATGTTCAAAACCTTGGGCAATTGGGTGAACCGGTGAAAAAAATATGGCCACCATACAAAAAAAATTTCGTCTCCATACAAAAAATTTCCTAATTTTCAAGAGGCTCTCCAGAACAATTTTGTATGGAACTTTTTTCTCTTCACTACTTATGTGCGTAGAACTTATGGGTCTTCCTTCAGAAAATTATGAAACGTCATGAATGTGGAAAATTTACCAGAGTACCTCATGGGTTCTCCAAAACTACCAGTCATACAGACATGGTCCCAAACAAATGTTATTAAAGACCTTGGGCCATTAGGTGAACCGGTGAAAAAAAGATGGCCGCCGAACAAAAAAAAAATTTCTCCATACAATTTTTTTGGGTAATTTTCAAGAGGCTCTCCAGAACAATTTTGTATGGAACTTTTTTCCCTTCAATATTTATGTGCGTAGAACTTATAGGTCTTCCTTCAGAAAATTATGAAACGTCATGAATGTGGAAAATTTACCAGAGTACCTCATGGGTCCTCCAAAACTACCAGTCATACAGACATGGTCCCAAACAAATGTTATTAAAGACCTTGGGCCATTAGGTGAACCGGTGAAAAAAAGATGGCCGCCGAACAAAAAAAAATTCTCTCCATACAAATTTTTTGGGTTCTTTTCAAGAGGCTTCTCAGAACAATTTTGTATGGAACCTTTTCCCTTAACTATTTATATATGTCGTACTTATGGGTCTTCCTTCAGGAAAATTCTGAAACGTCATGATTGTGGAAAATTTACCAGAGTACCTCATGGGTCCTCGAAAACTACCAGTCATACAGGCATGGTCCCAAACAAATGTTGTTTAGAACCTTGGGCCATTGGGTGAACGGGTAAAAAAAAAGATGGCCGCCGAACAAAAAAAAATTCTCTCCATACAAATTTTTGGGTTCTTTTTTAAGAGGCTCTCTTAGACATTTTTGTATAAAACTTTTTCCCCCCAATACACGTATAAGTAAATAGAACTTAAAGATTTTTTTTTTCACAAAAAATTCAAAACGTAGTGAATGAGGAAAAATTACCAGAGTACCCTAATGGCCCTCAAAAACTATCAATCATAGAGACATGGTCTTGAAACTAAAAATGTTCAAGACCTCAGGCCCTTTAGTGAGCCAGTAAAAAAAAGATAGTCCATACAAAATTTCTTTTTAATTTTCAAGTGGCTCTCCAGAACATTTTCGTATAGATCTTTTTTTCCCCACTAAACGCATGCATAGAACTCATTAGTGTCCTTTCAGAAAAGATACAAAGCGTGATACCAATATTTCTTTCTATCTTTCAAGAGACTCTCCAGAATATTCTGGTTTTTGGTATGGCCTCCCATTTCTTTATTTTATGAATATTGAAGAGACCACAAGGCCCGCGAGCTGCTTGCAGCTCGCGCACCGAGCGCAACACTAGTTATTTTATAACATTACTTTGCAATAATTTCCTAACAAAGTAGTGTTATAATGAACTTTTTTAATTTTTTTTAAATATTATAGATGTATGTGAATAAAGTAGGCCAATATATGATACATTTTGATTTCTTAATCAGGATTTTAAGATATGAGAGTAGATAAAGTTCATTATAACACTACTTTGTTAGGAAATTATTGCAAAATAATACTTTAAAATAATTTTTTCTACATTAAAGTACAGGTCACCCCAAGTCACGACTCTGGGTTCTGGATTTTTGAGCTATGGCGGGAAATTCGTGCGTCGTTTTTGGTTGTCTATGGCTATTGTGTGCCTGTGATATATAAGTATTACCTAGGTACTGTAATTTTAGCTATTGTTCAAATTAATATAATAATAACATTTCTTCCTGGATTTTTATTTGAGTCATGGGCCATGGCCAATGCGACGGCGCAGCGCGAGAGTGTGGCGCTACCATAATTGACCATAGACAATAGACATCACCTGACGGTGACGCTGCAGTCACGCACATACGTGAATGAATTTTGGTGCCATACGCTATATTATATTTAAGTTTTTAATTTATTGTTTTTGTTACTCAAAACTTTATAAAGTGGTTTTTATTGTGCAGACAAATGTCTAGCAGTGATACTTACTGAAGAGAATTTAACTCCACCTGACATTCTGGAAGTAGCAACGACCAACAATCTCTTGCCAACAAAACCAAGGAAAACTTACGGCAAATATTACCAAGATTTTATATAAGGTTTGGATTTTAAAATATGAGTTTAGATAAAGTATTGTATGAAACTCGTCGGTATTAAAACACGTGTGATACTATTAAAAAACTCACCTGCGGCTCGTTTTTTAAACTCACACTCATGTTTTAATAACCTCTATTATGCAACCGTTTCATAAACTACTATTAATGTACAGATACGGCAAGTCTACGATTTTATTATATTATGTATATAGATTTATATATTTTATTTATATAGTGGATTTATAAGGTGGAAGCGGGCTATCGCGGCTTTCCCGAAAGAATTTTAAGAAATTTCACTTCAAAAAAATTTACTTCAGCAAGACTATGTCGTTGTATTTAGAGGGTCTGGAGCGGTTCGGGTGACTGACGATCTCCTGCACTCGCACGTCGGACTGGCTGTCCCACGCGCCGGCGCCGAGCTCCACCACGCCCATGCGCACTAGCGTAGGTGTCACCCTGTAACACGCAAGCAGACAAACAAGCATCACTACATAGTATAAAACAAAGTCACTTTCTCTGTCCCTATATCCCTATGTCCCTATGTATGCTTAAATCCTTAAAACTACGCAACGGATTGTGATGCGGTTTTTTTTTAATAGATAGAGTGATTCAAGAGGAAGGTTTATAAGTAGAAAAATTGGACCCGGTAGGTGACGCTAATAGCGGGCAGGACGACGTCTGCCGGGTCCGCTAGTAAATTACAAATTAAAAAACCCCCCAAATTCGCCATTGCCATGGCGGCCATGTTAGATTTGAATAGTGCTATTCTACTAGTCAAGCCCTTTCATTTGATACCCATATTGAGGAGTTGTGAAAAAATATGCAATCCGCCATTTTGTGACGGCGGCCATCTTGGACCGATTTTCATCAAACATAAGAACACTTCACCTTTCAAACAAAAAAAACCGCATTCAAATCGGTTCATCCGTTTGAGCGCTACGGTGGAACAGACACACACACACACACACACATACACACGCACAGACACGTCAAACTTATAACACCCCGTCGTTTTTGCGTCGAGGGTTAGTTAAATACTTTCTCTCTCTCTCTCTGCCTCATTCATGCCTCAAGTTAATATCTCACTGTAGTTGGGACTTGGGACATTACAAACGTGCGATCCATGTCATAAATCATTTGTATCGAACTTCTCGCTCGCACTCACAGGCCTTATGGAACTGGAACTTGATTCTGTGGTGTGTGTAACAATAATAAAGGATTCGTAGATAGTCGATAACAGGTTATAAAGACGACGGAGCGCCCTCACTACACTTAACTATGATCTGTCAGCTTTACAAATGTGCGAACTGACTCAGTTCGCACGTTTGTAATGTCCCAACTATAGGAGACTGTAGCAGCGTACCACCCGTCTCGCCACCGTGGTGTCTTGCCACTAGGATGTTGTCAGTTCACAAGCTATATTTTAGGACAAAATAAAACCGACTTCAATATACATAGGTACCATAAAATTTTAAGAATTCCTGAAATTTTGATTGGAGATAGATTATGCCCTGACTTAACACATAGGCTACTGGCTACTTTTTATCCTGGAAAATCCACAGTTCCCACGGGATTCTGAAAAAACCGAAATCTATAGCTGCAGCTATAGGTAGATTACCATAGCAAACTTCCTTCAAAGTAGGTAAAAGGGTTGGAAAAGGGAACGGGAACCGGAAATCCACGATTCCCTCGGGATTTGTGAAAAACCGAAATTCACGCGAGCGAAGCCGCGGGCAGAAGCTAGTAGGTACTACATGTTAGTTGTTGAACCATCAAAGTGTGATCCCGGCCGCCACCACCAAATTGGTTGCGTTTTGTTGGTAGCGCGACTGGTTGCGCCGCCACTGGCGTCCTAGTAAGACAGTGCCTTTAGTCACACAATGATGAAGTTTTCTTTGGATATTTACCTGCTACCTAAAAATCCCAGACCCTTCAGATGATAATGATGATGTTGGTGATGATTAAACACTATAACGTACTTGTCGAACGATTCCACGCAGTGAGCAGCCGTGAGGACATAAGAGTCCGATATTAAACACTATAACGTACTTGTCGAACGATTCCACGCAGTGAGCAGCCGTGAGGACATAAGAGTCCGATACAAGAGAACCACCGCACCGGAAGTCATATTCACCAGATTTATTGTATTTGTACCCAAGCGTCACCTAAAAAAAAATACTCCCTTTACAAATACCGCAATACAATAACAATAGTTTTCCTATTAGCATTATAACTTTACCTGTATACCTGTACATATTTGTATTGTATCTCCAAAAGTAAGTAACTTACAGTCAAAATTTTTACGTCATTTTGTTGCTTATCTCAAAAACTGTCGATTTAATAATTACCCACAAAAACGCACAGCAAATTGAAATGGCTGTCCCTGGGAGGGGGAGGGAGGCAGTGGTATTTTCAGTGGTAATGAGTTGTAGAATATGGCCCTAAAATATCGCTAGTTCGATCCCGAACACACGGTATATTAAGATTGGTAAGTACACTTTACACTTTTTGAACGTCAATTTAAAAGTAAGTAGGTACATAGAAGTGAGGTAATGGTGATAATTACTTACGAAGACTTAAACTAAAAAAACGAGGGTTTCAAACGCGGCTTGGTCTGTGAAGAGCTCACAACAAACTCAGGCGGGTTTTCTTTTTTATTATCACCATCTTCTATCTATATACATATAATAAAATCGTAGACTTGCCGTATCTGTACATTGAAGATTTTTGCAAAATAATAACTGGGGGATGTTAAGGATAAGTAATAGAACGGAAAAAAGCTATTTTTGAAATTTTTGTCTGTTTATCTGTTTATCTGTTTATCTGTTTGTGCGCGCATCACGCAAAAACTACTGAATGGATTGAAACTAAACTTGGTATGATTTAAGTTCATACTATGAAGTAACATATAGGATACTTTTTATCCCGAAATTCAGCACTGTTCCCTTGGGAGAGGGGATGAAAGTTAAAATGTGTACTTAGCTGTAATTCATTAACGCGTGGTCCGATTTCATTCATTCTTTTTTTGTTAGAAAGAAGATACTTTAAAGATTACCAGTTAATCTCAGAAAGGCTGAATCGATTTTGATGGGACTTTGACTGGCGGATGTTTACATTTTGATCTACCTAAACATCCACCAGTTAACTTTTTTAGCAAGGTATGAGCTCAAAGGAGCTTAGGAAAACAAGATGATTCCCACGGGATTTTTGAAAACCAAACCAAGTCCACGCGAACGAAGTCGCGGGTGTCCGCTTGTAATATAATAAAACTGTAACAGATCCAATTCTGTACATTGAAGATATTTTGAAAATTTCTTTTGGAGGACATTCTATAATCGATACTGAAGCCAAAACTGTAATTTTTTTTCATTTTTGTCTGTCTGTCTGTTTGTCTGTCTGTACCTTGGCCGCGCATCACGCCGAAACTACTGAATGGATTCAAATGAAACTTGGTACGATTTGAGTTTATACTCCGAGGTAGGACATAGGATACTTTTTATCCCGAAATTCAGCACGGTTCTTTTGGGAGAGGGGATGAAAGTTAAAACGTGTATTTAGCTGTAATTCATTAACGCGTTGTTCGATTTCATTAATTCTTTTTTTGTTAGAAAGGCAGTACTTTATATATTGTCCCATAAATATTTCAAGGTCATAGGTTTTTTAGTTCAGAAATGACAGACATTACAACCTCAGTATTGGGTTTAAATAACTTGGGACCCGGATCTTTGAACGTACGGCTTATTTTAAACTCGTGTGCGTTTAAATTTATGTTTGTCGGTCTGTCTATTTGTTCCAGCTAATCTCCGAAACGGCTGGATCGATTTAAATGCAACTTTCAATGTTATAAGGAGTAACTTAGGCTACATTTAGTTTAGGTACATAAAAGAATTATGGGATCCGATCCGATCCTATATAAAAACCTATATGTACGCGAACGAAGTTGCGGGGATCAGCTAGTTGCACAATATTTCTACGTGTAGAGGTATTCTACGTTGGTATGAAGAAATGCTCGGGCAAAACGGTAAGATCTGAGTGAAAACTGCGCGTGCAAGAAAGACAAGACAGACAGACAAGAACGTGTAATTACTGTCAAGGCTCCATCGACAAAAAGAAAGTATCTTACCATATGTGGGAACTCTCCACGCGAGGCATTTGCTCCGCCTATTATGTGTGAATTTAGGGGCGGTAAGCTTGAGTCAATAATTTTCTGACATTCTGCAAAAAAAATATACAATGTGGCCGATTCTGTTGTACACAATCTCTAAATCTAAACTAAAATGACAGGTCTAAATATATTCCTGTCTCTTTCACAATCCTCCCTGCTGAAGGGGATGGCACTATTTTTAAACCTGTCATTTTAGTTTAGATTTAGAGATTGTGTACAACAGAATCGGCCACAATATAGTTATATTTAAGAAAAATTTAACCGACTTCAATATCTACATATACCGAAAAAAAGAATCCTTTTCAGTTAAAAAGGATAAAGTGTCCATATTATCTTGAAAATTGCTCACAGATCCGATTTTCATGAAACTTGTACTGTTACTTAAATTTAATTAGTAGAGAGAATTCAAGTCAATAAAAACATAACGCTCACAATTCGATTAACAGTTTTGGAGCGTCCACAAATGTGTGGACAAACATACATGTGCTTATGTTTGTATGTAAGTACTTATATTTGTTTGGAAGCCTTCTTAATATATTAAGCTAATTATATTGGGGTTCCAATAATATCACATATGTAGGTAACATAGATTACATTTCGAAATTGATTTACACTTCCTTTTTTGAAGTCGGTTAGTAAAAATATCAAAGTTTTTAACGTTATGTTGGTATTTATCGCATACTAATGGACCCGGCAGACTTCGTCCTGCCCGGTGACATACCGACATCGGCGCCACCTACTGAGACCCGGTAGGTTAACCTGTACCTATCCGGTAATTGTGTTTTCAAACCATCCAGGAACCCATTGAAATATACACACAAAATTTCATCCAAATCGGTCCAGCCGTTTAGGAGGAGTTAGATGATAAACACACGTACCTACGGAATAATTATATAGGTACAGGTGAGAGAGTTTACCGTATCCACGTGACGGGATGTTTGACAGTTACGAAACCCGTGAACATTTTGTATGGGAAAATGTTTTTTATTTTATTTTTTCGTCAATTTTCCAAAGTTTTTAATAGTTATTATGCTATTCGGGACGGCGACAAATACAACAAATCAATAAACATGAAAATCGCTCCAGCCGTTCTCGAGTGTTCGAACTAACACGACTTTGTTTTATTATATATATATATATATATATAGATATATAGATTTGTCACGCATTACGATCAGCAATGAATATGCATGTGTATAAATTAGCATTGAATGTAAAACTAACCTCTGTCAGCGATCCTGGCTTCACTTCCTGTAAAAATATATGAAAAAAATTATGATCCAGCAATTTCAGAGAATTCGGTGTAGATACTTACCAATCAAGAATATTAGTGACATTTGGGTACATTTATGCGTGTAACTTCGTACATAAGAATGATAACTAGGTGTGCTATACTTATGCTAAAATCTTCCTGAAATATGTAGATAAATTATGAAAAAATCATTAAAATCGGTTCATTGGTTTTGAAGAAATCGCGAACATGCAAACCTACATACATAAGCGTCGACCGTCGAATACAGAACTTCCTTTTTTCAAGTCGGTTAAAAACCATACCGTATAATATAAACATCGGCACGTAGATCGAACACTGAAGGAACCATGGAGGGGATAGCTGCGTATGGGAACTGTCGCGCACGTAATGCCTCCTCTACATGTCTGCAGATGCGTCCGCGGACGCCCGCAGATACATCCGCAGATGGATCACTACGAGCTGTCCACACGTCTGCAGATCGATCAGTCTAGGTTCATTCTCGACAGACGCAACACGGACGTTTAAAAATGGATATTGAGACCGTAGCTGCCGCAACTATTTATTTATTTAGTACTTTTAACTTCTACGTGAATGTGCATCCTCGGTGCTCATATTATTAGCCATTTAAACAAGAATTAAACCGCAAGAAGCACGCGTGCACTCTCAATCGCAACTCCGATGAAACTGATGCGTCACCAGACGTGTGGACAGTCGCCGGACGTCCGCGCCGAAACCCTTTGATCTGTGCCACAAAAACCGCCAACAATCGGATTCGAGGCGGACGCGTCTGCGGTCGTCTGCGGACGTTAAATACCTACAGCAGATGCACAAATTACCCCCTCTATACGTCCGCGGACGCATCCGCAGATGACGTCCGCGGACGCGTCTGCAGACATGTAGAGGAGGCTTAATACAATAGCTTACCCCCTCCACTTTCCTTCAGTGTTCGATCTACGTGCCGATGTTTATACCTACCATAAAATGTATCCTCTCCTCTTGGTATTGGCGGTCGGATGTCTCCACGCGGACAGCAGACTATTTCAATCAAACCACTGAAGCCACATCTACTAAACGGATGGAATTCCTTCGCTTGAATGTAACTGTAAACAAGTAAAAATTAAAAATAAAACCCCGACATTCGCCATTTTGTGGTGGCGGCCATCTTAGATTTGCATAGTGCTATTCTACTAGTTTTTAATTTGATACACATATTGAGGGAGTTGTGAAAAAATATGTAATCCGCCATTTTGTGGCGGCGGCCATCTTGGACCGATTTTCATTAAATATACTAAAACGAGTAACTAATCGGGAATACTCCCGACAAATTCACCTTTTATTTTTCATTCACTCACACACACAGACACGTCAAACTTGTAACACCCCGTCGTTTTTGCGTCGGGGGTTAAAAAGTACTGATGCACTGAAATTGTATTGCATAGAGAAATGCAATACAATTTGAGATCAGGCGCAGGCGACATGACCCGGCCACGGCTTCACGTGCTCTCCGAGGCACGGGGTCTGTAACAAAGCTTGTTATTGAGAATTTCTTAACTGAAAAACCAAACTACTTTCTATTTTATTTATGGCCCGACCCGGGAATCGAACCCAGGACCTCAGGACAGCCGAACAAGTTAGCCAACTAAACTAGACCAACGAGGTAGGTACGTTATCAGGATATAATTTTATTTATACTTGTAGTATGTACGATAAAAGGCGGTAGCACACCTCCGCCACAAAACTATATATAGCAGTGGAATGAAAGAACCACAAACTGCCTGTTCAAAATTATATGCCTTTATTTCTATTTCTTTTGTTTGGTTTCGCGGCAGAGTTTTGGCTTTGGTTTCGCGGCGGAGATGTGCTACTATCCTAAGATATTTACTGACCTTAAAGCAATTGGACAATCCGTCGAGAGTTTACATGTTCCCTTCGATATTTCTTCGTTGGGAACACATTCGTCCCCAACTGTTGACATTTAAGAATAAATTATATCAATCAACCTAATAGTCGGACTTTTAATTTGATGCAGAAAAGTGACGTTACATGTTCATGTTTCATGTTTCATTTATGTGTTTCAAACAATCCTACAAATTTTCAGCCAAGTGTGAATAAACTGTGCGTGTCCAGGAGTATATTTTTTTCCAGGTGTCGGATCGATGAGGACTTTTCACATTTCATTTATAATAGTGTTTTGAACAATCCTACCAATTTTCAGCCAGGTGGGAGTTATTGTAGCCTTGAAAGTCTAAATTGACTGGGCTATAGGTTCAGCCGTTCCGAAGATAAGCCCAAACAAACATACAGACAATAATTTTGAAAACGTGTTTTGTTATGCTTTCATTCTTATCACATATAGGTAATACCTATAAGATAGTTATTTTGAAATCACAAGACATACACTTCAATTTTATTGGTGCGGGTGTGGTGCGGGTTGTTACGTTCCCTCAAATATGGTTGAGCGAAGCAATGGCTGGATCATGCGTCATGCTCGTGAACGGGTGCCGCCGTCGGAAATGGGGCTACTTTTGTCTGCCCTTCTTAACGTGTAGAATTGTAAGCACCATTCCGAACCAGTGGTAGATTCATTTGTCGATTCAAAAGCACTTGTAAAAGTTTATCTGAATAAAAAATATGTCTTAGACTTGCCTTTACACAAGTTTAAGAACTTTATTAAAAGTATGCTCATAAAAAAAGCTTATTATACAATTGAAGATTATATAAACGATAAAAAAGCTTGGATTTAAGTCGTTCCAGCAATGCGCGAGACGGCATTTCAATCATGTACATTAATAATAATAATTGTTATAATGTTATTTTTAAAAAAGAGCAACCGCCGAGTTTCTTGCAGGTTCTTCTCGGCTGGAACTGCATTCCGAACCTGTGGTAGACTCAATCGACGATTCAAAAGCACTTGTAAAAGTTTATTTGAATAAAAAACTTTTCTATTCTATTCTATTCTATTTATTTGTATAGATGCGAACATGTGCCTGTTTATCTATCTGTACTTACCTAACCTTCTGTTGTATGCAACACGAAATTGTCTGATATTTTATTTTTAAAAACCCGGGATTTTCCTGTGACACAATTGATGATTACCCGATCTGGCCCATAGCGTGTATTCTGTACACGGTGTATGGTTTCGTTCCCCGTCTCACTCTATCATAAGTAGATAAGTTAATCTAATCTCTCTCTTCTTTAATAAGCAGATGGGACACAGACTAAGAATAATATATATCGTCCCAAAGGAAAACAATAAAAGACCTTGCGAAGTCGTGAGAAACAACTTATAGGTACTTATACTTCTTTAGCTCCCTATGGTCAGTAGGGCTATTCTCTAAAATACCATCTCGATATCGAAGCTCACTCAAGTGAGATAACTCGCTTCGAAAGCAAACTCACTTCACCTTGGTTTGATATTCTGTAAACATCTGCTACGCACTTGCGAAGTGAAGTGAGTTTGAGTGAGAAGACCTGTACTATCGAGTTTTACAGAGTACAAATTAGCAAACTCATCTCGAATTCACTCTCTATAATTCGAAAATGGCTTTACAGAATAGCCCTGCTGGTCCCTAATTTGTGACCAAGGCTCAAAGACTACTTTATTTAAAAAAATGTAACTGCAACGGTTTATGGACGGTAATTTTACGTGATAACGTCATAAGAAAACATTGCCTCTCTATCGCTTGTGCCGCGCTCTCGTTTGCACACTCGGCTAACATTGACTATCTATCGCTTGTTCCGCGCTCTCACTTGCACTCTCGGCTAGGCGGTACGTGACAATGAGTCATGCTTTTTGCGTGCGTGCGGCCGACGTTCATCGATTTTTAAGACGTTATCACGTCAAAAAAAATAAACAACATATTTACCTTCTCCAGCAATAATAACTTTAAATAGTATCAAACAGCACAAAAATATATTCATATTATATCCACTGAGCGACATGTTGATTATAAATGTTCCCGGTCACTAAGGCGATTTTCCTCAATCTATTTAATAATTAATAATAACATAAACACGCTTGGGAAAAACCAACTTTATCTGGCACAATTTTTATCTACAAGTTGTGTGAATTATTAAATGCAAAACAATAATATACAATTAAGTACATCACTTCACTTGATAGTTGCGATCAACAGAATATTAATGTAAGTAACTTTAATAAGGTAAACATTTTTAATTATAGTCTTTTGATGTGAATACAAGTGTAAATTAAAAATTTAAAAACCCCCGACAATCGCCATTTTGTGGTGGCGGCCATCTTGGATTTGCATAGTGCTATTCTACTAGTCAAGCCCTTTCATTTGATACCCATATTAAGGGAGTTGTGAAAAAATATGTAATCCGCCATTTTGTAGCGGCGGCCATCTTTAGGTAGGTATCGGTAGATCGATTTTCATCAAACATAGCTAACAACACTCTCGACTAATTCACCTTTCAAACAAAAAAAAAACCGCATTCTAATCGGTTCACCCGTTTGAGCGCTACAGGGGAACAGACAGACACACACACACACGCACGCACGCACGCACGCACGCACGCACGCACGCACGCACGCACGCACACACACGCACACACACACACACACACACACACACACACACACACACACACACACGCACACACACACACACACACACAGAGAGAGAGAGAGACACAGACATGTCAAACTTATAACACCCCGTCGTTTTTGCGTCGGGGGTTAAAAATCAGTTAATATTACAACCATACAGATGGAGAACACGGTGTTGTCTGCAAATCACGAACTTGTCTGCATAATACAGAAAGGCCAATGGGACTTTATGGGAAAAGCCAACAGAACGAGAAACTTGTGACCTTTGTTAAGATATACATTTTAAGTTTTCTTTTTGCTCTTTTTACCCGACTACGGCAAAGCCACAAGGAAGGGATGTGATTTTAGCAGTCTATGTATGTATGTTTGTATCCGATTTTTGTATGAGATTCTGTGTATACCATCGTAGCGCCTAAACTACTAGACCGATTTTGATGAATGAGGTGTCTATTGATTCGTTGTTATGGTCCAGGTGACATAGGCTACATTTTATTTACGAAAAAATCTAAAAGTGACCTTCGCGCGGCTTTCTAGATTATTAAATTAGTTTCGGTAATTACATAACAGATGGCGCTAATAGCGCCTTGCCCCGCGCTTTCTGCACACTAAATTATTTTTTATATTAAATTAAATTATTATGCGTAATCGGGTTTTAGTTTACGAACTTTATCTTGTCTCTATTATACATATAACCTGTCTTTTGTTTGTTTTTCTTATGTGGTGTGCAATAAAGTATATACATACATTCATAGGTACATACCTACTATACTATATTTCACTTTCTTAAAAAAAATGCCATTTCCCCTCCCCCCTTATTTACAGTTAAAAAAAAATATAAAACGACGTTTGTAACATAGTTTTTGGACATCAGCAACAATTCTGCTTTACAAATACAGTTAGTTATGTGGTCCCAAATTAAAGGGATTTGAGATTTTTGAGGTGGTCCAACTATTTGACTAAATAGCTAATTATACGTTAACTTTTAAGGTACAGTTGATTCCGTTACTTTATTATATTTACAAACATATTATCAGTTTTTCATATTATGATTAATAAAATCCTTCATCATAGTAGGTATCTATAACTATTCTATTCTATAGATACCAAAAATATAATAAAATAAGGTATAGACTAAAGATTATTGTTTGCATTTCCAATTAGACACGCCATGGAGTAAATAGTAAATGGTTTTGGAAATAATACTAAAAATAATAATATAAAAAATATTTATTTGTGAATCACAACACTAGAGAGCTTTTCAATTATGCTTATATTGACTAGTAACACAATATATACATATGTACCTATTAAAAGAACTTCGTAGTATATAAAATCATGTAAAATACAGAGTACATAATATTGATAGGAAATATATTCGAAATTTAATAATCCTACTAATATTATAAATGTGAAAGTGTGGATGTTTGGATATTTGGATGTTTAGATGTTTGGATGTTTGTTACTCAATCACGCCGCAACTACTGAACCGATTTGGCTGAAATTTTGAATGAAGATAGATTATGATCTGACTTAAAACAACTCTTGGAAAAATCCACAGTTCCCACGGGATTTTGAAAAAATCGAAATCTATAGCTACAGTTATAGGTAGATTATTATAGCAAACTTTCTTGAAAGTAGGTATAAAGGTTGGAAAAGGGAGCGGGAACGGGAACTGGAAATCCACGATTCCCTTGGGATTTGTGAAAAACCGAAACTCATGCGGGCGAAGCCGCGGGCATTCTCTAGTTTTCAATAATAGTACATTGACGAAATGTTGTTTGACAGCAGAACGCAGGTCTTTCTAATTTTCTTCATTCATTCGACGTGTATTTTTTTTTTCTACGTAATACTATCTTCTGCCCGCGGCTTAGCCCGCGTGAATTTCGGTTTTTTACAAATCCCGAGGGAATCGTGGATTTCCGGTTACCGTTCCCGCTCCCTTTTCCAACATTTATACCTACTTTCAAGGAAGATTGCTATAGTAATCTACCTATAGCTGTAGCTATAGTTTTTTCAAAATCCCGTGGGATCTGTGGATTTTTCCGGGATGAAAGTGCAAACGCATACAGCTGCATGCAACTATTGTAATAATGTGCTATGTGAGCGTGATTTACTTGAGAATAGTCAGCGCCATATATCACGTTTTTGGAAGTTTATATCTATTTTAGTCCCACAGGAATACTTTTCCGGGATAAAAAGTAGGCTTTGTGTTAAGTCAGGGCATAAATAATCTATCTCCATTCAAAATTTCAGCCAAATTGGTTCAGTAGTTGCGACGTTATAGAGTAACAAACATACACATACACACAAACTTTCGCCTTTATAAATAGGTAATATATTATTATTGTGATATTGTGATGTACACCGATGTCTCCGAGATCTATAGACCGATTTGCGTGATTTTTTGTTATCTTGATATTTACCTACTACGTATCAAAATACATGAGAATTGGCACGACATAGTATGCTGTATGCTAATTTGTGGAAAAATATTGGCATTTCCATTTCGTCACGCGAGATCTTCAAACATTTTCAAAACACTAGGGAATGTTAATGTTACGGCAAAAGCAATAATTTTTTTTTTCAAAATTCAATTATGAAGAACCGTTAAAAAGGCGTTTATACTGCGAAGTCTGACACGTTTCATACAGTTCCTTGTGTTACGTACACGCGTACGCGCGCGTTCCGAGTTACATACTCCCGTGCAGCATCCGTTGCGCGTCGGAGTCTCTTAGGCGTCATACTATGTAAGCGAACTTAACGCGAATGCGTTGCGGCGCTAAGATAAGGAACGCTAAATCGCTCGGCGGCACAGCTTCGCCGGTAGGGTGGTAACTAGCTACGGCCGAAGCCTCTCACCGAACCGAACGAGAGACAATTTAGAAATATCAAATAATAAATTGCTAAACCGCTCCTGCCGGGAACCCATGACCTCCCACTTAAAAACCACACCGCTCACCACTGCACCAGGGAGGATGAGAACCGCATTCGCATCTAGTTTGCTTACATAGGACGGCTAGTCAGACTTGACGGGTCGCGTGAGTTGGTGTGACGGGCTGCGCTCGTGGGCCGCGGGCTAGGCACGGTTGGGCCGCGGGCTAGGCACGGTTGAGCCACACCACGCTCTCAATCCAGTCGAGGTAGCGGGACACGCGCGTGTACACGCCGGGCACGGGCGAGCCGCAGCCGCGCCCGAACGACGTCACAGCCACCAGTCGGAACTGCCCGTCGTCAGCGGTCAGCCCCTGCAGGGGCCCCCCCGAGTCCCCCTGTCGACGACGAACGCTTTTAGGTCTCTATTGTTCACACACGTTTTATGCCGTGAAAAATTACGGTTTATTCGCCGTAAGGCAGACACGGTTGTCACGGTTGTCAATGGAAGCTTGTTCACACGCTCGGCGCGGGCACTACGCCACGGCAAGCAAGCCGTACGGTTAAGAAACCTTGCTGTGAATGAGGCCTTAGGTGAATAAACAAAATCGAGCTGTCCTGTGCTATGTTCCATCGCTCCACTAACATTATAATGAAGCATCAGACGAGGCCTGCTGCGCTGCGCCTTGTTTTTTGTGCAAGAAGTTTAATCATTGTTTGACGGATTTCTTTTAACAATAATCTGCCAAAGTATCGTGCTCTTTATCTCCAGTGTTAAATCGAGTTTCAAAGCACACGTTCGCCTTCTGTTATATGTTATACGTCGAGTTTCGAAGTACCTGGCAAGTGTCACGCAGGCCCATGGGGTCGCCGGCGCAGATCTGCTCGTCGGAGATGCCCTGCGGCAGCTTGCGCCAGTTGGTGTACGACTCGCCGCACTTACTCCTCGACACCACCGTCACGCTCGCCTTCTGTTGTATGTTATACGTCGAGTTTCGAAGTACCTGGCAAGTGTCACGCAGGCCCATGGGGTCGCCGGCGCAGATCTGCTCGTCGGAGATGCCCTGCGGCAGCTTGCGCCAGTTGGTGTACGACTCGCCGCACTTACTCCTCGACACCACCGTCACGCTCGCCTTCTGTTGTATGTTATACGTCGAGTTTCGAAGTACCTGGCAAGTGTCACGCAGGCCCATGGGGTCGCCGGCGCAGATCTGCTCGTCGGAGATGCCCTGCGGCAGCTTGCGCCAGTTGGTGTACGACTCGCCGCACTTACTCCTCGACACCACCGTCACGTTCGCCTTCTGTTGTATGTTATACGTCGAGTTTCGAAGTACCTGGCAAGTGTCACGCAGGCCCATGGGGTCGCCGGCGCAGATCTGCTCGTCGGAGATGCCCTGCGGCAGCTTGCGCCAGTTGGTGTACGACTCGCCGCACTTACTCCTCGACACCACCGTCACGCTCGCCTTCTGTTGTATGTTATACGTCGAGTTTCGAAGTACCTGGCAAGTGTCACGCAGGCCCATGGGGTCGCCGGCGCAGATCTGCTCGTCGGAGATGCCCTGCGGCAGCTTGCGCCAGTTGGTGTACGACTCGCCGCACTTACTCCTCGACACCACCGTCACGCTCGCCTTCTGTTGTATGTTATACGTCGAGTTTCGAAGTACCTGGCAAGTGTCACGCAGGCCCATGGGGTCGCCGGCGCAGATCTGCTCGTCGGAGATGCCCTGCGGCAGCTTGCGCCAGTTGGTGTACGACTCGCCGCACTTACTCCTCGACACCACCGTCACGCTCGCCTTCTGTTGTATGTTATACGTCGAGTTTCGAAGTACCTGGCAAGTGTCACGCAGGCCCATGGGGTCGCCGGCGCAGATCTGCTCGTCGGAGATGCCCTGCGGCAGCTTGCGCCAGTTGGTGTACGACTCGCCGCACTTACTCCTCGACACCACCGTCACGCTCGCCTTCTGTTGTATGTTATACGTCGAGTTTCGAAGTACCTGGCAAGTGTCACGCAGGCCCATGGGGTCGCCGGCGCAGATCTGCTCGTCGGAGATGCCCTGCGGCAGCTTGCGCCAGTTGGTGTACGACTCGCCGCACTTACTCCTCGACACCACCGTCACGTTCGCCTTCTGTTGTATGTTATACGTCGAGTTTCGAAGTACCTGGCAAGTGTCACGCAGGCCCATGGGGTCGCCGGCGCAGATCTGCTCGTCGGAGATGCCCTGCGGCAGCTTGCGCCAGTTGGTGTACGACTCGCCGCACTTACTCCTCGACACCACCGTCACGCTCGCCTTCTGTTGTATGTTATACGTCGAGTTTCGAAGTACCTGGCAAGTGTCACGCAGGCCCATGGGGTCGCCGGCGCAGATCTGCTCGTCGGAGATGCCCTGCGGCAGCTTGCGCCAGTTGGTGTACGACTCGCCGCACTTACTCCTCGACACCACCGTCACGCTCGCCTTCTGTTGTATGTTATACGTCGAGTTTCGAAGTACCTGGCAAGTGTCACGCAGGCCCATGGGGTCGCCGGCGCAGATCTGCTCGTCGGAGATGCCCTGCGGCAGCTTGCGCCAGTTGGTGTACGACTCGCCGCACTTACTCCTCGACACCACCGTCACGTTCGCCTTCTGTTGTATGTTATACGTCGAGTTTCGAAGTACCTGGCAAGTGTCACGCAGGCCCATGGGGTCGCCGGCGCAGATCTGCTCGTCGGAGATGCCCTGCGGCAGCTTGCGCCAGTTGGTGTACGACTCGCCGCACTTACTCCTCGACACCACCGTCACGCTCGCCTTCTGTTGTATGTTATACGTCGAGTTTCGAAGTACCTGGCAAGTGTCACGCAGGCCCATGGGGTCGCCGGCGCAGATCTGCTCGTCGGAGATGCCCTGCGGCAGCTTGCGCCAGTTGGTGTACGACTCGCCGCACTTACTCCTCGACACCACCGTCACGCTCGCCTTCTGTTGTATGTTATACGTCGAGTTTCGAAGTACCTGGCAAGTGTCACGCAGGCCCATGGGGTCGCCGGCGCAGATCTGCTCGTCGGAGATGCCCTGCGGCAGCTTGCGCCAGTTGGTGTACGACTCGCCGCACTTACTCCTCGACACCACCGTCACGTTCGCCTTCTGTTGTATGTTATACGTCGAGTTTCGAAGTACCTGGCAAGTGTCACGCAGGCCCATGGGGTCGCCGGCGCAGATCTGCTCGTCGGAGATGCCCTGCGGCAGCTTGCGCCAGTTGGTGTACGACTCGCCGCACTTACTCCTCGACACCACCGTCACGCTCGCCTTCTGTTGTATGTTATACGTCGAGTTTCGAAGTACCTGGCAAGTGTCACGCAGGCCCATGGGGTCGCCGGCGCAGATCTGCTCGTCGGAGATGCCCTGCGGCAGCTTGCGCCAGTTGGTGTACGACTCGCCGCACTTACTCCTCGACACCACCGTCACGTTCGCCTTCTGTTGTATGTTATACGTCGAGTTTCAAAGTACCTGGCAAGTGTCACGCAGGCCCATGGGGTCGCCGGCGCAGATCTGCTCGTCGGAGATGCCCTGCGGCAGCTTGCGCCAGTTGGTGTACGACTCGCCGCACTTACTCCTCGACACCACCGTCACGCTCGCCTTCTGTTGTATGTTATACGTCGAGTTTCGAAGTACCTGGCAAGTGTCACGCAGGCCCATGGGGTCGCCGGCGCAGATCTGCTCGTCGGAGATGCCCTGCGGCAGCTTGCGCCAGTTGGTGTACGACTCGCCGCACTTACTCCTCGACACCACCGTCACGTTCGCCTTCTGTTGTATGTTATACGTCGAGTTTCGAAGTACCTGGCAAGTGTCACGCAGGCCCATGGGGTCGCCGGCGCAGATCTGCTCGTCGGAGATGCCCTGCGGCAGCTTGCGCCAGTTGGTGTACGACTCGCCGCACTTACTCCTCGACACCACCGTCACGCTCGCCTTCTGTTGTATGTTATACGTCGAGTTTCGAAGTACCTGGCAAGTGTCACGCAGGCCCATGGGGTCGCCGGCGCAGATCTGCTCGTCGGAGATGCCCTGCGGCAGCTTGCGCCAGTTGGTGTACGACTCGCCGCACTTACTCCTCGACACCACCGTCACGTTCGCCTTCTGTTGTATGTTATACGTCGAGTTTCGAAGTACCTGGCAAGTGTCACGCAGGCCCATGGGGTCGCCGGCGCAGATCTGCTCGTCGGAAATGCCCTGCGGCAGCTTGCGCCAGTTGGTGTACGACTCGCCGCACTTACTCCTCGACACCACCGTCACGTTCGCCTTCAGGAGAGTCGTACTCTTTATATCCCCTGTTACACAAATATAAATATATAAAACCAGCCAAGTGCGAGTAGGGTCTCACTCTTCAAGGGTTCCGTACATAAATTATAAACAACATAATATTTTGGGTGAGGGAAATATTTAATTTCCGAGCTGGACATCGCGACAAATCGTGAGAGAAAAACACAAAAAATGTTCGTTTGTTTTGGTACTGGTACTTGGTTTGTGTTGCTACTTTCATGAGGGTACTCGCGCAAGAAATTATAACCCGTGACATCCAATATATATAATACACAGATTATATACATATTGATACGGTTACGCTAGTGAATAAATACTTATAACATCACGCTGTGACCTAATAGAGCGGAGAAGTGACGCGGGAAAAACCGCGGGGCGCAAGTGGTGTTGAACGAGACTCACGTGTTGTGCTGGTTTTCCCCCAACCAGTGATGGTGAGAGGTATGGTGGGGTCATCGTCCTTCGTGTACAGACAGATGGCGTTCACGTTCACCGAGAACTGCACGGGCTGCTCCAACCTGGGACAACAGACGGTCATTAAATAATTAAAACAAAAAAAACAAAAAAAAAAAAACATGTACACAGTGTGTGAATTGAAACTTTTTTGATTTATATTCCCACGCTCATTATGAATATAAATTACCCGGACGGGAATTTATTGGAGTTTTGATAGCGGTTTGCTTTTGTATATTTATATCCACAGATATCGACACAATTTTAAAATGGCATCCAACCTTTTTCAGTTTCCCTTTTTCGACATCGATTTCGAAAGATTTTTTTAAGATTCTATAATTTGGAGGGCCACCATCATCTCGACAGCTCTTTAACGTCCCACTGATGGGCACTCCTCACTCATAGGAGAGAGAGCTTAGAGATTTAGAGATTAGACTCACCACGCTGCTTCAATGTGACCGCGACGGCTTAACTTCTACTCGACGCGATGGCTTAAATAAAACCCCGCCACCTACTCGTAGTTCGTACTAACTCTGGTCTGGCACTGAGAACTTCTTAACACAAATAAATATATTAACTAACAATATTGGCCCGACCAGAGAATCGGAACCGGGATCTCGTGATCCGCAGTCGAACGTGCTAATCACTAGAGTCTAGTGCTCCATAATCAAGCAGGCAATCTGTAAGACACGAGTTAACATGTCGTATATCCTGTGCCGCGTCGCGTGAACATGCTCATGTTTAAGAGGCTAAGAGCCCCTAGTGAAGGGTACTATCAAAATGTGTACTTCAAGAGCGCCAAGTCGTCGTATTTAGTGCGCCTCTTGTAGTTCGGGTGCGTCTTGATCTCCGCCACTCTCACGTCGGTGTCGCTGTTGAACTGCCTGTCGCCGAGCTCCGTCACACCCATGCGGGCTATCGACGGTGGCACTCTGTAACACGCAAACACTTACTTCAAGAGCGCCAAGTCGTCGTATTTAGTGCGCCTCTTGTAGTTCGGGTGCGTCTTGATCTCCGCCACTCTCACGTCGGTGTCGCTGTTGAACTGCCTGTCGCCGAGCTCCGTCACACCCATGCGGGCTATCGACGGTGGCACTCTGTAACACGCAAACACTTACTTCAAGAGCGCCAAGTCGTCGTATTTAGTGCGCCTCTTGTAGTCCGGGTGCGTCTTGATCTCCGCCACTCTCACGTCGGTGTCGCTGTTGAACTGCCTGTCGCCGAGCTCCGTCACACCCATGCGGGCTATCGACGGTGGCACTCTGTAACACGCAAACACTTACTTCAAGAGCGCCAAGTCGTCGTATTTAGTGCGCCTCTTGTAGTCCGGGTGCGTCTTGATCTCCGCCACTCTCACGTCGGTGTCGCTGTTGAACTGCCTGTCGCCGAGCTCCGTCACACCCATGCGGGCTATCGACGGTGGCACTCTGTAACACGCAAACACTTACTTCAAGAGCGCCAAGTCGTCGTATTTAGTGCGCCTCTTGTAGTCCGGGTGCGTCTTGATCTCCGCCACTCTCACGTCGGTGTCGCTGTTGAACTGCCTGTCGCCGAGCTCCGTCACACCCATGCGGGCTATCGACGGTGGCACTCTGTAACACGCAAACACTTACTTCAAGAGCGCCAAGTCGTCGTATTTAGTGCGCCTCTTGTAGTCCGGGTGCGTATTGATCTCCGCCACTCTCACGTCGGTGTCGCTGTTGAACTGCCTGTCGCCGAGCTCCGTCACACCCATGCGGGCTATCGACGGTGGCACTCTGTAACACGCAAACACTTACTTCAAGAGCGCCAAGTCGTCGTATTTAGTGCGCCTCTTGTAGTCCGGGTGCGTCTTGATCTCCGCCACTCTCACGTCGGTGTCGCTGTTGAACTGCCTGTCGCCGAGCTCCGTCACACCCATGCGGGCTATCGACGGTGGCACTCTGTAACACGCAAACACTTACTTCAAGAGCGCCAAGTCGTCGTATTTAGTGCGCCTCTTGTAGTCCGGGTGCGTCTTGATCTCCGCCACTCTCACGTCGGTGTCGCTGTTGAACTGCCTGTCGCCGAGCTCCGTCACACCCATGCGGGCTATCGACGGTGGCACTCTGTAACACGCAAACACTTACTTCAAGAGCGCCAAGTCGTCGTATTTAGTGCGCCTCTTGTAGTCCGGGTGCGTCTTGATCTCCGCCACTCTCACGTCGGTGTCGCTGTTGAACTGCCTGTCGCCGAGCTCCGTCACACCCATGCGGGCTATCGACGGTGGCACTCTGTAACACGCAAACACTTACTTCAAGAGCGCCAAGTCGTCGTATTTAGTGCGCCTCTTGTAGTCCGGGTGCGTCTTGATCTCCGCCACTCTCACGTCAGTGTCGCTGTTGAACTGCCTGTCGCCGAGCTCCGTCACACCCATGCGGGCTATCGACGGTGGCACTCTGTAACACGCAAACACTTACTTCAAGAGCGCCAAGTCGTCGTATTTAGTGCGCCTCTTGTAGTCCGGGTGCGTGTTGATCTCCGCCACTCTCACGTCGGTGTCGCTGTTGAACTGCCTGTCGCCGAGCTCCGTTACACCCATGCGGGCTATCGACGGTGGCACTCTGTAACACGCAAACACTTACTTCAAGAGCGCCAAGTCGTCGTATTTAGTGCGCCTCTTGTAGTCCGGGTGCGTCTTGATCTCCGCCACTCTCACGTCGGTGTCGCTGTTGAACTGCCTGTCGCCGAGCTCCGTCACACCCATGCGGGCTATCGACGGTGGCACTCTGTAACACGCAAACACCGATTAAAGTAATTGCAAAAAACAATTATAAATTAAAAAACCCCCGACATTCGCCATTTTGTTGCGGCGGTCACTTGGATTTGCATAGTGGTATTCTACTAGTCAAGCCCTTTCAGTTGATACCCATATTGAGGGAGTTGTGAAAAAATATGTAATCCGCCATTTTGTGGCGGCAGCCATCTTGGACCAATTTTCATTAAACATAGCTAAGAACACTCCCGACTAATTCACCTTTAAAACAAAAAAACTACAGACACGCACGCACGCACGAATGCACGCATGCACACACGCACGCACGCATGCACGCACGCACGCACGCACGCACGCACGCACACACGCACGCACGCACGCACGCACGCACGCACGCACGCACGCATGCACTGGGCTAACCATATTGTTGCTACTTTTGTTTTGAGCAAATAAAGATTTCATTTCATTTCTACTAAGCGCTGATACGCGCGCGTGGATTTAGGTGTTTTTTTAGTCCCGTGGGAACTCTTTCATGTTTTGGTAAAAAAGTATCCTGGATAACTCTTTATAATACAATAGTTATTTATGCAACTGTTGTGTAATAAGGGGTATTAAAACACGAATGTGAAATGTTTATCACATGAGTGTTTTAATACCTAATTATCTACAGTTGCATACAAGACTTTATCTACACCCATAATATGAATCCTCTATAAGATTCTAAAATAGTTAGCTTACTGCTAAACCCCCGACATTCGCCATTTTGTGTTGAAGCCATCTTGAATTTGCATTGTGCTATTCTACTAGTCAAGCCCTTTCATTTGATACCCATATTGAGGGAGTTGTGAAAAAATATGTAATCCGCCATTTTGTGGCGTCCAATTTTCATGAAACATAGCTAAGAACACTCCCGACTAATTCAAATGTGAACATTACAATTCAAGCATAGTGCGACGTAATGTTGCCTTGAATTGCAAACACCAACTTACAAGGTGACTTTCCACCATAGTAATCCCTAGTTACTGAGCAAGTATGATATAAAATATATTTACACGTCTATGAGAGTCAAAACCGGTACCCGATATAAACCAGACAAAATCAGTATAACCGTTCCGTAGATTATCCTGGACAAACAGACACACAGATAATCAGACAATATTATAAGAAAAACTTGTTTTGATTTTAGAATTCAAAGAATCATATACGAGCTTTATAAGAGCCAGTTATTGCAAAATTACAGACGTACACATGTCGGTAGGTGTTCTTTTATTGGCCCACACTGCAGGGGACCAGTTAAGTGCACCTGCGGAGCAACATTTAGATCAACTATAAAGGTCGTTAGGCCAATGCACTGGGCTCCTGTACTCTAGTGTAGTGGCCACAAAAGTCAAGTAGTCATGTACACGTTGGCCATATTAGCCGAACGCGTACGAGGTCATTAACTTACCGGTCCAATGTGTCAACACAGTGCGCTGCCGTGAGTACATACAACTCCGAGAGTAAAGAACCGCCGCATTGAAAATCATAGCCGTCCGATCGCTCATATCCTAGTGCTACCTGTAACCAAAATATATTTTTTTTAACCCCAGACATAAGTTTTATTATTCATCTATGGCCAGACTAAAAACGGCGTACACTATGGGCCAGCGTGTTGAGTCAATGCACTTGGAAAACAAGCTATATTTTAAGGAAAATTAAACAGACTTCTGAAATATGGTACAATTATTATAATACAGGCAGTTTTTATTAAATCCATATCCCTAATCGGTTTCTACGCGGCATCGTACGGAACCCTAAATCGTTTGGTGGTGGGTGGCAACTAGCCACTGCCGACGCCTCCAGATAAGACTAGTGATTATAAATGTCCAACTGGCCCCTACAAGGAATCGAATCCGAGACCCCCACATATAATACCACAGCAATCACCACTGCGCCGAGAAGGTCAAGTCATACTGGGGATTTCACAATGTTACAATATAATCCAATAGACTACGAATATAATTAAGTAATTATTGGAAACCTGTGTAACGGGAAATAGTTTGATTCATGGACGAAAGGTAAATCCCTAATTTATTTAAGACCCCTCTCCCAGTTTCGCGCTATGGAAGTTTAGGTATCTAACAGCAGGTAGTCGGGCGGCGTGCTGCACGGACGACCACTTGCATATAGCGCGACCATGAATTTAGTTTTGGTACTTGTATCTATAATATAATAAAACTGTAACAGATCCAATTCTGTACATTGAAGATATTTTGAAAATTTTTATTGGAGGGCACTCTATAATCGATACTGAAGCCAAAACTGCAATTTTTTTCATTTTTGTCTATCTGTCTGTCTGTCTTTCTGTCTGTCTGTCTGTCTGTATCTTGGCCGCGCATCACGCCGAAACTACTGAATGGATTCAAATTAAACTTGGTACGATTTGAGTTTATACTCCGAGGTAGGACATAGGATACTTTTTATCCCAAAATTCAGCACGGTTCCCTTGGGAAAGGGGATGAAAGTTAAAACGTGTATTTAGCTGTAATTCATTAACGCGTTGTTCGATTTCACTCATTCTTTTTTTGTTGGAAAGGTAGTGTTTTACATAATGTCCCGTAAATATTTCAAGGTCATAGGTTTTTTAGTTCAGAAATGACAGACATTACAACCCTCAGTATTGGGTTTAAATAACTTGGGACCCGGATCTTTGAACGTACGGCTTATTTTAAACTGGTGTGCGTTTAAATTTATGTTTGTCGGTCTGTCTATTTGTTCCAGCTAATCTCCGAAACGGCTGGATCGATTTTAATGGAACTTTCAATGTTATAAGTAATAACTTAGGCTACATTTAGTTTAGGTACATAAAAGAATTATGGGATCCGATCCGATCCTATATCCGATCCGATCCTATATAAAAAACCTATATCTACGCGAACGAAGTTGCGGGAATCAGCTAGTTAAATATAAATTTCTAAATTATTTCTTTGATGTTGTAGTATTATATATATAATGTTTATTATAAAATATTTTTAATTAAATGACTTCGCGTGGGACTTTATCGAATAAGTATTTCATGAATCTACGTTGAACTTACAAAACAAAAGCGACCAGGATAATATGATGTTCTTCTCTATGAAGACATGTAGGGTTCCGTATTTATATCATAGGTGTCACGCATATTTAGCCTTCAACCATTTTTTTCTAAACTAACTAATAAAAGAAACAAATACCTTTTTAATTATTTAACAATTACCTACCAATTATTATTATTATTATATTTCAAATCATCTGTCTGAAAATAACATGACAGAGCTGTTGCATTGCACCTGTTGAAGTTCTTGAATACCTTTTCTGATAAGAGTAGGTACAATTATTTAAAGTTTACCAATAGAACAATAAAAAGTATGCAATCTTTGTTTACTGCTAAAATGTCGGTTTAGTCAGAAGTGCAAGTGCGACTTTTATTATAGTAACAAGCGGACACCCGCGACTTCGTTCGCGTGGATATATATTGGTTTTTAAAAATCCCGTAGGAATCATTTTGTTTTTCCTAAGCTCCTTTGAGCTCATATCATGCTAAAACCTGTTAAAAGTTAACTGGCGGATGTTTAGGTAGATTAAAATGTAAACATCCACCAGTGAAAGTCCCATCAAAATCGATCCAGCCTTTTAGAAAATAGTCGGTAATCTCTAAAGTATCTACTTTCTAACAAAAAAAGAATGAATGAAATCGGAACGCGTTATTGAATTATAGCTAAATACACGTTTTGACTTTCATCCCCTCTCCCTAGGAAACCGTGCTGAATTTCGGGATAAAAAGTATATAGTATATAAGATAGATATATTACTCCGTAGTATAAACTTAAATCGTACCAAGTTTCGTTGTTTCAATCCATTCAGTAGTTTTTGCGTGATGCGCGCACACGAAACATACAGACAAATAGACAAACAGATAAACAGACAAACAGACAGAAATTTCAAAAATAGCTTTTATCGTTACTCAACCCTAACATTTCCCAGTTATTATTTTGCAAAATTCTCTAATGTACAGATACGGCAAATCTACGATTTTATTATATGTAGAGATAGATGATAATATCTTCAAAAAAAAAATGACGGCCATCTTGGATTTCAAAATGGATACTTTAGTATTAGTTTATAATATCATATTTCCGTGACTGTCCTGGGTGCTATGCTGTAATTTCACTTATTTAAAAAAATACTCACGCATATTTTTTAGAAAAATATTCATGCTCAAAACTTTGCAGTCGTTGTATAAATTAGTGTTTACACGACTCTCGTACGTGCATCTGGATGGTGGCAAAAACTGCACAGGTCCTACCCTAACGAGCGCCGGGCGCATACTAAATAAGCGAAGACATTGCATAGCTATTTATTGTAATTTAGGGGGATGTTTAATAAGTTTTTATGTTTGATCAAATAAATGGATTGTTAATTAAACTATATATATAGATTCGTTAAAGAACGTAGTTTATTTCTACATAAAAATTTTATTGAATTTATGCTTTTTTCAATACAAAAAATCGTGTTAAAGTAACCGTATAATTCGGGAAATTTGGCGGAAGTTCTTTTTTTTTTTAACCATTAATTTGATTAAAAATCTATATTCTGCTCTGTAATGTGTCAATAAGACTATATGTCTGATATTTAAGTATTTTTTTCAAGTAAATTAGATGACTTTTAAGGACAGATATAGAGCTTCAAAGTTGAGTCTGTTATTTATTTTATTAAAACGAGGTGTGGGAAATTGATCATTACAAAATAAATAAAATAGTTTTTGTAAATATGGTCTGACAAATGTCAATATGAAGGATTAGTTTATTTAAAACATGTATTGAAATATGTGAAAGTCTCTCCTACGATGCTAAATTTGGAGCTTGAAATCTTAGATTTTTCAGAGAAAAGGTAAAACTGCTCTTAACACGGCTATTATCGAACGCTCGCTATTCGCTGTTCGAGAAACCAGTTTATCATGGAATCACGACCCAGGGAAGGTCGATTACCTAAAAATAATTGTTACAGTGTGATGATGGCATTCACCTCTGATTGGCCGATAACCTCTCGATATTGGCAAAGAATATACCTACTTATATGTATAGGAGAAAATATACACGTTGTCTAAAAGCTATTGGCTAAAATGCACATAATATGTATAAACAAAACGTCCCCATACTTGGATATTTGGAAGCACGTTTGGTCTAGTAACATTCGGTTACTTCAAAGTTTTTAACAGTATGGACTAACCGTAAGATCTATTATATTGTCACAGTATTTATAAGACATACGACAATTTGAAATATAACCCGGCGTCACGCATAGACAACATTTGAACAAAGACTTTGAAGGACTTTCCTCACATATTTGAACACAGGTATGCTTACCGGCCAGACAGACATTGCAAATACGTTTGTTTCATTTGAATTTGAACTTTAAACGCTTTGGTGTGCGCTCGAAAAACCGATACCGAATGGCAAAGTGCAAATGTGTGTTCAAACTTTGAACAAATACCAAAGACCTTTGCCACATATGTATTCAAACAAATGTTGAAATAAGTGTTCAAATGTTTATGCTATGCGTGGCGCCGGGGTAAGCGTAATGCTTATAAGACATAATAAGTCAAATAAGACAAACATTTGCTTGAATTTTACAAGTGATTGGGCATCTTGTTATTGTGATCGAAGGCGTATCATCACAATAATTATTGAGATTGTAGAAATAATTGATGTTGTTTGTAGACAATCTCAAAAAATTAGGTTTGTCATGATAGCAAATAGTGTTTTTCCTGTTAGCGTTATTGTATAGGTATTCATGTTTAAGGAGAATTAATGCTATTAAGTTTTGAAATTACTCACAGTAGGTAATAATTATTTATAGTGATTTGAAATATAGCACTCACATATTATAATTTGTGCTAATAATAAACTAGTATAGTGCCTATTGTTTAGTTCACAAATCTCTAAACTAGATTGACAGGTCCAAAAGTAGTGCTATATTTTTTCGCATAATTATTGTGAAAAGTAGGAACCTGTTTAAAAAATGAAATAAGTTTAAGATGTTTGCAACCAAATATGCTCCAATGTCTTTAAAATCGATTGAAACTCATCTCAAAATGTAGGAAAAGATGAACGGGCACTTTGTATGGAAACCATAACCATCACACATACACCATACAGGGACACCAACAAAATTAACAGTATGTGTTCAAATATGACAATGATCCACAATGACATAGGTTGCATTGCTGTGGGCCTTGTCAATATAAAAAAATAACCGGCCAAGTGCGTGGCGGGCCACGCGCAGTGTAGGGTTCCGTAGTCACAATCCTCGAAAAACAGGTATAACTCCTTAACCTGTGAACCCTACTTAGCCATGATAGTTTTCCTTTAAAATTGATTATATATACTACTGCTGTGAATTTTTTCAAGTTCCTATATACTGCCATTTGCCTGATAGAGGGGGGGGACACTTGACTCTAATAAAAATTTACACTTTAAAACATCATATTTTACAAACCGGTCTAGAAATCGAAAAATGATGTTCCCATACCCACAGTATTTTTAAAAGACCTATTCAACGATACCCCACACTATGGGGTAGACGAGAAAAAAAATTATCATCCCCACTTTACATGTACGGGAGCTACCCTAAAAAAAAATATTTATCAAAATTTTATTTCACCACTTTGTCGGCGTGATTAATATTTATACCTATGCCAAATTACAGATTTCTAGCACTAATAGTCTCTGAGATTAACCGAGGACGGACGGACAGACAGACGGACGGACATGGCGAAACTATAAGGGTTCCTTGTTTACTACGGAACCCTAAAAATTGAAAAAGTTTTAGTATATGATATTGCTTAGTAAAATAGACAGCTTATTATGTGACTTATGATCACGTAGCTCAACCATGTGCTGTCTACTGTATGGAAATGTTTCATATTTATAAATCAAACATTTAAAAAATTATAATATTGTTTTTCATTTAAAACTATTGATTCATGTCTGCAGCTTTGCGCAAAGAGGGTAGGATTGTGCCCGTTTACCTTTACTGTCAGAAATGTTTGGCAGAGCGGGATCCACCCAGTATCAATCACCCGCTCTGGTGGGCTATTCTGTAACTTAGTTACCAACTGAAAATAGTTGCCAATGAATTAGTTTGATATACATTGCTGCTTTACTGCGTGAAAAATATAAGCAGTGATTTCATTTCACACATTAAAACAGCAATGTATATCAAACTAATTCGTTGTTTCAGAATAACCCCGCTGGGTGGATAGAACTGGGTCTGGGTAGGACTTATATCCAGTAGTGGACATCTATCAGTTGAAGATGACGGGAGTATGTATGGATGAATAATAGGACAAATTATGAGTCATAAAGGAAAATACATACCATGTGTGGGAACTCGCCGAGAGATGCTGTTTCACCGCCTATTATATGTAAACCTAGAGGTGGTATGGTGGTCTCCACAATTTTCTGACATTCTGAAATTATGACATAATTTGAAGTTGTCAAATAAATTTAATATAAATCCCGAAGTGTGTCTGTCGCTGAAGCTTGTTCACTAGTATTTGGTAGCTTGGATCCCCAACACAGACATAATTATGCAACTTTTTATGGAAGAACAAAGGATTGACAAATGACATGGGATCTTTTTTAAATCCTAAGTCCGGACAGTCACAGATAAAAGCTAGCAAATAAATTATCCCAAGATTATTTTATTGACAGTATGAAGTAACAGTTAAAATTATTGTCAGAAAATAACCATGTAGTCACAAATAAAATTAACAAAACAAAGTGAACTCACCTCTATCAGCTATCCTTAATGATTTTGTATCTCCTGAAAATAAAATATACTGTAGTTAATAATTATAATGAAAAACAAAATTATTTTGATATAATCCGCTATAACAACGTATGTTAATATATAATGTATATTTTTCCTGCATGTCTACAGCATGAGGGTGGGCTCCGCATAGCGCATGCTTCACCGCCGCACTTGCATCATTGTGTTCCAAACTTAAATAAAGTTTGACAGTCATTTGAAAAGCTTCCCTGTCTGAGGACCGGTATTCACTAAAGTGAAACGAGATGTAAGGTTTAGTGTAGAACTTAATTTCTCCTCTTTGCTTCGGTGGAATACCCTGCCTGCTGTGCCGCTCATCTCTTCATCTTCTGCTTTGGTGGATACTGGGCCTAAAGCCTCTTATTTTAATAATGGTTAGCTTAACCTGGACTGAAGGATACACTACTAAATTATTACAATAAAATCTAGATAAGCATGAAACGGTAGCATTAAATAATCAGTCTGATATACCAAATTTATCCTGCCCAATGGTACCAGTGTTTGGCTTTGGTCTCTTGTTTGGCGGTTGGACATACTTATTTGGGCAGCATACTATTTCCACCATACCACTAAAGCCACATCTACTAAATGGATGAGTCTCTATACTTTGAATGAAACTGTGGAAATAAATAGAAACATATTCAGGCATTAATTATATTACTCCAGTACATATTGGCCCAATGTGTTACACAAGTGCCGGCCAATGTGCAAGTTTTGATTGAGAATTGCTGCACAATCTTTGATGTTTAAATGAAAACCCAAAAACCTGGCCAGTTTTAGCTGCATGTGGAAAATACACGCCAAGTGGTCTTGTATACATTTTAGTAGAGTGCATTCGGCGAGCTGAGAGCGTGTTGCGACAATGTTTATTAGACTATTTATTTTGATATTCTTTAACATTTCATTAATATTAGAACTTATGATATTTTTAAAATTTAATTTACTGACTCGATAGCATTTTTACAATCAGTCACCAATTCACATGTTCCTCTCGATATTTCTTCCGTAGGAGCACATTTTTCACCAACTAAAAAGAAATAATGGCATAAATAAATAAGTATAAATCAATATTAAAGTACATGCTTAAATTAATTTATATTTGTTATTAAATACATACTAAAAATCTTTACCTTCTCCAGCAATTATAACTTTGATAAAAAGTAATAAATTGCATAATAAAATAAGATTATGCCACATAGTTTTAAGTTTTGACTTATGTATTGATATTCACTGGTTCGATTTTCCTCAATCGAAACAAAATTCAAACTAGGCTCTCTTTGATGGAACCGGTTTAACTGGTAGTATATTAAATATCTAACTTATTAAAAGGCACTTGATTTTTACGACTTCTGTTAGCGCAGTAAACTAAAATTTCATTTTATTGGGAACAACACCAACAGCAATAACTGTCAGTCCAATAACTATTCAAAAAGCTTCCTAAGTTTTACTTTTAAATTAAAATAATTTATAATTGATTCACAAACACTGCATGAAATATTCTTCAGTATTTTACTCCAAACTTCGAATGTCTCTCAAGTTTCAATACAAAACAAATAATGAACAAAAATATCAAAAAAAAAAACCGCAAAAAAAAATATTTGACATTCCAATTTCCAATGTCATAATTGTCATCAAACCTCATTGCACGACTCTGAAGCATAGAGATAATAACAATAAGTAGAGTAGGCATACCTACCTTAAAAACGTGCCAAAAATACACTCACACACGCACAATCCTGTAACATAAAATGGCGCGTGTTCATTGTGATGTCTCAAGTGTTCATGTATACATTTTAGGGAGGCCATCTTAAGGGAAGTTGCAATAAAATTTCTGCCACGATCTGTTTTATTGTTATGTTTAAAAATGTAGTGTTGTCTCTTACACACTTATGAAAATTTTGATAAGCTTAAGCTATTTTCCGATCCACTATTTTCTATAGGACATTATGCCAAGTCCTCTTCTATAGGTTCATGCTCTGAAGAGGACTTGAAATATCTACTTGTTTACCGTGCATACCTACACCCACACACGCACAACTGCTGGTCCTAAAATGGCGGTTCTCCATAGAGTAAAGTGAGTTCATAGAGTAAAGTGTATCATCATTTATCGATAAATTATAATAATCATTAGTTATTAATTAATCCTACCTAAAAATTATTATTAAACTGATAGGGGTTTACACTACGATACTTTCGTTACTTTCAACAACTTTTATTAACTTCACCGGAAGGGGAATTATTGGAAATCGAATCCATTTACTTACATTTTCCGAGTAAGTACCTACTTACAACTAGTGAAAATGTCATAGTTAAGATGGAGCCAAGAAACAAAGGCGTGTTTTTTAGTTTTTTTTTTAAATTATACCATACATCCATCAATTAATAATTATATATTTTAATCAATTTACAAAATATGTCACAACTATAAAATAGGCAATACAATAAAATCAACATTAATATATTATTTTATACTAGCTTCTGCCCGCGGCTTCGCCCGCGTGACTTTCGGTTTTTCACAAATCCCGAGGGAATCGTGGATTTTCCAACCCGCTTCCTTTTCCAACCTTTATACCTACTTTCAAGGAAGTTTGCTATAGTACCTAATCTACCTATAGCTGCTATAGATTCCGGTTTTTTTTTTCAAAATCAAGCACAACACAAAAACAAAGTAATTGGATGTTGATTACTTTGTTTTTGTATTTAAAAATATGCAGTTGCTTGATTTTTCGTTTCGTGAAACGACACCAGGTAAGGTGTTCTGAATGTAATTACTTTGTTTATTACTAGGGCAGCCGAGTTAACCTAGTGTTGCTTACTACAAAATTTAATTTTCCTATTTTCCATGAGATTCTGGTCTACCTATACTAACTACTTCGTCATTTTGACAATAGTATTAAAAAACTACATAATTTCAGTATTCTTACTATTATATGTGCTGATGGCATTGCATTATCCCGTAACCTTAAGACATCTAATGTTCTGGCATCTTAATGGTAGATTCAATTGACGATTCAAAAGTACTTGTAAAAGTTTATTTGAATAAAAAACTTTTCTATTCTATTCTATTCTATTAAATGAATTTTCGTTAAAATGCCCAGAGCAAACATAAACCACTTTTTTATTTAGATTTATGTTTTCAGTACCTTTTGTTAACCTTATCAAATTAAATACCTATTAAAATATATTCATATCTTGTCGATATATTTTATGAATAAGTACAACCCTAACTTCTACTAATCTATGAACATTAACTATGAGCTGTCATAACAAAAGATTAAGGTTAAATAAATACGAAGAAAATGGTATAAAATATAGTTGAACAACCTTTATTTATAAAGTAAAAGGTTATTGATCACTTTTATGATAATAATTATCCTTGCAATATACAAGTTTCAAAAGAATTTTATAGTACTAACCGATGAGTTGACAATTTTGGATGTTTTTTCCTATTTTTCCATTGGCAGCCTCTGATGTCGCAGCAAGTGAAGGAACTCATATTGTTAGTTGAAATTTATGTTATTAAGTGCTTAATGAAGAAGTTCTATTGAATAATAAGTGAGAATTGAGATTTGTAGGATTATAGCTTTGTTTGTTTTTATTGTAATATCCGCCATATTAAGACCTAAAAGCAATAAAATTTTTGCCACGACCTGTTTTATTGTTATGTTTAAAAATGTAGTGTTGTCTCTTACACACTTATGAAAATTTTGATAAGCTTGAGCTATTTTCCGATCCACTATTTTCTATAGGACATTATGCCATTTCTATATTATTATTATTTCTATGTCAAACCTCCATCAAACACACAGATTATCATAGATCAAACACGAAGATGCATGCAACGCAAAGATGTCATCTACCACAGATTACAATACCTACCTACTTTGCTGACAACACCAGACAGCACGCAACTATAGATCGACCAGAATCTCATGAAAAATAGGGAAATTAAATTTTGTAGTAAGCAACACTAGGTTAACTCGGCTGCCCTAGTGATAAACAAAGTAATTACATTCAGAACACCTTACCTGGGATCGTTTCACGAAACGAAAAATCAAGCAACTGCATTTTAAATACAAAAACAAAGTAATCAACATCCAATTACTTTGTTTTTGTGTTGTGCTTGTTGTTTACTTGGTTTTTGCATTTATATTCCGGGTTAGTGAGTGCAGTTACTTTGTTTGGGCAATTTAAATTTCAGTAAACGGTTCAAGTTATTTGAAATATTAAACTGTGGTAAAAAACTACTCGACATAAAACTTTTGTTAATGCAAAAATCAATTTCACAAAAAATATCAGTTACTTTGTTTATCGCTAGGGCAGTCGTAGTGTTGCTAACCTTGGAATTTCATTTCCCTATTTTTCATGAGATTCTGGTCGATCTATACTACATTTCAGCTGTTATATATTCTGTGATTTCAGGCTGACACAAACCAACATTATCACGGATTTTTAAAGTTAAATTTAGGCCTTTTATATTTTATTATATATTTTAAGTAGACTTGTAAACTAAAAATCTATCACCGTTTATAATAAATACCTATTTACCACATTAATACATTTATCGGTAAGTGAAGTGCAGCTTAATGTTTGTCTATGTGCAAAACCAACAGTCAATAGTCATTTACGTTTGACATAAAAGCGTAAGTCCCCTAAACGCGAAAATAATGTTGCCCTCAAGACCTTAAGTTAAACTACCTTTTAAATGGGTAATAGTTATACAGCATTATAAAGAAAAAATTGAACTGAACCGGATCAGGATCCTTTTCAGTTTAGAAGCATGATATATGGAAGTCACAGAAAAACCGCAAAACATGTTTCTTATCAATTAAGAAGAACCAATCTAAAACTATCACAATTGCGTGTATTTGGATTATTATCTACACGCGAAAGGTTTTCTTGGCAAATAACTAGAGCCATCAGCCGCAGCATTAAAGCGTGCATAATGATTGTAGACCCGCGGTGCCCGGAGTTGCGAATAAATACTTATTGTCAGTGTAGTAATGTAATAGACGGCCGATCAACCAAAGTACCTAGCTGACTTGCACGTTGACTCTCTAAAAATGATAAGAACAGTGCGACGATCGCAGTCATCTCTGATGTGCCGACACTCTCTTGCTATTGGCTAAAATGCATTGTGCAGCAAGAATATCATAACTTAATCCAATCACCATACCTAATTGAAATTATAGCAATGATTATTGCAGCTTTTCATGGAAGGTCTACCCCGATAAGCTATGAAGAAGTATTATTTTCAAATAGTTCTTTTCTGGGGAGGGAAATCTATATTATTTTATTATTTTTACCCTCCCTAATTCCTTGTACTCTCTTCTAGTGAGTAGTTTCTGTTCTCTGCTACGACGAAAAAGGACTTTCCACTTCAAAAGAATAAAATTAATATAAAGGTAACTATTAATTTGTTCAAATTTCCGGGTTTCTACCGTTTGTCCATCTATGAAATTTATATTGTCTACCATATCGTAGTGCCCATTGATTTATTAATAACCTTAATAAATCAATGGTAGTTAGTGCCATAAAAGTTATTGGGTTTTTCTTACAAGAAATTCTTAGGAGGTCCTTATATATTCCTTTACCTACTGGTCAGTGAATTAAGTCACAATATCAAATTCTGGTCACCATAGTGAAGTTTAGCCCGGACAACCGTCTAGTCAGACAGACAGACAAAAATGTTTTTTTTTTAATTAAAAATATTTGGGATAAGCGATCGTTAAAAAATCATATGAGCTAATTAGGCAGTTATTTCAAAACAACAGACAGACACTTCATTTATATGAACATAAAGGTACCTACGTATGAAGAGGATTTTAAAGGTATGTGGGGTAATTTTATAATATCATGGCAATATTGTATTGGAAGGCAAAATCTGATGCAAGTACGAACAAATAATTCATGATTCAATTTCATTGTGTTTTCCAGGGGTATGACAGCTGTAGTTCCTTTTTCTGCGTTTTGGCGCTACAATCGTTCGCACACCACAGACGTAAACACAGAAAATAACAGGTCCACAGATTAATGATAGGTTTTCCACTAATTCATGATAAGTATCTAGTTATTTTCTGTGTTTAGCTCTGTGATTTAGGTTTCAGTGATAAGTCTGAGGTCTGTCATTGTCATGAAATTTTCGAAATTTCGGGAAATTTTCATTTTTCATTTCCACCACTTTTCTTTGCTTTTCGTTGTTCTCATCACAGGTTCTCAATTATCATCAGTGAGGTGATTATCATGGTGTTTTTTGTGATATTTCCCGACGACTTGGCTTTGTTAAATGGATTTTGGTGGCGATCATATTGACTTGTACTTTGTTTTGGACTACGGAAACTCTGTTTTACATTTGACTCCGGCTACGTTTTATGGACTACGATTTGCTATATTAGCAGCAGAAAAAAGCGTTGAATTTTGTGTAAGTATTTTGCTGATTTGCTGAGTTGAAATCCAAATTCTCTGCTGTTGTTTGATAGTAGGACAAACTGTGCTACTTTAGAGATCACGATACGAGTACGATACGATACGAATACGATATACGAATCGATCGTCATGGGACTAAGTGTTGTGTCGGTACTTGCTACTCAACATCTAAGACTTCTAAGTTTGCCGAAGAACGATAGTGTAAGGTGGATGTCCTACCTAGTACCTACCAACTCTCTCCCCATCGAACTGTTATGTGTGTGGATATGTCTGTCGCACTGTAGCTCTTAAACGGGTGAACCGATTTGAATGCGGGTTTTTTATAGTTAGATTTGTCTCGATGAATAGGTACTTGGTAGACACTTCATAGTAATAAAGGTTCTGATGGTTAGAGCAGGACGTTGGGATGTCATGATTCCCACAGGTTGGGGATTATTAAAATTTTGAATTTACAGTTATCTTGCATTTTTATACTGTTAAATACTTGCAATGTTTTTGGATTAGATAAACCCCTATCATAAAAAAATTACAAGTACCATCAACCTACGTACTTTACTCACCTACCTATATTTAATAATTTTCAGATAATTTTCACACTGGAAGCAGCAACATCAGTATGGAGACTACAGCAAGCAGGAAGATGAAGGGATGGAACATGCACAAGTCGGACCTCGTTTTCAATCACAATCTTATCTACTTCATAGGAATGAGAATGTCGCAAGTAGTTAACATGTCGCAAGTAGTTAAAATGCAATGCTCGGCATGTATGCGTTATGTTACATGTATTGCATGTATGTATGTTACATTGTATACATAGCCAGAATGCACCCATAGGATTCTGCTTATGTACACATTGTGGCCAATTCTGTTGTACACAATTCTCTAAACTAAACTGAATTGACAGGTTTAAAAATAGTGCTATCCTTTTCCGCAGGTATCACTGTAAAAGAGATAAGAATTTATTTAGTCCTGTCATTTTAGTTTAGTTTATGTTGGATTCATGTGTCTAACAAAAAAACCAATGTATGAGTCGCATAAAGGCAAGCAGCTATATGGATGCTGATATTTATTCATTTAAAAAATATATAGAGACTATGAAATGTTAAATAATAATAATTTAGTATATTATCCTAATGAAAATTTTCTAATTACATACATACTATTGTATACAGGGATGCAAGCACTTTTATGTATTACCTTAATGAAAATGGTTATAAGACAAATATTGGTAGCAATTTAAACACTGTTTAAGGTTTTCTTGGTTTGAGTTTTTGAAAAAATTGTTTTTAATAATTAATAAATGTGTATTTGAAAAATAAATAATTTAGATTAAGAAATAAAGATTTGAATAAATAAGTTTGAAATAAATTTATCTTGTTTGAATTTAATTATAAGGTCTCTTATTAACACGCCGTGAAAACTCACGTTTTGTATGGATATCCATACAAAACGTGAGTTTTCACGGCGTGTTAACAAGAGACCTTAATAAGAAAACCCTGTTATTTGGTTATCGATAAAACGAGTCCATCACTAGTATCGATAAAAAATCATCGACTCAGGCAAGCCCTAGCCGCAAAGCTACAGTGGCGCCAAAACGCATTAAATGGCGTAAATGGAAATAGCCCGAAGAAAAGTCACTGTCGCATCTGTTACGTAGTAACTAATACCTAATCTGTGGTGTTTTCCTTTTCCCTTGGTGGTGGACACTGGGTGTGTTGTGAAAATAATTTCCAGACTGTTCCAGCATTATTGTAAGTGTATCTTATTTATTGCATTATTAAAGAAAAAAAATATTGTTGTTAACTAACTCCTTTGACCGTTCTAAGCTTATTAAGGCTCCTTGTTCAGACGTGACGAAATAAACCTTATTTAAATGTTTAACTGATAGGTATTAAGTATGCATATTTATTATGTATTTTTAATTTTTAAGTATATAACCAATCTGGGTATGTGGATAATCAAAGTATATAGTTATCTTTTACATAATATTTTATTAAAAGTTGATCGAATAATCTAGTACCACAGAATAACATAGTACTGTTTAAGTAAAGATCGACCAGAATCTCATGAAAAATAAGGAAATGAAATTCCAAGGTTAGCAATACTACGGCTGCCCTAGCGATAAACAAAGTAACTGACATTTTTTTGTGAAATTGACTTTTTGCATTAACAAAAGTTTTATGTCGAGTAGTTTACCACAGTTTAATATTTCAAATAACTTGAACCGTTTACTGAAATTTAAATTGCCCAAACAAAGTAACTGCACTCACTAACCCGGAATATAAATGCAAAAACCAAGTAAACAACAAGCACAACACAAAAACAAAGTAATTGGATGTTGATTACTTTATTTTTGTATTTAAAATGCAGTTGCTTGATTTTTCGTTTCGTGAAACGATCCTTTTTTTTTTTTTTTTTGACGCTGGGAAATGCATTTACGCACACCCTCCGGAAGCCTTACTGCGAACTGCAATGCTTCCGGAAGGTAGTGTGGGACTCAGGCAGGCCAAGAAGTGGCCAGAATACCCACTAAAACCCAGCGATGTTCCTCCGTGTCGCCTGGTGGCTGGGTTACGGGTACACTTGCGCAATCATCCGCGACCCAGCCGGCGCCGTCCGCCGAGGCAGACCCTCCACCGGGGGACCTAAAGGCCCCCTAACACCGTCTGAGGCGCACCAGGAACATAGTGGTGCGCCTCCCGACCCGAGGCGTCTCAACGGGCGACGGATACGCCATTCCATCACCCGGAGTTCCTCGCCAGAGGCAACCCTCAAGAGGGCCACACCCGCAGGCGACCCTCAAGAGGTTCACCCCTCGTGTAATTTTTTATAGAGGTTTTCTTCCTCGCGGCCCCTCGCTCAGTGCGTGGGGCCCCCGGTTCCGCTCAGTGCGGATTACGGGTTGCCCGACGGTGGCCGAAGCCAGCGCCCACCGGCCACAAAGACCAGCGGACCCGCCGCGCAGGGCGTTTCCACCCCCTCCGGTAATTTTTTAACGAGGTTTTCTTCCTCACGGCCCGAAAGCATCCCCCCCAATTGTCGCCGCCCGGAGTCTCCACAGTCCACTCTGATGAACAGAGAAGTACCAGGAGCCTCCAAGCGGCAACCCCCTGCTGGTTTTGGTCCGCGCCGGGTTTCCCCGGTACCTCCCATATCTGGGAGGCGTTCCCCCATCCGCCACCGGGGGGACGCGCCCGATGGGGGACCAGCAACCCCACACGGGTTCGTGAAACGATCCTATGTAAGGTGTTTTGAATGTAATTTACTTTGTTTATCACCAGGACAGCCGAGTTAACCTAGTGTTGCTTACTACAAAATTTAATTTCCCTATTTTTCATGAGATTCTGGTCGATATATACCTACCTTACTAAGTAGGTAAGTACCTATCTTCTTCTATCTATACTAATATTTTTTTTTTATTATATAAAGCGGAAGAGTTTGTTTGTTTGAACGCGCTAATCTCAGGAACTACTGGACCGATTTCAAAAATTCTTTTACCGTTGGTTATGTACGTGACCCCTGAGTGCTTTATGCTATATATTACGCACCACGGGCGAAGCCGGGGCGGACCGCTAGTATAATAATATAATTAAGCGGAAGAGGTTGTTTGTTTGAACGCGCTAATCTCAGGAACTACTGGACCGATTTCAAAAATTCTTTCACCGTTGGATACATTACATGATTCTTGAGTGCTATAGGCTATATATGTACCACGGGCGAAGCCGGGGCGGACCGCTAGTATTCTATAAAGTTTCTTGATACAAACAGTCATTTTGAAATGTATCTTTGTAAATTCAATAAAGTGTCATGTTAGACACTGTAACTACACTAATCAACACAAATAATAACTTGGTTATTTTTACTGTGTTAAATGGTGAAATAAGTAATAAAGTTAGCTTTATTGCTAGCAACCAAGTAGCTTTATGTTCCCCTATGTGAACATTTTACTTGATCGTGACTAACAAAACTGGTGGCTGCGATAATTTTTTTTTTTCCAGTGTAGGTAGGTAGGTACAGCACCAAATGTACCCATATGAAATACCCATGTAATGTGCAAACCCCTACCACAATCATCCAGAGCTCTTTTTAACCCGTGACGCAAAAACGACGGGGTGTTATAAGTGTGTGTGTGTGTCTGTCTGTCTGTCCGTTCCCCTGTAGCGCTCAAACGGGTGAACCGATTTGAATTCGGTTTTTTTTTGTTCGAAAGGTGAATTAGTCGAGAGTGTTGTTAGCTATGTTTGATGAAAATCGATCAAAGATGGCCGCCGCTACAAAATGGCGGATTACATATTTTATCACAACTCCCTCAATATGGATATCATATGAAAGGGGTTGACTAATAGAATAGCACTATGTAAATCCAAGATGGCCGCCACCACAAAATTGCGAATGTCGGGGGCTTTTAATTAATACCCGACAAATACTTCTACTACTATACTTATTTTTTTTTTGTGCTGTTTTTACTTGTTACCTGATACATATTACATCTCTATGATGGGCATAAAAAGAAAGGACGATACCGACGACATACAACTCGCGCCTCCAATTTCAACATCCTACCTACGTGTACAAACAGCAACAATTTTTTTTATACTTATGTGTACTTACCTACTTTGTTTGTAGTGGCGTCAAGTCGATTTTTTGAAAATAATTTTTGTTGTGCAGAATAACTATTAAAAACATTGGAAAATTGACGAAAAAATAAAATAAAAGAAAAAAAACATTTTCCCTTATAAAATGTTCATGGGTTTCGTAACTGTTAAACATTTAATGTTCATCCCGTCGCGTCGATACGGTAAACTCTCTCACCCATACCTAAGTAGGTATATAATCTTCTGTACGTGTTTTTTTTTTTCACCTAACTCCTCCTAAACTGCTGGACCAATTTGGAAGAAATTTTGTGTGTATAATTTCAATGGTCTCCGGGATGGTTTGAAAACAATTACCGGGTAGGTACATGTAAGCTACCGGATCTCGGTAGGTGGAGCTGATGTCGATATGTCACCGGGCAGGACGACGACTGCCAGGTCCGCTAGTAAATACCTAACTACTATTTCGCTTTGGAACTGTTCCATTCTAAACGCGCACGTATTTTCCTGTCTACCTCCCTACTAGCAACTAGTTAATACTGTAAAAATATTGTTTTTTTTTTTACAGAAGTGAATGAGAAAATACAAAAATGGATGAGGAACAATACGGAGATGGAGATAATGGGCCAGGGCGAGGTAAAAGAATATGTCTCTTTTTAACCCCCGACGCAAAAACGACGGGGTGTTATAAGTTTGACGTGTCTGTGTGTGTGTGTGTTTGTGTGTGTGTGTGTGTGTGTTGTGGAGTTGATAGTCGTCAACTATCAACTCCAGGCGGGCACTGAGAAGTTCTTTGACAGAAAAACCTAATAATATTCGCCCGAACCGGGAATGGAACCTCGCACCTCATGATCCGCAGTCAAAAAGAAAAGAACATGCTAATCACTAGACCAGATAGGTACCCAAACCTTTTTATCTCGTAAATCACTTGCCATGTTTTTCGGTTTTGGGAGAACCATGTGCCTAACTATTAGTTTTCAATGCTGATATTGATCGCGCGAACTTTGCTGCCGCTCTCAGCGTGGCACGGTGGCGTCGCCGATATAAACAAGTAAACTAAACTCTCTTTTAGCACACTAATTTGTAAGTATTATTGTAACGATTGCCCGCATTTTGCGACTGTCATAAATAAGCCACGCAGGTTGCTATTGCGCTGGAACCTTGTCACATTAACATCGGCGTGACGTCAGACGAAACTAAAATAGGTATACCGTGGGCAACAAAAAAATATTTAGAAATAAATTAAACCGAATGAACAAATAATTTTCAGATCTCAACAATCATAATTCTTCAACTCCACTGGTGTAATCACATTCTTGTAATTCGGATTTTTCTTTCAGAGTGTTGTGTCTGAATCACTATCGTTTTCTGTGCTGATAATAAATAACTCGTCAATTAATCTATCTGTCTTTACGCCAGTATTAAATAACAATAACAACAAAATGTATGAATCCTACTTCCTACTAATATTATAAATGTGAAAGTGTGGATGTTTGGATGTTTGGATGTTTGTTACTCAATCACGTCGCAACTACTGAACCGATTTGGCTGAAATTTTGAATGGAGGTAGATTATGCCCTGACTTAAAATATAGGCTACATATCCAGAAAAATCAAAGAGTTCCCACGGGATTTTGAAAAAAACCGAAATCTATAGCAAACTTCCTTGAAAGTTGGTATAAAGGTTGGAAAAGGGAGCGGAAACGGGAACCGGAAATCCACGACTCCCTCGGGATTTGTGCAAAACCGAAATTCACGCGGGCGAAACCGCGGGCATTATCTAGTTTATAATAATTATTCAAAACTCGATACCTACGCGTACTCTGCCAACAGTTTTATCAACGGTACCGACGTCTGTCTAATGCTGACATCACGAAAATGGTAATTTGCTAATTACCAATTTGCGGGGCTTATATTATACGTGATTATACTTAAGTATCAGCGTAAGAAAAAAACACTTGGATCGCGCTCGCCGGCTCCGGCTACCGAGTTAATTTGAACCATGAATCTGGCTTCTAGTCTTTCTATTTGTTTAGCTTGCTTTTTCTATTGCTTAATGTTTTGTTTGCAGGTCCTCACAGAGGCAGAGGCAGGACTAGGAACCGCGGCGGCGGGCGGAACCCGAGACACCAGTCGTTGAGCGGTCGAAACGTGCAACACAACACCAATAGAACGATGCAGCGTGTTGGTTCGGAACAATCTTTACAACCATTTAATCCTCCGTTATTCGGTAAATATACTTGTGTATTACTATTATTAATAATATTATCTTTTGCCCGCGACTTCGTCTGCGTAGAGTTTGTGCTCCCTGCATTTTAAAAAATCCCGTCACTCTCCAGGTCCTCCCATACAAACTCAAGTACAAACTTTCATCCCCTATTTCGACCGCTTCAAGTCTTATTTCTAGCGACAGAAGTTAGCCTATGTCCTTCTCCAAGGTCTAATCTATCTGTACCAAATTTTATCAAAATCGGTTCAAAGCGACAGAAGGTAGCCTATGTCCTTCTCCAAGGTCTAATCTATCTATCTCTGCACCAAATTTCATCAAAATAAGTTCAGCTATTTAGGCGAGCGTAACAGACAGACAGAGTTACTTTCGCATTTATAATATCAAGTAAGAATTGTTATAAAATTGTTTAACTTCTTGACAAAGTAAGCGACCTTATTGTACTTATTCTATCTTTCAGCAGTGCCTCAACGTATGGGACAGCAACCCCAACGCGGTCATAACACAAATAGGAGCCGTAACACAAACCAGAGGCCGAACAATAATGCTGGGCCAATGATGAGACCCGATCACCGTAATAATAACGGCGAAACCCATACGCGTCCAAAACCAAACAATATGGGTTTTTTGATGTTACAAAATCTCGCTAAATCGGAGAGCAAGGAAATTATCTCTCAGATTAACGAGAAAAAGGAGGCGTTCATGCATTTAATACAGTCGCCCATAGAGAGGGAGGATGTTTTTGCTCTGGTTTTGGAACTATTGGCGAAGATTTGCCGATCATCCTTTGACCAGTTAAAGTCAACGATTCTTTTGGACGTATGCAATTCGCCATTTATACTGAGCCTGCGCAACTATATGATGGATCTCCCGTACCCAGAACGCAAGTCTGCCAACAACTTGTACTGGAAACACCCTAATGAATTTTGGGCCAATTTTCTAACATTTTGTGAATGCATTGTTACATTATCCCCATCAATAGCCTTAGCTAAATGCAGATCTCTGATAGATGGAACTTCGAAACTCTGTTTGGAGGCTCTCGGCGAAAGACACAATTACAAGTTACCTGATAATTGTGATTTGCTACTAACAGAATTGCGCGAGAAGTTAACGAAACATGAAAAAGAGAAAACAGAGGTAGGTACTAGGTACTCGTTAACAGCATATTAATTATCGCAAACTAGCTCTGGATTTAGATTTTAAAATCCGTGGGAATTCTTTCACTTATAGGATGAAAATCATGCTTTGCTTTTTCCAGGATGGAACTTGCAAGCTGTGAGCGACAAACAAATTTTGCTAAGATCGATTTAGCGGTTGAACCTTGAAAATGTAACAGTCACACCTTCGCATTTATAATAACCTAAGTATTTATCTAACTAAAGTTCGGCCGTTCAGAGAATGCGTTCCTGACACGTCGCGATTGAACTGACGACGTAGCTTTGTAATGGCGTTGCAGTTACGATAAAAATATTTTTGCTGGTTGTTTACCGTTTTAACAATTGATGAGCATTAAAACAACATTATTATATCAATAATCAATGAATGTTATAATTTTGTGCCAAACTGAGTGTCAAATAACTTGGTAAACAATATTTTTCTAAATCTATACTGCGCTATTACAAGGTTATGTCAGCGCTTTATATTTGTATAATAGTGCTGTGCTAAAAATAACAGGCAAGTATCGTAATCTGTTCTTATACAGTTATACTTATAATATAAAATAATACGCTTTGTTTTTCTTTTTAAGAATTTGAAAATAATGGACTATAAGATAACTTTTATGAAATATAAAAATAAAACTATGACCAAACCGAACGCGCGAAAGAAAGTAGCATTTTTATATTTAGGTTGAAAATGGTAACCCCAAATGGCGTTGGGCCGCCATTTTGTGACGCTAAAACAGTCGTCTGTTGTCGTTTCGTGCGCATAGACCACGTTCTTCAAGTGTTTTCGATCTGTTTTTATTTGACAATTTTATTATATGAATATTACCTTTTTTTGGTTTCTACTTAAATAACTAAAATATAAATTTTAAATGATTCCGCCAATTTAAAACGAAAATAATCTTAAAATAATGCGCCGGTTCATTTTGGAGGAACGGTAACGAACTCAGTGTTATGTTGTGCCCATCCCTAGTCGTGACTTTTTTTTTTTTTTTTTTTTTTTTTGACGTGGTGGAAACCTTTTATAGGTACCCCCGTTCTGCGGCCGAATGCGGCAGAACGAAGGTTATGTGGGACTCCAACCAGGTATACCCACTAAAACCACCATGGCATGACCCTCATGCTGTCTGTGCTGGACGCCTGGGGAACCCAAAGTATACATCCCAGGTGTCCGGCAGCCGCCCCAGCTGGGGCTCCCGCTCACCTTTGGGCTGTCCCTCCAGAGGCTCGCGCCCTCCCGTAATTTTTTAACGAGGTTTTCTTCCTCCCGCGATGGGCATCGCTGCCCCCAGCCCCGGGGTGTCTCACCCCCAGTTTCATCCGCAGTGCCCTCTGCTAATCAGAGGGACACGCGGAGAAACCTCCCTCCGCCAGGTCATTGGCCATGGCTAACAATATCCCCGAAATTATTAACCATGTTACCGGGGTGCACCGGCCCGAATACTGCTCTTCCCTCGGACGTATCCAAGAGGACCAGCAGCACCAAGGCACACTTGGAGGTTACCTGGCTAGCACCCCATCCCTAGTCGTGACTAACTGATAGGTGTCAGGAACGCATTCTCTGAACGGCCGAACTATAGACCCTTATCGAACTGAAAATAAACATGAGATCGATAATAATAGAAATCTAGTAATGTGACAATCTAATTACATATTATAGATATTAATTACTTAACTTTCTTCAACCTATCCCGTTTATTGCAAATATACCTACTGATGGGCATCATCACATCATTATAGCAGATGAGCCAGGGGATCTCCACTGTTGGAAACAAGCCTTCCTTAGTAGCCCCGGTCCCACTGTTACACCAGCTTACACCAGGAGCTCAGCCTGCCTACACCAACCGCTTCATAAGATGATACTTAAAAGCAGCGGCACGTAACTCGAGCGCTGACTTTCAAGTGCGCGCAGCGTCGTACGTGTGAGCGGACACTGTACGATTGGAGAGCCAATCAGCGCTTACGAGGGATCCGCGAGAGCTTATCAGTGCTTACGAACGATCCCCACGCCTTCCCCGCGACCCCCTCACCACCCGCGATACCTCATTTTCGACTTCTGCGCATTGAAGGTCAGCGCTCGAGTTTCGTGCCGCTGTTTATACGTCAAAATCAATTTATTCCGATTTTTCTTATCTTTCTTTGGGCCCCAGATTTTACCACTAGTACGTAAAACTCTTTATTTACGTACTTATTTTTTAAACTGTTCATAAAGGGTTTGCTGTTATTCAAATCAACAGATTGGAGAGCAACGCAAGAAGCCTCAACTAGGCGACGAGGAACTGGAACCACCTGAGAGTTTCAGGGAACTCACTGTGGTGCCCCGGCGAGGCGATTTGGTCGAGGAGCGTCCGTACCTGCGAGCGAACGTCGTGAAGGGCGGGTACCGCGACGTCGAACACTACCTAGACGTGCAGTTCAGACTGTTCCGCGAAGATTGCTTCGGCCCCCTCCGCGACGGGATACGTAAGTTCAATTCAATTTCAATTCAAGATTCAATTCAGGATTCAATTCAAATTCAAAATTCATTTATGCAAAGTAGTTACTGCACACTTTTTGAACGGCAATATATAAATTATAAAGTAAACGAAAGTGAGGTAATGGTGATAATTACCTACTACCTACGAAAACTTAAAACTAAAGCAACGAGGATTCCAAACGCGCCATACATATCATAGCGTTGAATAATGCTTTCTTTGACGAATCTATTGTCATTTGAAATTACCTAGGTACCACATTTTAACTTTCCTTGCACTTTAATTTTAAACAGCTATTATAGGAAAACCATTTAGAGTAATTTCTCTTCACCAGCTAGAAGGACACATAATATACGAAGGGTCATTTTGAGGGATAAGTATATATTATAGTAGTATGCCTAATAGGCATACTACTTATACGACAGAAAAAAACATGTATAGGAATTGCCTATACATGTTTTTTCTGTCGTATCTCACCATACATGTTTTGTTATTATATCTCAAAGGGGTTAGGCAGCGTTTTCGATGAAAGCTCCTAAGCGGCTTGACTTTTTCCGACGTTTCCAACAATTATCGTCATATTTCAACCAATTTATCTATACAAAACCGTAACAAATTATACCTACACTTAAACCTTCCTCATAAATCACTATCTGTCTATTGGTGAAAACCGCATGAAAATCCGTTCAGTAGTTTTTGAGTTTATCGCGAAAAGACAGATAGACGCGGCAGGGGATTTTGTTTTATTACCTACTAGAAGATGCCCACGGCTTCGCCCGTGTGGATTTAGGTTTTCAAAAATCCCGTGGGAACTTTTGCTTTCCCAGAACAAAAAGTAGCCTATCTGTAGTAACCCGTCCTCAAAACGGAAAAATCCCGCGGGATCTCCATGATTTAGGAATGAAATTTCTTACCAATTCCTTACAGCATCAGGGTTGAGGAATTGGATATGTACTTACTCGAGTTCATTCAACGATAAAGTCTTAATTAGTACCCCCAATTTCAATAACCAATCAATTTAAATAACCGACAGTTCCTAAATCCCATTAGTTTTGGGGATCAGGTCCTCTACAGCATCAGGATTGAGGAGTTGGAATCCAAATTTTTTGTAAGACAGTGTCGCAATGTTTCTCTATCGATTAAAAAAAAATTACGCTAATCGGTTCAGAAATCTCGGAGATATCGGTGTACATAGGTAGAAAAACACAACTCCTTTATTGAAAGTCGGTTAAAAATGTCTATGTTACTCCCTGGTCAATTCTCTACTTGTATGTGAAAGTCCCGTCAAAATCGGTTCAGCCGTTCCGAAGATTAGCCCGTTCAAACAGACAGACAAAAATTTTAAAAACGTGTGATTCGGTTATGGTACCGTTCAAATAACCATATGAGCTTAATATGAGGTAGTTATTTCGAAATTACAGACAGACACTTCAATTTTATTTATTAGTATAGATGTAGTGATTTTTATACTTTCAATTACAGTTCAATTCATACGAGATCCAACGAAACGAAAATACGACCATATAAGGTAAGTTTTACATTGTAACAAACCGATCTTGTTTTGATACGAATAATATCTATTATGTACCTAACTACAGTAGGTACCTACGTACTTAAGTATCTAGAATAATAAACACTGCATTGGCTAACTTCCTGTTTCCGAATATGACCGATAGCATCGGAGTTTATATAAAAAAGTTGTCAGTTTTAAACCATTTTTGTTACCCGTCAAAAACTATACTATAATTCGGAATTTTTGCATATTTATTATGTGTATCTATCTATCTATCTATCTAAGACAAGCCCTTGCCCCCCATTTCTTGCTAGGATAAGAAAAAAGGCCCCATGAAAAACGAGTTCAATATTCGTTTATGGGTGAACAATGAACATTCTACGCTAAATATTCCAGATCTGTAATTCACGTCTGCGTCTACGAATTAGAGATCCGTGACATACGGACAGACAGACAACAGAGTGACACTAATATCCATTTTGCCCTTTGAGTAGGTACAGAACCCCAAAAATTAAAAATACATTTTTTCAATTTTTAACCCCCGACGCAAAAACGAGCGTGCGTGCGTGCGTGCGCGCGTGTGTGTGTGTGTGTGTGTGTGTGTGTGTGTGTCTCTGTGTCTGTGTCTGTCTGTCTGTTCCCCTGTAGCTCTCAAACGGGTGGACCGATTTGAATGCGATTTTTTTTTTGTTTGGAAGGCGAATTAGCCGAGAGTGTTGTTAGCTATGTTTGATGAAAATCGATCCAAGATGGCCGCCGCTACAAAACGGCGGATTACACATTTTTTCACAACCCCCTTAATATGGGTATCAAATGAAAGGGCTTGACTAGTAGAATAGCACTATTGCAAATCCAAGATGGCCGCCGCCACAAAATGGCGAATGTCGGGGGTTTTTTTAATTTTAATTTATACTTGTTCTTATCCAGGGTATTTCGCAACGTGAAATTTGTTCAGCCTTATGTGTCGGCGCAAAAAGTCGGCTCAGTCGTAGAGCTCGACGAGGCTACGAAGAAAAGATTTAAAAAAATGAACTGGGCCCATAACAAGCGTTTTATTTTTGGATCGCTCGTTATATTTACAAAGGACAATAATTGCAAAAACTTAATTGTGGCGACGATCCTTGATAGGGATGAAAAATATCTTAACAAAGGAAAGGTAAAAAATAATATAATTAATATGCGATTAAGGCAATGTATTTAGACGCCGGCCGATGACATCTCTGAGATCGTTTTCGGTGTAGTATGAGTATCTAGTAGTAATAGAAATCTTTATTGCAAAAAAACACAGTAACATAACATACATATATCACATACAGACAAAAGAAGACAATAATAATAATTGTGCTACGCTACAGGGGTGGTCTTATCACTAAAGTGATAATTACCTATCACTGAATACCCACGCGTGTGAACATAATTGTAAGGACAGAGGTTTATGCACAAAATAAAATGAAAGAAGAATAAAATAAAATACACTTAGGTATATTATTACTTACAATATAGATAGGTACTGTATGTGTGTATTCCGCGATGGAGGAGGTATTTACTAAGAGCCTGAGCCATGAATACATTGCCAAAATCGTGTGGAAAAAATATAACTTATAAAACTATTAAACCTAAACTATTAAATCTCTGCTTTAGATCGGGCAGTTTCGCCTCTGTTTTGCATGTTATGCAACGGCAATGGTGTGCTAAACGCGTTTAGTGTATTCTCATGCTTTTTTATCTCGTACAATCATCTGGTTTTTAATTAAGCTTACCTATTACAATTTCTTGATGCTACTTAAAATAAATGATGAATGTTTCGTGTAATCATTTCAGATTCCTGTTGCAATGGTTGACGTAGAAGTTGGCGACGATTTATACAAAAACGAAACTTACACGATGATAGAAAGCGAAGTATATTTCGAACCGTATTATCATGTACTAAAAGCTATGCAAGATCGTTTTTTCCCGAAACAAATAGCGATGAAGAAATACATAATTGATGTAAATGTAAGTTTCAATATGATATCCACATCTTAATTAGGTATATTGGATGATTTCACCGCTAAAATGTGTCATATTTTCCGTAGCCTGAACCCCAGCCTCCCGCATACGTTGACGAAACTAGAACATACACGGTGGAAACAGAACTTTCTTTACAAACAAAGTTCAAAGTATTAGATTTCGAAACTTGGCCAAGCAGTGAAGAATTGAACTTTAACGACAGCCAGTATGAGGCGTACAAAATGGCGCTCACCCACGAGTTCGCCGTCATTCAAGGCCCTCCTGGAACCGGGAAGACTTATTTGGGGGTGAAAGTAGCCAAGACTTTGATAGAAAATCTCAAAACTGCCTCAGGATGTCTACTGCTTTTAGTGTGCTATACGAACCACGCTCTCGATCAATTTTTAGAAGCAATCCTGGCTATCACTGACTCCGTCGTGCGCATCGGCGGCCAGTCTCGCAACGAGGCAATGGAGAAGATCAATTTGAACACCATACGGAAAACCGCGCAAAGATCGTCTACTCCGAGTCGTAGATTGTTCTATGAACAAAGACAGAATTTAAAGGCATCTATTATTAACTTGAAAAAAGCACAGGAATGCATTGAATCCTTAAACACTTCTGTCCTCAGTCACAATTGTATTAGAAATTTCGTTCCAGAAAGTATTATTATTGGCGAATTTTATAAGCGTTCAAATGGGAACTTCAAAGATCCGATATATTGTTGGTTGTTTGAGAATGTTGTGTTCAACTTCAACGAACCGATAGCGCTCGAGGATGAAGAGATTGGAGATCCCAACACCTATGCAGTTGACCGGTCCGATGACAGACAAGAACTTACTTTGGATGATTTTGAAACGGAGAATCTGAGTGGCACTTTGGACATGAATATTCAAACTTCGTTTTCGTTAGACAAAGCTCACGAGCAGCTCAAGTATCTAACTGCACGTTTTAGGAATTCTAACACTAGGCAAGAACAGAATGATTTGCATAGAGAAATAATTATAACGAGAACCTTAATCCGGACATTCAATGTAAGTTATTGTCAGGTTTTTATTTTGCTGCTGCAGTCATATTGTATTGTGTTAACTGCTAAGGCCTCCCGCGGGTGGTCTACGCATTAAACGTAACGTTCATTTGTCTAACGACAAATTCGAATAGTGTATCTATGTACACAGTTCGAATTTGCTTTTAACGATAAGCATCCATGAACAACCACACAATCACTGACGGGTAGTTAACTGTCCTTAAACCTTAAGCCTGCTCTTCACCAGCGCCGATAAAATCGCCGGCAATCGTCACGATCATCGTGCAAGCATCCACACGATCGTACTTTATTGTTCATTGAATGGCTAGCGGCGCGAATTCCCTTTGATGCGTGCCCGAAAACCGACAAGTCGCCGATCGCCGCGATTACTGACGATTGTGACGACGATGATCGGCGACTACAAGCGATAAGCCCTGCACACGATCGTGCACGCGTGTAATCGTCTACAGTCGCCGACTGTGAAGAGGCAGCTTAAAATGTTGTAAAACAATAATCATATTGTATGAAAAAAAAAATTATATAGGTACTTTACTTTGAAATTGTAGGAGATGAGAAACTATCACAGCCAAGGAGTTGAAGTCAGCAATCAAGCTAATTTGCGAGATCCAACCAGTATCGACCCAGTTGATCGCTGGATGTTGTATTTTAGGTGGACAAAGTATGTAGCCAATGATCTTCGGGAAAAAGTTCGGCCGATGCAGGTATGTATCAGAAAAATTGAACAACGTAAATCTAAACCGATTCCGATTTTTATTTAAGTATTTTTATCTTTTTTAATTTTCTAAAATCGATCTCTTGAAGTCCTTTAGAGATGGACGACAGAACTCCTCAAAGGTAGCAATGGATTCAATGAAAAAGTAAACAGTAGATTAGTAGACTGTAAAATTAGTAACAATATGATGTCCGTTCCGTTCAAAAGACAAACCTATTAATGGTGTCAATTACAGTTATTTACAAATGACTGGTTGTTCTTTTAGGAAGCTCTTAAAACAGTGAACGCTGAATACGAAGAATCTAGAATGATAGTGGACTACGAGTTACTGAAGCGTTACAAAGTTATAGGGATGACGACAAGTGGCGCGGCCAGGTTGAGAAAACTCATCCAGGCGTTAGCTCCACCGATTGGTATGTATACCTAGTCTTTACTTTTTTAGTAATTTTCCAGTGTTTTCTAATCATAGATCTATTTACTGGGAGGTCTACCAACACTGCGCTTTCCAGTGCCTTCCAGAAATCTTGAGACCCCAAAGTGACTTTGGTTTTGGATAACTCAATCTAAATCAAATCACGAAACAAAAATACTACTACTGCACTAAGTACTTTTAGCCGAGTAGTTTTAAGTGCCACGGTAAGGGTGTCGTTTGTGCATTTCTTCAAGATTCCAACTATTGGAACCTGGATGACCTTTTGTTACAATGTAATCAATCTGTTTTTACTAACAAATTTCCTTGTGCAGTCATAGTGGAAGAAGCAGCGGAGGTGTTGGAGCAACACATAATTACAGCCTTGACAAATAAATGTCAACACATAATTCTTATCGGTAAGTACCTAGTACCTACCTACTTACTTACTGCTTAAAAAATATATCTTTTCAGATGCATGACATTATTTTCTAAACACATGTGCTTCGTTTTTCTCCTGTAGGTAATATTTACAACCTCTATCAACCCTATGTCAAGTTTTTCGCCTTGCGAACTTTGGGTTAAGATATTATACTGAAAGTCAAAGAAAAAAGAAAGCTTAAAAGGTAGAAACTTAATTAAGAAGGTGCAAAATTAAGCTTCCCTCCAATTGCAATTCCTTTTTGCTATGATTTTTTTTTCATTTGCTATTTTAAAGTTTTATGGACAAGCATTGCGATGCACAAGTCATGACTCGTGAGCGATGGCATCCCTACGAGTATGTGGTTAACGTTCAGTTGCCCTCACGAAGCGCTTTCGGTCAACGTTTCTGATACGAACCGCTATATAGGGTGTGGAACGCCCTTCCGGCTTCCGTGTTTCCCGCCTCGTTTGACTTGAGTACCTTCAAGAGTGCATAGGCATTTTCTAGGCAAGCGCGTTCGAACTTAGACCTCATCATGGCTATCCAGGCATGATTGTCGTCAAGCGTGAGCCTATCATACAATAAAAAAAAGCATTATTAATAATTATTCCGAACAAGTAAATAGCTTTAGTAGTTACTGAAATAAGAAGTTGTGTCAGACGGATGTCATAAGTCACAACAAAAGGAGGTACCCAGCTTTTTTACCATATTAACGTACGTACGCATAATTTGGTACGGAACCCCAAAAAGTGCCTGTACATAACAGTCCCATTTAATTTAAAAGTAATCGTTACTTTCATTAGGAGACCACCAGCAACTGAGGCCGTCGGCGTCGTACGTGAGGCTGGCAAGGCATTACAACATCGAGGTGTCGCTGTTCGAGCGCATGATCATGAACGACATGCACAGGTAATTATACCTACTGATTTTTAATTCCGTGGAATTCTGACGTTTCTTAATGTTGCCAGAGATAAAACAGTTCCCACAAAAAAAAAGATAATAAATTCAAAAATTACATACGAATAAAAATCAATTGCCCCATGACAAATGCCTGACAGATACTTCAGGTACTTTAGTTTGGGGTAAAATCAAACTTCAGATGGTAACCTTGTTTTTCATACAAATAACTCATTCTATTTTTACATGACAACTCTCAGAATTCCACAATAATTAAAAATCAGAGTACCTATATAAAAAAAATTATTTAATTTTAAGACTGAGGCAAAGCATGCTCGGAACTCTATTCTAGCCCTATCCATGTTGTTGTTACCCATGTTTTATGCAAATAAACATAATTGAATTTGCCAGTCGGCGGCTGTCCGTGCAGCATCGCATGCGGCCGCAGATCGCGGCGCTCATCACGCCGGCGATCTACCCCGACCTGCAGAACCACCCGTCGGTCAGCGACTTTCCCAACGTGCGCGGCGTGACCTGCAACGTTTTCTTCTTCTCGCATAATTACAAAGAGGAGGTTCGTACACACTGTTTCATCCATTGACTTCTTTTCCAATAACAAGATGCTCAATCACTCAAATCCAAGTAAATGTTTGTGCGCATTCTTTTATATTTCAAAATGTTAACAGCCTGTTTCACCAGCTTCTGATAAGTGTCGGATAGCCTAAACGTAAGTTTTGTCAAGTGACAAAGACAAGTTAAGTAGATGACTATCCGATACTTTTTAGAAGGTGATGAAACAGGCCTAATGTCTAATAATATGACCACATAATGTGGCCAATTCTGTTGTACACAATCTCTAAACCTTTGCAAATTGCCGAGTTAATAAAAAAAATACGAGCTTAATTGAGAACCTCCTCCTTTTTGGAAGATATAATATATAGAGATAGGAATATATTTAGCTCTGTCATTTTAGTTTTAGTTTAGAGATTGTGTACAACAGAATTGGCTACAATATAAGTAGACCTTAAGATTTAGTCTATAATCTGTTAAATAGGTATTCATTTGGTTGGGAAGTTTCCTTTATACCTATTGTTAATCATCTGCCTTTAATGTGTGATCAAAGATTGAGATACTAGGAGATACGTTGTAGTTACGTTTAGTAGAGTTCTTGAAAGTTGAATTACTTCAGATTGCAGACGACAGTGCAAGCAAAACCAATGCGGAGGAGGGAGACATGGTGCTCGGGTTGGCGAACTATCTAATGCAGCAAGACTACCAACCCGAAGATGTTACAATTTTAGCTGCATACTCTGGCCAAATGTTCTACATGAGAAAGGTAACTGTAGCAAATAGAAGATTTTCTTTAACAATGTTCACGAAAAAAGAAAAAAATCTACAATACAAGTAACATTCTAAAAAAATCTATTCGATATAATTGATGACGCGTGGTTGATCAGGCTTTATCACTAAAGCTGAAAGTAATTCTATGACCGGAAATTGGTTGGTCAAATTGGTCTGTAAAGTTGATTTACGGACTATAATTTTAAGTGATGACGTCATAAGAAAACAGATGCGTGCGTCACACGCCGCAAGCTTTTTTCCGCGTTACGTGCTGCGTTCCACGCTACGTGCTACGCGCTACGTTCCGAGGTACGTGACAATGAGTCATCCTTTTTCGTGCATGTAGCCGGCGTTCATCGATTTATAGGACATTATCACGTCAAAATAAAATTATAAAATGGGTTCCATGGGCAGCGGTCTAGAATCCAAGCTGCCGGTGCGGCGGTCAGGGCTCCAGAGTGAGGAACCTCCTCACTGCGTGTCGTTTCAAAGACAACCGACTTCTATTTCCCTTGATCCAACAACCAAGCGAAAGTTTCTTAAGATGTTGATCGAAACTTTTCGCTATGAGACCATTTACCGAAACGAAAATCAGAATAATAATCGTTGAATCAACACTTCGCATGGCGGCAATCTCGTGGGCAAGGTCTAAATATTTTGTTAATTTTTCCTTCCCTGCCTTCACAAGATTATCATCATGGGGAATGATTGCTTGAAGTGCTGACTGGCCAGCTAACACTATGTCAGAAGGTCTTTTGTCTGCAAATATATTCTTTATTAATGTAAGTAATAATAATAAGTAATTTACAGCTTACAGACAACTAAGGAACCTGAATGCTGTGTTGTTAATTAACAGACCTTGAACAAAGATTTTTCTTTTAATTTTCAGCAACGTTTTAAATATTCCCACTTGTCTAAAGTGAAAATAACAGTTGTGGATAATTACCAAGGCGAAGAGTCCAAGATCATTCTACTGTCCCTCGTGAGGAACAACGATGATAACAAAATTGGATTTTTGGGAACGGAGAATCGTGTATGCGTGGCATTGTCCAGAGCCAAAGAAGGTATTATCACCTTTCATAGCAAACATTCCTTGACAACTTAGGACTATCACCACTACCACCACCACTACACGCTTTTAACGTCCCACTGCTGGGCACAGTCCTCTCATTGGAGAGAGGGACTTAGGACTATTAGCCAGTTTATAATTATTCGTTGTCAACGGGTATACAACCAATGCTGGACATGGTATTCTCTTGTCGGGACGTCCACTCCCCACAGTCCACGACGCGAACTTGTGCCACCTGTATCCAGCAATCCCCTGCGACTCGTTTGATGTCGTCTGTATATCTAGTGGGCTGCCAACACTGAGCTTCCCAGTGCGAGGTCACTATTCCAGCATCATCATACATATTATACATATCACTTCCAAAATCGATCCCAGGACCTCACATTGATAAGATCGTTCACCACTGCGCCAGATAGATCAAAGTCAAGTATTGTTAAAGAAGTTGTAGCTAAAGAACTTTAGTCAAAATGTCACATTTTTTCAGGATTTTACATATTCGGCAACATTGAGATCCTGAAAAGCAATTCACCGCTTTGGACGAAAGTTGCTGCCACATTAGAAGGTTTTGGATCTCTCGGTACAAGCATACGACTAATGTGTGAAAACCACAACAGTCAAGTATCAGTGGTATGTATCCAGCTCTCGAATGGGTATGTTTAAAAGCTGTTTTAAGATCTGTGTTTTTAAGGTCCCCTCACCATATGACATTCCCAATGATAAGTATATGTTACTCTGAGCTGGCCGAAAAACAGTTCTGTCGTTATGACGCGTGATGCCGACACTTTGACTGTTTGTTTATAAAGATAAGTCCTTTATTTTTGTAGATTTCAACTCCGCAAGATTTCAACTTTAAAGTTCCGGAGGGCGGTTGTCTCCTGAAGTGCAACTACAATCTGCCGTGTCTCCACGCGTGCCCGCTGATGTGCCACGGCTACGACCGAGGACACGCACTCACCAAGTGCAAATTGAAATGTGAAAGGTAAGCGCGATGTCACACGGCGGGTTGCGATGTCGACACACAATGACAGTGACGTCACGCATTTCTAGTAAAGTCTGTTCGTTTTCTTACCTATGTCTCTCGCCGCCTCCGCCGCGCGGCGTTTTGCCAAAGGTACCGCCAGTGACTTCAAAATATGTCGCACGGTGTGTACAGGTATAAGGGACTTAGGCGTTTTATACCTACTCATATCCTTTTTATAGTTTTTAGGGTTCCGTACCCGAAGGGTAAAAAACGGAGCCCTATTAATGTCACTCGGCTGTCTGTCTGTCTGTCTGTCTGTCTGTCTGTCTGTCTGTCTGTCTGTCTGTCCGTCTGTCCGCCGGTCACAGGTCTCTAGCTCGCAGACGAAATGAGTTACAAACCTGAAATTTTGGTATTAAGTGTAAAACGTTAACCCAAAATCAAATATTGAATTAGAAATTGAATTAAATTATTTTTCAGGGGGGCTCCCATACATGAAAAAGGAGCCGGAAAAAAAAATTTTTTCTTTACCCTAGCTTGTGGGGTATCATTGTTTAGAGCTCATTAAGTAGAGTACAAATATATATTTTTTTAATTTTTATCTCAAAAAATAAGGGAATGGGAGGCCATCAAAGTTGTCATTTTTAGACCATTTTTGTGACGGGGGCTATCTCAAAAACTAAACTAGTTGGGAATATGATATTTCAGTATATTATGTACTATATGCTCTATTTAAACAACAAATACTGAAAACAACGATTTATTAAATAGTTTATAAGCTGTGACCAAAATAAACGAACATTTTTTGGGTTTTTCTTTCACGGTTTGTTGCGATGTCTAGCTCGGAAATTAAATATTTCTTAGACCCAAAATATTATATTGTTCATAATTATGTACGGAACCCTGAAAGAGCGAGGCCCGACTCGCACTTGGCTGATTTTTTATATTCGTATTTTATTACAATATAACCATAAACATAAAATATAATATTATCATGAACACGGGTCTTTTCTCAAAATGAGAAGGATTTTAACCATAGTCTACCACGCTGGCCAAGTGCGGATTGGCAGACTATTCGGAGATTCTGTTAGAATAGAAAAAAAATTACAAACAGAAAAAAAAAGCAGAATACTAAGAGCACCTGCGCCTGTACCGACACTATGTTACCGAACGGACTATACATCTATGTCTAAATATTTTATATTTTTTGTAATGCAATTTTTTTGAATCGTATAGTTTTAGTACATAGTTACATATTTTATACTTTCGAACCTCGCACAACTCCTCATTTTTTTATTGGGTAATTTTATTTAATAATAAGCCATATTGGATTTGTCATGTTGTCATAGATAGCAGATGATAGAAGAATTATTATTAACTAGCGGTCCGCCCCGGCTTCGCCCGTGGTACATAATATATAGCCTATAGCACTCAGGGATCACGTACATATTCAACGGTGAAAAAATTTTTGAAATGGGTTCAGTAGTTCCTGAGATTAGCGCTTTCAAACAAACAAACTCTTCCGCTTTATAATATTATGTATCTGCAGATGAGGCGCGAAACAATAACCCATCAACATCGATATGTACCTAATGAGTGGTTTCTGTTAAATACATCACTACATAGTATAAAACAAAGTCGCTTTCTCTGTCCCTATGTCCCTATGTATGCTTAAATCTTTTGATGCGGTTTTTTTTAATAGATAGAGTGATTCAAGAGGAAGATTTGTAAGTACAAAAATTGGACCCGGTAGGTGGCGCTAATAGCGGGCAGGACGGCGTCTGCCGGATCCGCTAGTAATAATATACTAGTGTTGCGCTCGGTGCGCGAGCTGCAAGCAGCTCGCGTGCCTTATGGTCTCTTCAATATTCGTAAAATAAAGAAATGGGAAGTCTCTTGAAAGATAAAAAGAAATATTGGTATCACGTTTCGTATCTTTTCTGAAACGACACTAATCAGTTATATGCATGCGTTTAGTGGAAAAAAAGGATCTATGCAAAAATGTTCTGGAGAGCCACTTGAAAATTAAAAAGAAATTTTGTATGGACACGAATTTTTTTGTTCCGTAGCTATCTTTTTTTACTGGCTCATCAAAGGGCCTAAGATCTTGAACATTTTTAGTTTCAGGACCATGCCTCTATGATTGATAGTTTTTGAGGGCCGTTAGGGTACTCTGGTATTTTTTCCACATTTACTACGTTTTGTGATTTTTGTGAAAAAAAATCTTTAAGTTCTATTTATAAGTGTAGTAGCGGGAAAATTTTTCATACAAAAATGTCTAAGAGAGCCTCTTGAAAAGAACCCAAAAAATTTGTATGGAGAGAATTTTTTTTTGTTCGGCGGCCATCTTTTTTTTACCGGTTCACGCAATGGCCCAAGGTTTTTAATAACATTTGTTTGGGACCATGTCTGTATGACTGGTAGTTTTGGAGGACCCATGAGGTACTCTGGTAAATTTTCCACATTCATGACGTTTCATAATTTTCCTGAAGGAAGACCCATAAGTTCTACGCACATAAATAGTGAAGGGAAAAAGTTCCATACAAAATTGTTCTGGAGAGCCTCTTGAAAAGAACCCAAAAAATTTGTATGGAGAAAATTTTTTTTTGTTCGGCGGCCATCTTTTTTTTACCGGTGCACCCAATGGCCCAAGGTCTTTAACAACATTTGTTTGGGACCATGTCTGTATGACTGGTAGTTTTGGAGGACCCATGAGGTACTCTGGTAAATATTCCACATTCATAACGTTTCGTATTTTTCCTGAAAGGACACTCATGAACTCTATACATGCGCTTAGTGAGGTAAAAAAAGTTCTATACAAAAATGTTCAGGAGAGCCTCTTGAAAATTAAAAAAAAAAATTGTATGGACGCGAAAATTTTTTTTGTTCGGTGCCTATCTTTTTTTTACTGGCTCACCAAAGGGCCCAAGGTTTTGAACATTTTCAGTTTCAGGACCATGTCTCTATGACTGATAGTTTTTGAGAGCCTTTGGGGTACTCTGGTAAATTTTCCACATTCATGACGTTTCATATTTTTCCTGAAGGAAGACCCATAAGTTCTACGCATATAAATAGTGAGGAGAAAAAAGTTCCATACAAAATTGTTTTGGAGAGCCTCTTGAAAATTAGGAATTTTTTGTATGGAGATGAAATTTTTTTTTGTTTGGTAGCCATATTTTTTTCATCGGTTCACCCAATGGCCCAAGGTTTTAAACATTTTTTGTTTGGGGACGGTACCTCTCCGACTGATAGTTTTCGAGATCCCTTAGAGCACCCTAGTCAGTTTTCCACGTCCAGGTCTCTCTATAATTTTGTAGACCTTATATTTTTGAATTTTACACACACAAAAAGTATGGTGAAAAAGTCCCATACAAAATTGTTCAGGAGAGGTGATCAGTACCTGACTTCAAGTAGCTTTATATATATAATAACCATCCTGGTAGTCCGGTAAAAATACAATTTTTGTTTCACAGGATTCTTTGCGAGCTGAATCACGTTTGCCCGTTGAAATGCATGGATGAGTGTAAGCCGTGCATAGTAAGGGTAATGAAAAAGTTGCCCTGCGGCCACAATATGTCAGTACCCTGTCACTTGGACCCTAATGATCCCAAAGTGAAGTGCTTGACAGTGGTCCCCGCTAAGTTACCAAGCTGTGGCCATGAGGTAAATATACACACACAATGAACACATATTATATGTAAATATACACAGAATGATACACACTATTGGCAGCAAAGAAGACGCACTAAGGTGCGTTTTCATTTTGTCATATATAACTATGCAAACATACTATTTTTTATTATTTAGATTTTATTAAAAAGGTTTAAATTGAGGTATAAATTTTTTTTTGTCTTTTAAAAAATCAATATTACGGAAAAAAAATATTTATTTCAGTTTGTTTTTTCAAAATAAATGAACCTTTTATAATACCTTTACCACCTTTACCTATATTAAATATCTTCGCTCAGGCGAAGGGCTTCCTGCTTCACATAGGTAGGTAAATTACATAAATAGCATACTTGTATCATCATAAACTACCTACCTACTAAACAAGATTTATAAGTTGAATTCTATGTTATCTGTATTATATATCATAATATTAAACAGATGAATTCCACAAAATTGTGTTATCATCGCAGGTGAAGAAATCGTGTTACATGAAGACTGAATCGGTAAAGTGTCCGGTTCCCTGCGAGTACCGCGTGGACAAGTGCGGGCACGTGTGTACGCGCACTTGCCACGTCACGGACGATCCGGATCACGAACGGGTAAGTGCCCACGCGCACTCTCATCCACGGAGGGAAACAAGCCTTTCCTAAAAAGCGCCACCAGTTCCAACTAGCTCTGCCGTATATCATCCACCAAAATCATCCATCACAAAATCACCTAGCATACCAAAAAATCGTCCCGCCGCAGATCACAAAATCATCCCGCATATGGCAAAGTCATCCCGCCGCATGTTACAAAATCGCAAAATTACCCCGCATAAATGGCAAAATTACCTCGCCGCATTATTATTATCATAAAATCGTAAATGTGTAAAGAATGAGCTGCGTGAGCAGTCCTGCTCTTCATCCAATGCGTGACAAATTATTACTATAGTTGAGACATTACAAACCTGCGAACTGAGCCATAAAATATTACGATCATAGGGTTCTGACGGCTCTCCCTCACTCTTTATAACATTGCTCGACTATCGACAAATCCTTTGTTACTATTACACACAACACCAGAGAAATAGGTTCCAATTCCATACGGCCTGTAAGTGCGAGCGAGAAGTCCGATAAAAATAGTTTATGACTCAGTTCGCACGTTTGTAATGTCCCAACTATAAAATGGTAATTACATTGGCACAGTCTGTGCGGCTCTTGCGGGCGTACCTACTGATGAGTTGTTATGAATCACTTTTGTATTCCTGTTATTATACTAATACCAAGCATAAAAAGTCATCCAACAAGGACCAATCACCTATACCTAATAGAAAGCAATATTCTTTTAATACTTAATGTGTTTGTTGTTTCAGTACTTATGTCAGAAACCATGTGCCAAGGCTAAGAAAGGATGCACCATGGAACTCGAAGGCGACCGCGGCGACCACCAGTGTGTCAAGAGGTGCCACGAGGAATGCGACGAATGCAATGTCGAAGTATGTCATACGCCATTTTAAACCCCCGACGCCGACGACAAAAACGACAAAAAACGACGGGGTGTTATAAGTTTGACGTGTGTGTGTGTGTGTCTGTCTGTACCACCGTAGCGCTCAAACGGGTAAACCGATTTGAATGTGGTTTTTTTTGTTTGAAAGGTGAATTAGTCGGGACTAAGAACACTTTCTTAGCTATATTTGATGAAAATCAGTCCAAGATGGCCGCCGCCACAAAATGGCGGATTACATATTTTTTCACAACTCTCCCAATATGGGTATCAAATGAAAGGGTTTGAATAATAGAATAGCACTATGCAAATCCAAGATGGCCGCCACCACAAAATGGCGCATGTCGGGGTTTTTTTTAATTTTTAATTTATACTTACTTGTAATACCTATTTGTAATGAGCCTCATTTCGTTTATAGGTCAACAGACACTGCAATAATTTGACGCTGCAACTTTTAATTTTAAACTTTTACATCAAAATTTTTAGTTTTTTAGCTAACATATTTTGGTGGCGACCGATTTGTTTTTTGTTCCCGACAAAATATACGATGGTCAAATACTTAAGTAAAACTGCGGATCAATCGTGCCGGCTAAATATAATATTTATGTTGCTAACAATTTATTAAAATTGTACTTCGTGATTTATATTTTCAATTGACACTGTACAGGTAGTCAAAAAAAGAGAGTCCTGCAAACACAAGGAGCGCGTCGCGTGCTCTAAGAGCCCCGACGGGACGCCGTGCCGCAAGAAGTGTGCGCGCGTGCTGGCCTGCGGACACTTCTGTATGAAGAAGTGCTACGAACCGTGCGGGAAGGACTGCAAACAAATTGTGAGTTAATAATCTTACATTTATCCGCCTTCAAGCAAAGTCAAAAAATCAGAGATACTAAAATCAAATTTAGCATAGGTTAGAAATAAATTTTTACATCTTTAAAAGAATTTTTAAATATGGTGCAATAAAAAGCTGGCAGCCGCTGGAATCAGGCGGCACAAGATTGTGTTCTGTGGCGATCCTTGCAAGAGCAAGGGCCTATATCTAGCAGTGGACGTCTATTGGTTGAGACGAGGACGACGAAAAAGCGGTGATAGCCGAGTGGCTAAGGACTTTGGCCTTCCTTTCCGTTGAACCAAGTTCGATCCCCGGCACACACCAAGTTCTTTTGAATCGTCAATTGAATCTACCACTGGTTTGGTATGCCGTTCCTACTGAGAACCAGCATGAAACTCGACGTTTGCTCTTTTGGGGCAAGATGATGAAGAATTGGAGACTATTTCTAGATGGAGCAATGTTGTAGCAAATCTCATTGAACGCAGGTAAAGAAGAAGATCCCTGAATGCGGCCATGAAATCTCGCTCGAGTGCGGGCTGGAGCCGACGCGGGCGTGCTGCAGGCAGGCGTGCGAGCGGCAGCTGCCGTGCGGGCACCGCTGCCGCGCGCGCTGCGGCGACGCCTGCGACCCGCTCCTGTGCCGCGAGCTGATGCCGCGCCGCTTCCCCGCGCCCTGCGGACACGCGGTGCAGCTGCCCTGCAACGTCTACGTCACCGCGACCGGTGAGACCACAGACATTTATGTTACTATAGTCGTATTTTTATCTCGCTGCAGTTTGGGTCATAAATTATTCGAGTGTTTCGCTCTCTTTCCCACTCACGGGCCCTATGGCACAGCTCCTGTGAGTATAGGTCTGTGCCATTACTGCAGTCGATGAGTAATATCGATAGTTGTTTTTTTTTGTAGCTTTATAAATGGGTGATAGAAATAAAAACATGTTTATTTTTTTTAGAATTTTTTCATCTTCTATAATCTATAGGTAATAATAATAAAAGTGTAACAGATCCAATTCTGTACATTGAAGATATTTTGAAATTTTTTATTGGAGGGCAGTCTATAATCGATACTGAAGCCAAAACTGCAATTTGTTTCATTTTTGTCTGTCTGTCTGTCTTTCTGTCTGTCTGTATCTTGGCCGCGCATCACGCTGAAACTACTGAATAGATTCAAATTAATTAAATAATTAGTAGTTAACATAATAATTAATTAATTAGTACCCATTAGTTACCCTGCATACTTAATGTATGTTTACGTCGTAACCTTGATGATTCCGTTGTCGATAACGGCCTTGAGCGCGCGCAACTAGCGCACATCCCTAGCATTCCCTAATCCGATTATGATTTATGGCCGAGTTTGCAGCGAGGTAATAACAGCAGTATAAGAATTCACGCGTGCCAAAATAAACAAAGCACGTGTGATAGGAAATATTTCCTTTTTTTGCGATTTAGAATTTCCGCAGAATGGCACTTTCATAGTTATTTTTGTGCACTAAAACATAAATTAGGTTGAAATCTGGTGCGTATACTGTTATTTGGACGCGTTTTCCTCCCATAAGGTACGTTGTACCTACCTTGATAATTTATTTCTATGGGTGAGACACTCTTGGCACTATGGTCAAATATGTTCCTATTTTGATACCATTTGTAAACTTGAATTATTTCACAGCGGATGGGTTCGAACCCGCAATGCTGCTGAAGTACTGCACGGAGCCGTGCGGCAAGCAGCTGGCGTGCGAGCACTCGTGCGTGGGCTCGTGCGCGCGCTGCCACCAGGGCCGCCTGCACGTGCCCTGCGCGCAGCCCTGCCACCAGCTCAACATCTGCGGACACCAGTAAGTCGGAAACGCTGCTGATGTACTGCACGGAGCCGTGCGGCAAGCAGCTGGCGTGCGAGCACTCGTGCGTGGGCTCGTGCGCGCGCTGCCACCAGGGCCGCCTGCACGTGCCCTGCGCGCAGCCCTGCCACCAGCTCAACATCTGCGGACACCAGTAAGTCGGAAACGCTGCTGATGTACTGCACGGAGCCGTGCGGCAAGCAGCTGGCGTGCGAGCACTCGTGCGTGGGCTCGTGCGCGCGCTGCCACCAGGGCCGCCTGCACGTGCCCTGCGCGCAGCCCTGCCACCAGCTCAACATCTGCGGACACCAGTAAGTCGGAAACGCTGCTGATGTACTGCACGGAGCCGTGCGGCAAGCAGCTGGCGTGCGAGCACTCGTGCGTGGGCTCGTGCGCGCGCTGCCACCAGGGCCGCCTGCACGTGCCCTGCGCGCAGCCCTGCCACCAGCTCAACATCTGCGGACACCAGTAAGTCGGAAACGCTGCTGATGTACTGCACGGAGCCGTGCGGCAAGCAGCTGGCGTGCGAGCACTCGTGCGTGGGCTCGTGCGCGCGCTGCCACCAGGGCCGCCTGCACGTGCCCTGCGCGCAGCCCTGCCACCAGCTCAACATCTGCGGATATCAGTAAGAGCGCCTTCAAATTTGCAGCAAAAAGCAGCACGGAGGCAGCACGGCTGCCGTGCTGCTTCGTAAATCCATATGAACAAAAAACGAGTTTTCGGCGAAGCGAAACAATCATTTCGCTTCCAGTGGGGCCTGCGCTTAAGCCTTCGAACAGAGTTCCGAGCTTAGAAATAATATCAAACATGTATCTTAATCTGTGATTCTAATTTCAACATTCTGCTGTAAAATGGACCAACCAAATATATTAGGTATATCAACTATAAAGGTTCGTGTTCGGCTGGTCTTTAGTGCGACTCTCTCTTGACACATGCCCAAAATCGGAACTAATGCCTCCATCTTGCAGGTAAGGGTTACTATGCCTAAGAATCCTACTAAGTTGTGGTACAACTACGCCCTCTGCTAATGTCATTAGTGTGGAAAAAGGTCCTTGTCGCACTGTAATTGACGTGACTCGCAACGCGTTGTTGCAGGTATCGTAGATAGTAATCATGAATCTGTGATTGCAGGTGCGCGGAGCCCTGCAACCAGGTGTGTCCGCCGTGCAGGAAGCCGTGCGAGGTGAAGTGCCAGCACTCGCGCTGCCGCCGAGACTGCGGCGCGCCCTGCGTGCCGTGCCAGGTGAAAAAAATATTCCATAAACATTCAAAATATTCATAAGTATTTTAGAGTTATATACTTAGAGCACACGAGTAGATATTATACAGAGAAAAAGCTACCTACAAGCGGCCCGCTGTAAGTACACTCACACATAGCACCGCTCACGCACACACGAGTTCTCACGAACGGTTTACGTACGCTCCACTCACACTCCACTGGTAGGACAGTTGGTAAACAAACGACAGGGCTGTGGGTCGTGCGCACTTTTCCAATCTCTTTTTTTGTGTACCCTAGAGATCAAGTGAAGTAAGTATACCTACCTTTACATATCTATACAATAAAATTAATGAAATGAAATTAATTGAAATGACATGAATTTATTTATTGTAGGATAGTATGTGCCACTTATGATACTATGTCAAGACTCTACTACTGGTTCGGAAAGCAGATTCTACTGAATAGAATTGAGTAATAACATTGCCAGGTACAACCCGTTTACTAAAAGATTGGACCTGGCGTCGATGACGTCACTGCGACGCATGGGTACGGTGTGCAAAAAAGCATCATTAAGAATATTTAGGTATTGTATGAAACTTAAATGTTTGTGAAAAACTCTGGGTATGCTGTGTTAGTATTGTCTTGCGAGCGAGCGAGTCAAAGCAACTTGTCAGCGAGGTCCTATCTTTTAGTAAACGGGTTGTAAGTTAAAATGTGTTATAGATCCTCTATGCAACGGGCCATCGGGATGGGCCTATCTAAGGTACCTATCTAAATAAATAATTAAATACTCACACATACACACACGGCCGTCTATTCCTAAAGTAGGCAACTTCATGCCTGTGTTATAGGTAATAGCCAACTGATAGACATATTTACATATATATATTTTATATAAAGGTATATATACATACATATTATAAATACACCCAGACTCGGGGCGGGAATCGAACCCGTGACCCTGGAGCGGAAGGCAGGGTCACTGCCAACCGCGCTAACGGGTCAATCTAAGTAACTAGGTACTTAAATCATTCAATTTACTAAAGTAAGTAAGTGTCTAGATTCTAGGTACTGTCACTAGGGATATCTACGCACGTGCTATCACACTTATTTTTAGTAAGTATCTGTTCATAAAAATGTCTACGGTTTTATAATCTACTACCTTTCTAAGTAACTAGGTACTTAATTCATTCATTTTACTAAAGTATCTAGTTCTGTCACTATGCATGTGCTATCACACTTAGTTTTAGTAAGTACCTACTACATACCTAATAGTAACTAGGTACTTAATTTACAAAAGTAAGTAAGTATGTAGGTACTATCGCTAGGGATATCTACGCATGTGCTATTACATAATATACTTTTAGTAGGTACCTACTAAAAGTACTAAAAGTACCTACCTAAGTAACTACACAACTTATATTTAGTATAGTAATATAATATAAAAACATATTTTTCCAATCATTATTACATATCTTGCTATATTATGTATACTAGTATATAATAATTATTTTTATTTTTACCCATAATTTTTCACATGCAACAGGTGACAACCCTATCAGAATAGGTATAAATTTTGGACGTTCTTAGGTAGCTTTTCCTCTGTATAATATCTACTCGTGTGCTTAGAGTTTGTAGCACGTATTAAGAGCTCGATGAGAGCGTAAAAAAGTGTGTGTGTGCAATTCACATACGGCAGATCGCAGAAGTGAAACTTCAGAAAAGTAGCCTACGACTTACATTGAAAAAGTGCGAGTTGGACTCGCGCTCGCTTCGTACCATCTATAAAAACGGCAAAAAAACCATGTTTGTTGTATGGGGGAGCCCCCTTATATATTTATTTTATTCTGTTTTTAGTAGGTATTTGTTGTTATAGCAGCAACAGAAATACATCATCTGTAAAAATTTCAACTGTCTATTACGGTTCATGAGATACAGCCTGGTGACAGACGGACAGACAGACAAACAGACGGACAGCGGAGTCTTAGTAATAGGGTCCCGTTTTACCCTTTGGGTACAGAACCCTAAAAATGAAATGTTCCGTATTGCAGGAGCAGTGTAGTCGCGCGTGCTCGCACGGGTCGTGCAAGCGGCGGTGCGGCGAGCGGTGCGCGCGCGCGCCGTGCGTGCGGCCGTGCGAGCGCACGCTGGTGTGCGGGCACCCGTGCCGCGGCCTGTGCGGCGAGCGCTGCCCCGACGTGTGCAAGACGTGCCGCCCCGAACAGTTCCCCACCGACTTCCTCGGGGACCAGTTCGACGACGACGCCTTGTATGTCCTATCCTACCCACATCATCTAATAGTAGTAAGCGGTATCGTTACGAGAGCGGAAAGGGAACTGATCATCAAAGCTATAGGAGCTAAAACGGGGCAGTGGTACAAATGCCCCAATGGCCATTTCTACAAAAGAAAACGTGACAGACTGGCTGACTGACTGACTGATCGATCTATCAACGCACAGCTCAAACCACTAGACGGATTGGGTTGAAATTTAGCAAGCAGTTCCCCCACGGACTTCCTCGGGGACCATTTCGACGATGACGCCTTTGTATGTCCTATCTGACTAACATCTTCTAAATATATAAAAAGAAAAGTTGACAGACTGACTGACTGACTGACTGATCTATCAACGCACAGCTCAAACCACTGGACGGATGTGGTTGTTTGGCATACGTATACCTATTATGACGTAGGCATCCGCTAAGAAAGGATTTTTGAAAATAAAAATCGTTAAATAGGGGTTGAATGTTTGTATGAGATTTATATTATACAAATTCACGCGGACGAAGTCGCGGGCATTGCTTCCAGGTTAAGGTTTCGTGAGAAAATCTTAAATGGTTAATTGATATTATTTACCCTAAGTTCACATAAGTTCAGCATAAGGGATGATTTTTAAAAATCTCATTCCTACAAAAAACTTGTCCTCGTTTGAGGAAGGCACTAATCTCTGTTATATAATCTAAATTTTTGTCTACATTTACAGATTCATAGTACTAGAAGATTGTGGCCACATCATGGAATTCGAGAACATGGAAAACCTAATGAAAGGGGACAGCGATCTTGTGGAAATCCGCCGCTGTCCATTCTGCCGCAAACCCATCATCAACACTCCCCGATACAAAGACCTCGTTAACCAAATGTTGGCAAAAGAGATCAATCCCATCAAAGAACGAGTCTATGGCAACGAAAATATTATTATTGCTAGAAGAAAGGAACTATGCGAAACTGTGACAAACTTTCACAACATTCACAGCAACATATATACAGGTAACTAAATTAAAGATTGCTTTACTTTCTTAAATAGACACATACAATTTGGCTAAATCTGTTTTACATAATTCTCTAAACTAAACTAAAATCATCATCATCATCATCATCATCATAATCAACCCATTACCGGCTCACTACAGAGCACGGGTCTCCTCTCAGAGTAAGAAGGGTTTTGGCCATAGTCTACCACGCTGGCCAAGCGGATTGGCAGACTTCACACACCTTTGAGAACGTTATGGAGAACTCTCAGGCATGCAGGTTTCCTCACGATGTTTTCCTTCACCGTTAAAGCAAGTGATATTTAAATACTTAAAACGCACATAACTCCGAAAAGTTAGAGGTGCGTGCCCGGGATCGAACCCACGACCTCCGATTAGAAGTCGGTCGTCCTAACCACTAGGCTATCACATACTTAAACTAAAATGATAGGTCTAAATCTATTCCTATCTCTTTGACAATGCTCCCTGCGGAAAAGGATGTCAATATTTTTATACTTGTCAATTTAGTTTATAGAGATATTAGAGATAGTTGTACAATAGAATTAGTCACAATTTATGTTTGCATATGCAATCTTTTTTGCCCATTATTTAATATTTTTATTACAGACAAATTGTACTCACACTGGAAAACTGCGTTCCAACAAATAATTCTCGTCGTGAAGTCAAAGAAGAAGTATTCGTTGCTACAACTGGAAATGTACTTTGTCTACTTAAATATTTTGGAACTGCTTTCGGAAGTTCACAAGAAATACACTACAGTGCCTTTGACGGAGTTGCAAGATCAGTTGACGAGTCAAAACAAAATGATATGCGAAGTTCTAGCAAAGACTGTGCACAAGATTAGTCAGCAGCAGCAAAGTGACATACGGAACGAAATAAAGCGCATGATCGCAATCGTCAACCTCGCTAAAATAATGAGCCACCCATCATACAAAGTAAACAAAAGTATCGCCAAAGTAGCAGAGGCAGCCGACGCCGCTAAAGCGGTTATCTTGAAATGGGGAATATACGAAGATGACAAAGCTACAGAAGCTCTTAATGAATTTCAAAAAGAAATCAAAGTAAGCGGTATGGTTACGAGAGCGGAAAGGGAACTGATCATCCAAGCTATAGGAGCGAAAGCGGGGCAGTGGTACAAATGCCCCAATGGCCATTTCTACAGCATCGGTCAATGCGGTGGAGCTATGGAAGTGTCTAAGTGTGTGGAATGCAAAGCCGAAATCGGTGGAACACATCACAGGCTGTTGAGTTCCAATGCGCATGCTGCAGAATTCGACAACTCAAGGTTCCCAGCCTATTCCGAGCAGGCCAATAATCTGGCCAATTTTGATTTAGATAATATTCTTTAATTATTTGGGTAGTAATCAGATTTTAGTTTTAATTCTTAAAAACCGTCGTTCGGTATTCAAAACCGCGAATGTGAACATTTCATAAAAAATAGGTAATACCTACCCTCTTTCTTTCCTATTAATCCATAGTCTCAATTCAAACTCGCAATTGTGATTTGTGTATATTGGCACTTAATAATATTTAACAGGCGTAGTTACGTAAGATGAGATAAATTAAGATTCGTTCGTCGCACGCGTTGGTGTAAATTCAGTCGATTGCCGCTTAACATGATATAAAAGTTTAGGCGATAGAAAGAGGGGGCTTTGTGGGTAATTCTAAAGCGCGTAAACTTTATATTCACTTACAAAGCCCTCTTCTTTTTATAGCCTAATCTTTTCTTTTATAATTCTGCTATTTCTATTTCTCTATTTCTAATTATTTTCTAATTACATATTCTATTTCTTTATAGCCTAATATTTATGCGGTAATCGACTGAATTTACACCGAGCGACGCGACCGTGGCGTGTTGCGCCGATGTACTTACGCTTCGGTGATTACACAACAAAGTGAAAGGACAGTGGTGCAAAATATGAGCAAAAAAACGCGTAAAAATACGATTATAAGCCCTCATACGCATTAGCGGTCAACCGCGTGCGCGGCTAACCGCGCGGCTAGCCTCTTCATAGAATTTCGTTGCGGTTTAGTGCGTACAAAATGAGCGGTTGCATATAAAAATATAAAAGCGGCTAGCCGCGCGGTCAGCCGCGTACGCGGTTGACCGCTAATGCGTATGAGGGCTAACAGTTCCGCGAGTATGACTACCCCCACACTTCTGTATTATCGTAAAATCACCAGAATTATGTCCTATAACGTTACGTTTCACATTCGCAGCACTGAATCCCGAAGGAATCTATTATTTTTATGCCATTATTAAATAAATGAATAAGTAAAGAATGTTTTCGTAATTTAATTATGTTTTATGCTATTCTATACAACGTTTGTAATTTAGTTATGTTTGTATGTCGGTAAAACGTTAAAATCTTATCAACCTAGTTAGTTTTAACATTTTTAAACCCATTACACACACTTTAAAAGTAACCAAAACTTAATTAACCACACCTATTAACCTTTAACTACATAATTTTTAAATTCACAAATCACAATATCCACAAATAAAGGGGTAAGTTTCAATTTAAAGTCTGATTTAAAATAATCTATCCATATCTATCCATATTTTCTTTTGTCCTGTAGTTAAATATTATTATTTAGCATCTCTGAACACCTTATTGATTAAAAAAATACGAACGCAAATATCCATCACCACCACCACTTCAGCCTTTTAACGTCCCACTGCTGGGCACAGACTTCTCACAGAAGAGAGAGATTTAGAGCTTCGACCCGCCACGCTGCTCCAATGCGGGTTGGCGAGCTAATAAATAAAAATCAGCCAAGTGCGAGTCGGGCCTCGCTCTTTTAGGGTTCCGTACATAATTATGAACAACATAATATTTTGGGTCTAAGAAATATTTAATTTCCGAGCTAGACATCGCAACAAATCGTGAAAGAAAAACCCAAAAAATGTTCGTTTGTTTTGGTCACAGCTTATAAACTATATTATAAATCTTTGTTTTCAGTATTTGTTGTTTAAATAGAGCATATGGTACATAACATACCGAAATATCATATTCCTAACTAGTTTAGTTTTTGAGATAGCCCCCGTCACAAAAATGGTCTAAAAGTGACAACTTTGATGACCCCCCATTTCCTTATTTTTTGAGCAAAAAATTAAAAAAATATATATTTCTACTCCACTCAATGAGCTCTAAACAATGATACCCCACAAGCTAGGGTAAGAAAAATATTTTTTTTTTCGGCTCCTTTTTCATGTATAGGAGCCCCCCTGAAAAATAATTTAATTCAATTTCTAATTCAATATTTGATTTTGGGTCAACGTTTTACACCAAATACCAAAGTTTCAGGTTTGTAACTCATTTCGTCTGCGAGCTAGAGACCTGTGACCGGCGGACAGACGGACAGACAGACAGACAGACAACCGAGTGACGTTAATAGGGCTCCGTTTTTACCCTTTGGGTACGGAACCCTAAAAACTTGCTATAAATATAACAGTGGATGCGGGTAACAAATTATTATTATTGTAAAGCAAAAATCGTTCAGTGGATGCCATTAAAAAAAAATTAAAATATGCTGTAAGTAGATCGATAAATGTTCAACGTTTTGTGCAATTAGGTACATAGATGTTCCGAGATGTTACTGGACAATATGTACAGGAACAACAATATGTAAATGGGATAGATTAGTATTTGAAATAGGACACTTTTTCTTTATTACCCCTATTTGTGGGTAATATGGTACCCTTAAAAATACTGTAATTTGACCTTATTTTTGAATACTATTATTTGATAAAATTATTATGTTGACGATCACAAAATATTATTCTGTATTTTTAATTAAAATGATATCTTAGTTTTTTTTTATCTTTTATTAAGTAACCTGAATTATTTTTGACCCTAAAAGAGAAACGAAACGAAGTTGTTTCGCTTCGCTCATGTAGGTATATCGCCTGAAGTATGAAAGCTTTCGGAGCATACTAGCACAGGCACAGAGTCAAAGCGAACCGAAAAAAAATCACGGCATTGGCTGGCACCTATCTCTAGAATAAGGTATTTTCTACAAAAATTAAAAAAAATCCGGCCTAGTGCGTGTCCGACTCGCCCACCCCTGGCTCCGTACTCCCAGAAGTACAGTTATACTAATTATGTTTTATATCCCTTCTTAATGAACCGCAAAACTGACTTTGTTTGTAGTCCTTGTAGAGGTTTATTGTTAACTACACTAGCGGCACGCTATGATGGCCGGTTTGACACATTACAATAGTGATGTGGAATGTCAATTTATTCTCGAACAAAAAACAATTAAGTTTTGTTTTTGTACCTGATTAAATAGGTTTAATAAAACAAAAATGTATATGTTTATTTAATTTATTTGAACGAACTGAATATTTGAACGAAAATGAATATACATACTTTATATGCACACAAGAAACATATGAATACAAAAGATACCAAAAAAGGTGCCACAAAAGGCCATAATTAATCAGATTCGTCCATACTACTATTTTCACTGTCGTCACTGCTATCATCACATACATTAATAATTATATGTTCGTTTTCTATAATATTATCTATTTTCACATCTCTTTCATAATCTTCCCTTATTAATTTAACAGTTCTATTCACAACCTTTTCCCAGTCTCCTTTAGTCACATGTTCACAAGCTTCTTCTAATAATTTTAGCATTTTTTTTGTGGTAAATGGGGGTTCTGTATTGTGTCTTGCAGCATATCCCTTAATTTGAGCCCACACCAACTCAATCGCATTATACTCACAATGGTAAGGCGGTAACCGTATAACTCTGTGCCCATGTTCTAATGCTATTTCGTCAATGACGTATCGGATCTTGGTTGGTTTGTTTTCTTTTAAAAGACGTACTAATTCCGCTTTTAACATATTCATGTTTGCATCTACGCCATTTTTACGAAGCCATGCGACGATATCAGCTTTCTTTTGGGATTGGGCAGGTGGCTTGTCAATTTGCATCGAGTGGTATGGGGCGTTGTCCATAATTATAATAGATGGTTCAGGGAGGCTACACAACATTGAGGTAAACCATTCAGTAAACTTTTCTCCATTCATGTCTTCATGATAGTCTCCAGTGGTTTTTGACGCAAAAGCCATGAGAGAACCTTCGACAAACCCGTTGATGGTTCCGGCGTGACAAATTATAAGTCGCGATCCTTTTCCTACAGGAACTTTGGAAGTAGATGCTGCTGTGTCATCGTTCCAAGAACGGCCTACAGTATGGTTAGCATTAAGCCATGTTTCATCCAAGAACACAACATTTTGCCAATTTTTGATTTCTTTCACTTGCCGTAAAAAAGTATACCTTGACATCGCTATATCAAATCTTTCCATCAATATTTTGCGTTTGTTACATTTTTTGTATCGAAATCCAATGGTCTTCAAAATCTTCGTTAAAGAACTTTCCCCACCGAAGAATAATCCAGCTTCCTTCAGTGAATGCACCAACTTTTTTCTTGTTGGATACTCCTTCTGTAAATAGTAGCCGTAAACATGTCTTCGGATAGCATCGGCATCAAAGCTATCGATGCCTACGACTGGTTTTGCTCGTTTTCTCTTTTTTGGTGTGTGAAGTTTATTTTCTTCTGTGCCAGTCTCGCCATATTTTTTTTTAGTTATCCGTCTAACAGTTCGTTGTCCAATATTAAGCGCATCAGCTACGCGTTCAACCACTGACGTTATAGGTAAAATTGGCCCTCCATTTTGAGCTTCACGATCGAAATAGTTACGAAGGCGTATTACGAACTCACGTGTCTGACTATTTAGAACAGTTCTCTGCGTACGTTCGGTCATATCGACGAAATCCACAACAAAGGGCTTGAACAGAGTCCAAATTAACGAGCAAGGGTCAACAGTAATGCAGTATCAATATTTGAAATCCAAAGCCAGGTCAAAACTATATCACAATCGCATTGCACTGACAGTTTATACTTTTCGAAGCAACGTCAATTCGAAACTGCTTTGTTTTGCATTGAGCATTGACGCGAGTTAGCCAGCGATCCTATGTGACGATCGTATTAGATTCCATTTTTAAAAATTTATTGATATTTTTTTGCGATTTCAGAGGTTTGTCCACATAGTGAAAATTGTTCATATTCACAAGTACATTCACCCCTTAAATGGTGCAAACTGATTTTTCTACACTTGTATACATTTAAGAAATCAATTTAATAAATAAATTTTGAGTCCTAAACCTAAAACTACATTCGATAAAATTTATGAATCTCTGCACATCACTATCGTCAATAAAGTAATACAATTATTTCCTTCAAAGTCGTTATCAATTAATACGGAACTTCATGAGCGGACAAACGTCAAACCGGCCATCATAGCGTGCCGCTAGAGTAGACTATATGATGCCCACGGCTTCGCCCGTGTGGATTTAGGTTTTTAAAAATCCCGTGGGAACTTTTGATTTTCCAGAACAAAAAGTAGCTTATCTGTAGAAACACGTCCCCAAAACGGAAAAATCCCGTGGGATCCCCACGATTTCGGAATACAATTCCTTACAGCATCAGGGTTGAGGAGTTGGATATGTACCTACTCGAGTTCATTCAACGATAAAGTCTTTAATTGGTACCCCCAATATCAATTTAAATAACCGAAAGTTTCTAAAACCCATTAGTTTTGAGAATTAGGTCCCCTACAGCATCAGGATTGAGGAGTCGGAATCCAAATTTTTTATAGAACCGGCAGGGCGATTCAGAACACTTCGATTCGGTTTCGGTTTCGACAACTACCCTGTCGATACAGTTATTCTGAATTAAAAATACATCTTATCGTACGGTAAGTAATTCAGAACACTTCGATAACGTAACTATCGATCGATTCGGTAAGTTATCGTACGATAAGATGTATTTTTAATTCAGAATAACCGTATCGACAGGGTAGTTGTCGAAACCGAAACCGAATCGAAGTGTTCTGAATCGCCCTGCAGGTCGCAATGTTTCTCTATCGATTAAAAAAAAAAATTACGCAAATCGGTTCAGAAATCTCGGAGATATCGGTGTACATAGGTAGAAAAACACAACTCCTCCTTTTTTGAAAGTCGGTTAAAAAGTAGCCTATGTTACTCCCTGGTTAATTCTCTACTTGTATGTGAAGGTCCCGTCAAAATCGGTTCAGCCGTTCCGAAGATTAGCCCGTTGAAACAGACAGACAGACAGACAAAAATTTTAAAAACGTGTGATTCGGTTATGGTTGCGTTCAAATAACCATATGAGCTTAATATGAGGTAGTTATTTCTATATTACAGACAGACACTTCAATTTTATTTATTAGTATAGATATACAACGTTAGTTTTACTTTACGCACAACCTGAAAGTAGTTTGTTCAGAATCAGTAACAAAATCGAATCCAACCATTTTTATATAGTGTTATATTTTTGTCCAAAAATATTTTGAAATCCTACAAGCTTAGACACAATGATTCACCGCGCATCAGCTGACGGTCGGCACACAGCGGCGGTCATTCAACTCGCGTCGATCGCTAGTCGCTACGGCGGCGACGGCTTGCGGTGACCATTTTTTTCGAGGACAACGACGCAACATAACAAGCTTATAACTTCGTTACTTTTCATTACATTTTTTGAAATTTTGTATAAATATTTTTAATCTATACTAATAAATAAAATTGAAGTGTCTGTCTGTAATATCGAAATAACTACCTCATATTAAGCTCATATGGTTATTTGAACGATACTATAACCGAATCACACGTTTTTAAAATTTTTGTCTGTCTGTCTGTCTGTCTGTCTGTCTGTCTGTCTGTCTGTCTGTTTGAACGGGCTAATCTTTGGAACGGCTGAACCGATTTTGACGGGACTTTCACATACAAGTAGAGAATTAACCAGGGAGTAACATAGGCTACTTTTTTAACCGACTTTCAAAAAAGGAGGAGTTGTGTTTTTCTACCTATGTACACCGATATCTCCGAGATTTCTGAACCGATTTGCGTAATTTTTTTTTAATCGATAGAGAAACATTGCGACCCTGTTCTATAAAAAATTTGGATTCCAACTCCTCAATCCTGATGCTGTAAGGGATCTGATCCCCAAAACTAATGGGATTTAGGCACTGTCGGTTATTTAAATTAATATTGGGGATACCAATTAAAGACTTTATTGTTGAATGACCTCGAGTAGGTAAGTACATGTCCAACTCCTCAACCCTGATGCTGTAAGGAATTGCATTCCGAAATCGTAAGGATCCCACGGAATTTTTCCGTTTTGTGGACGGGTTACTACTTACTACAGATAGGCTACTTTTTGTTCTGGAAAATCAAATTTCCCACGAGATTTTTACAAACCTAAATACACACGGGCGAAGCCGTGGGCATCATCTAGTGTAAAAATATTTAACACGTGTTTCGGTTTTTGCGCAAAGTAAAACTAACGTTGTAGATGGGTGAGGCCGCCAATTTTGCCACTTTTTGCACAGCTGTTAAGAATCGTTCCATAACGTAAAAAGTTTATCCTTTAAACCAGCTAGGGTATTTTTATGTGGTAGAATTGTGTTTAAGGTAAAAAGTATTTTTATAAAATAGCTGTAACTAGAGCCATTTTTTTTTAAATGAATTTTAATATGTAGATGACATCGAACTTTCATACAAAAATATTTTGTCCCAAAAATATGTTACGAAAACAATCAGCAATATGACGGATATTTTTCGAAGTTAGACTCATGGTGTTAAACATAAGGAAAAGAACGATAGTGAGCTACGTAATGCAATATATCAATATGTTTAAACAGCGTACAATTATTTTTTATCGTAGTTTTAATACTTGTCTCCAGTTTTTTGACCTTCATGTTACTTTTTTTGTTACTAATATTGTGAATAAAGTACTGCTTCAAATCATAAATGCGTAATTGGATAATGAGGCGGGCAACACCAAGCAGTGAAGTCTATAGTTAAAAACAAAAAAGATGCTATATTGTTTCCTTGGATTGTGTCACAAGTTGGTCACGAGTGCAGTTTGTGAATTTTGTCAGCTGAAGTAAAAAATTTAATTTGTGTTTTTCCAAGGTAAATAGAGATTTGTTTATATTAATAATATTTTTAATTTATGCGTCAACTATTATATTAACTCAGAAAATATGTTTTAGCACGAACATCTATTAGTTTTCGAAATTATCACCTAATTACTTCAACAAAATCTCAATTTTATGATACGTTATGTTACTTTTATGTTGGTCGTATGTAACCGGTAACATGAGTTTTTATGTTACGTATCATAAGCATCTATAAGGGCTTATGCACACGGGCAAAATAACATAGCAGATAAAATTATTTGAATTAAATAAATAAAAGAGTGATACTAAAATTTTTATTTTTTACCCGACTACGGCAAAGCCACGGGTTATGATTTTAGCAGTTTATGTATGTATATATGGCCGCCGCTACAAAATGACGAGTTACATATTTTTTCACAACTCCCTTAATATGGGTATCAAATGAAAGGGCTTGACTAGTAGAATAGCACTATTGCAAATCCAAGATGGCCGCCGCCACAAATGGCGAATGTCGGGGGTTTTTTAAATTTTTAATTTATACTTGTGATGAATGAGGTATTTATTGATTCGTTGTTATGGTTCGGGTGACATAGGCTACATTTTATTTATGAAAAAAATCGAGAAGTGACCTTCGCAAGGGACCGGTCTTTTATTTTTGCATAAAATCACTATATTTAATTGCATAAAAAGTGACTGGCAGAGATAGAATATTTTAAAACGGTTTCTAAAACTGTCCATAACTAATGGCATCACTCATCACTTTAAAATATGTGTTTTTTTATTCAAAATCACTCTTCCCTTTTAGTGTCATTGATGGACAAGCATACAGGGTATAAGGAGACCGCTTCGGAAAACTTAGCGCTATTATTAAATACTACCTCAACACAATCTAATACCAATAACCATTTACCTTATAGCGTAGGTATCGCGCGCAACGGTAGGTATCTAACGCACGCTGGAGGTCAAGGTAACGCAACATTCGTTGACCTTCGTCAGTCGATTTTATTTGAATTACGTAACGAACTTTAAAAAATACAGAATGTTTTTTTGCAAAATTACAGAGCCCCCTAAATTTTTTATTGCACAAAAATAAAAAAACGTTAAAAATATCGATTTAAAAAAAAATGCATTTTTTTAAATCGATTTTTTTAACGTTTTTTATAGTGATCATCAGTACTATCACCTATCTTCGTTTACGAGAGCATTCTTTTGATACCCTGTATAAAGAAACAAACATACATAATTCTCCACATTTATTAAATTGTTATCAAATAAAGTTCTAATAAATACCTCGTTATGGTCTCAGCTTTACTATGAATTTATGTTACTTTCATGTTACTTTATGTTATCGCAACATAAAAGTATCTATGTTACTGTATGTTACAAAGTGGAAAAATTGGCGGCCTCACCCAGATATAAAAAACTGGCCAAGTGCGAGTCGGGCCTCGCTCTTTTAGGGTTCGGTACATAATTATGAACAACACTAGAGAATGCCCGCGGCTTCGCCCGCGTGAATTTCGGTTTTGCACAAATCCCGAGGGAATCGTGGATTTCCGGTTCCCATTCTCGCTCCCTTTTCCAACCTTTATACCTACCTACTTTCAAGGAAGTTTGCTATAGTAATCTATCTATAGCTGTAGCTATAGATTTCAGTTTTTTCAAAATCCCGTGGGAACTTTTTGATTTTTGGGATAAAAGTAGCCTGTTTTAAGTCAGGGAATAATCTATCTCCATTCAAAATTTCAGCCAAACCGGTTCAGTAGTTGCAGCGTGGTTGAGTAACAAACATCCAAACTTTCACATTTATAATATTAGTAGGATAATATTTCGGGCGTAAGAAATATTTCATTTCCGAGCTAGACATCGCAACAAACCGTGACAAAAAAACCAAAAAATGTTCGTTTGTTTTTAGTCACAGCTTACAAATTACTTTATGAATCGTTGTTTTTAGTATTTGTTGTTTAAATTTAGTATATTATACCAAATTTTTATATGCCTAAATGGTTTAGTTTTTGAGATAGATCCCGTCACAAAAGTGGTCTAAAACTAAAACAACTGTGATGGCCCCCCATTTCCTTATTTTTTAAGCAAAAAATTAAAAAAATATATCGTGCTCTACTCAGTAATTTCTAAACAATGAGACCCCACAAGTTAGGGTAAGAAATTATTTTTTTCTGGCTGTTTTTACATTTAAGGGAGCCCTGAAAAAGAACCATCATCATCATCATCATCATCAATCAATTTAATTCAATTTCTACTTCAATACATTTAGTTTTGAGTTAACGTTCTACACCAAATACCAAAGTTTTAGGTTTGTAACTCATTTAGTCTACGAGCTAGAGAACTGTGACCGGCGGACGGGTAGACAGACAGACAGTCGAGTGACATTAATAGGGCTCCGTTTTTACCCATTGGGTACGGAACCCTAAAAAATTATGATATATAGATCAAGCGTTAGGTTTATTTTTCTTGTAAAATATATCTATATTAATATAATAAAGCGGAAGAGTTTGTTTGTTTGAACGCGCTAATCTCAGGAACTACTGGACCAATTTCAAAAATTCTTTCACCGTTGGATATGTACGTGATCCTTAAGTGCTATAGGCTATATATGTACCACGGGCGAAGCCGGGGCGAACCGCTAGTATTATATACAAACATGACCATAATTACCTATTTAAGATTTTTCGATTGGTAAACTTCGGAGCGTGCTTCGGAGATAAGGGGGAGAAACCCCCGATTTCTTTAATCTATGATCAATCTGCAGGCCCTACCAAAGAGAAAAAAAATAGGCCTCGTCTAGAATCATAGATCCTATGGATTCTGAGCATGAACCTTTTATTATTATTATCTCTATGATTCTGAGCATATTCTGAGCTCCAAACAAGACGTTGAAGCAAAGGCCTTGAACGGAAGAAGAGAGATACTTTGTCTTACAATTAGCCTTGAACAGCTCCCTAATACGCTATTTGACAACATTGAAAATATACTATTGATTGTGGTCATCTTATCAGATAATAGCATAAAAAAGACATATTTCACTTATTCAAACTAAATTATGTAATTTAACGCGATATTTTGCACGAAATAAAACATAATAATTTTTGAAATTTTATCAGAGACGTGAACGCCCTGTGATTGGTTGCTACTCTGGTGACGTCACGTCGAGAGTACACTTTACTTGTTCCATATAACTTTTCTTTATTTCCTCACAAAAACGAAAGATTTGTACCTAAATACACAAGTATTTTTCGCGTCATCCATTGTAACTAATTGCGCAGCGCGCTCTGTCGCACGCACCGAGAGCGAGCGAGAAAAGTGATGATGCTAATATTTTTCTATGCATTTATTACTTAATTAAAGTTTGTTATTTTTCTTGTTTCCTCTCCCGCATTCCATTTATTGCATTTAACTTTGTATTTATTGTATTTAACCTATTTAATTACTTTTAATTTGTATTTAACTATTTAATTATTGTTACTGGATAGCTGCGCTGTTTTGTTGTGGTTTGGTTATGTCACAGACGTATAAAGAGAAGCAGACCTAACATAACAAAAAAATTGGCGTGCCAATTACGCCTACATACAAATTTCTCACACACATTGACAGTAAACAGGGCCGAACTCATGCAAGCGAGGGTGAGGAACTGAACTCGTAACGCGGAATCAGACTTAGGCGTCGTCGCCGTATTAGAAAGCGATTACGCGGTCATCGCGCGGTTGATTTGGTATCTATAATCGCGCGAACATTGAGATTATTATTCGAGTCACTAGGCCCTTGAAAGTATAGTCAAATAACACTATTGCCAGATTACTATAGATAGTAAAGCGTAGCGTAGTGACTGACCTGCAGGCCTATAATTATTAAGTATCTGTGATATGAAATTTATTGTAGATACTAATCATTAATCTGTGATGAAATTAATTTGAAAACTACGGTAAAGTGGCATCAAATTGTTAAACCCTTATTTTACATTCTGTAACCTTAATTTCCAACTGGGATGTAGTTCATCATCATCAGATGTTACACAATGTAAAATGATGGTTTGATAATTATTTGATGGGCACATTTTCATAGGTTCTAACGTTTTCGTTACCACTGAGATACAGAATAGGCCTGCTGATTTATGATTCGCTTCGTGCTCTATGTTATGACGTGACACTTCACTCGAATGAAATAGGTACCTAGGTAGTTAAACTAGTGAAACGCTAGTTTGTAAACTATTTATCAAACTAACTTTTTACTAGTTTAACTACCTACCTATTTCATTCGACCTACCTTACCTATGTAAAATGAGTAAAATAAATAAAAACAAACAAAAGTTTCAATTATTTATTTTTAAACAAAACTAAGTATTTTCTTAATAATTTCATTCCGATAGATTGCTTTGCTTTGCATTATGCTTCATTCTTAAATCAAAATAAAATTTAACAATCACCTTAATCATTATTTGCAAATGATTGAAATCATGTTCATCATTGGTCTTAAACTCACTACAATTATTCGATAAATCAGCTATATACATTATCATGCTATTATAACTTATATATTTTCCTTTAATCATTTTCAAAACTTCTTCACACGATTGAATTATTTTAATCAAACCATTCGATGGGTAAATCAAATCTCTCCTGTCCTTTTTGTTGTCCACTAAATGTGCTTTAAAATGCTTAGAACATAGTACACTCGATGATTTGGGATGCCAATTTTTTTTATTCATGTTAGTCAACCAGGCATTTCTTAGTTTTCGTCCTTTGGGAACCTGAAAAATGATTTCATTTTTATAATTTGTCCGTACCTACTTTTATCTAATCAACCTTCAAAATATACCTACTAAACAAACCCTGAGCCTGAATACGGCCCTGTAAAATTGCACAAGTATATGAAACATCAAACGAGATCAGGAAAAGGGCGGGAAACTTCGAACTGGACGGTCGTAAAAATTTCGCGCTTAAATTTTAATTTTTTACAATTTCAATTTGAAAAGGATTGGTGTTTTATATAGTGTAAATATTGTAGTACTAGCCGACCCCCGCGACTTCGTCCGCCTGGATATAGGTTTTATATAGGATCGGATTGGATCCCATAATCCTTTTTTGTACCTAAACTAAATGTAGCCTAAGTTACTCCTTATAACATCACCTATCTGCCATTGAAAGTTCCATCAAAATTGATCCAGCCATTTCGGTAATTAGCTGGAACAAATAGACAGATCGACAAACATAAATTTAAACGCACACCAGTTTAAAATAAGCCGTACGTTCAAAGATCCGGGTCCCAAGTTATTTGAACCCAATAAATGTCTGTCATTTCTAAACCAAAATACCTATGACCTTGAAATATTTACGGGACAATACTTAAAATACTACCTTTCTAACAAAAAAAGAATGAGTTAAATCGAACTACGCGTTAATGAATTACAGCTAAATACACGTTTTAACTTTCTTCCCCTCTCCCAAGGGAACCGTGCTGAATTTCGGGATAAAAAGTATCCTATAACCTACCTTGGAGTATAAACTCAAATCGTACCAAGTTTCATTCGAATCCATTCAGTAGTTTCGGCGTGATGCGCGGCCAAGATACAGACAGACAGACAGACAGACAGACAGACAGACAGACAGACAGACAGACAGACAGACAGACAGACAGACAGACAGACAGACAGACAGACAAAAATGAAACAAATTGCAGTTTTGGCTTCAGTATCGATTATAGAGTGCCCTCCAATAAAAATTTTCAAAATATCTTCAATGTACAGAATTGGATCTGTTACAGTTTTATTATATTATAGATTAGTATAATTTCCATAGTAGTTAGCTGTATATATAGGTAAGTATTTAAATTTAGTCTTTTAATTTAATTTTCAAACGTATGGGAACTCGGCCTCCCGATCCTGGGGGGCCAGACCCTCCAGGATCAGGATCAATGGATATTCCATCGAAGATGGATATATTAATAGCAGCGGTGGAATCGTCAATGGACACTGACGTGTCAGTTGTGTCCAATGGCGAAAAGACACTCAAAAGAAAAATATTTTCGCGCGTTTGCGGCACATGCAATAAAAGAAAAAAGAAAACCAAAGGTATTGATGGGAAAGAAGGGTACACGTGTGATTGCAAGTGCGAACCCATTAAGAACAAGGTCTCTAACCCAAATATAACAACTTCAGATCCACAGGCTGAATCCAAAAATCCCACTAGTCCATCATTATTACCAACTCGAGTGCCAATTGGTCGTGCTGAATATCAAGTATCCGATAATGCCCCATACGTTGTGCACATACAAAAGGACTCTAATGATAGCGCTGTAACACTACATCCAATAACTTTTGGTCGGTTTTTAAAAAATAGCAAAGTTACTGGTATTGTGAATGGTAGTCTAAAACGTGTAGGTAGAAATCGCATAAGTATGGCCTTTTCTACCTACTCAGACGCCAACAACTTCCTTAAAAATAAAAATCTCGAACTGGCCCAATATAAAGCTTTCATACCCACATTCAATGTAACACGCATGGGTGTGGTAAAAGGTGTTCCCAACGATTGGACGGAAGAGGAGGTATTATTAAACATGAGTGTGCCACTTGGTTGTGGACCAATAATTAAAATCAGGCGTATTAAAAGAAAAGTTGTTGTAAATAATGCAAATCAATTTATTAATACTGGTACTGTAATAATAACTTTTGATGGACAAATACTTCCTACCCGAGTATACATGTGTTACACTGCTTTACCTGTTGAGTTGTATATCTATCCAACTGTACAGTGCTATCAGTGCTGTCGTTTTGGTCATGTAAAAAATCAATGCCGGTCAGTGCCAAAATGTTATAAATGTAGTCAAGGGCACTCTGGTGATACTTGTCAGGTAGAAGAGGAAGATTACCGGTGTTGTCTATGTAAAGGATCGCATCAAGCTATTAATAAAAAATGTTTAGAACATAATAGACAGAGAGCAATCAAAGAAACCATGAGCAAAAGTTGTATTTCATATATGGAAGCAATTAAAATGCATCCACCAGTATCAAACATGTCATATGCCGAAGCTTTGTTTTCAACACCCGTGTCATCCTCTTCATCACAGGATATGCATAGTCCTCAAAAGCCTAATACTTCAAATTCAGTGCAGCATACATATAAAAAAACAGTCTTTGCAAAGCCACGATCACCCTCAAAGCTTAGCAAAGGCTATGACCGCTTTGCCCATTCTGAAATAGTAAGAGATCCGGTTTTACATAAACAAAAGTTTAATTCTAATATCAGTACTGAAAATAATATGAAAATTGCAGACATTATTAAAATATTAATTCAATTATTATCACAATCAAATATAGTTACACCGTCCCACGTTGCCACAGTAATTGAAGCCTTATGTCAAATCTCTAATAATAATGGATCACAGAGCCAGAGTGATTCAGTGGAATTGCCTGAGCCTCAACAGTAGAAAGCAAGACTTAATACATTTAATAAATAAACATGATCCTTTTCTCGTCTGTCTCCAAGAGACATGGTTGAGAGGGGATTTTTTGTTCAAAATGCCAGGGTATGTTTGTCTCAGAGAAGACAGACATGATGGGTATGGTGGAGTGGCTATACTCATCAAAAATACTCTGACATTTACACCTATCACTCTCCCTGTACATAGCGATAACTTATCTGTTATTGCAGTTATTGTAAATAGTATATGTTATGTGTCTTTATATTTCTCTCGTCCTAATAATGATATATTTAATGAAATTAATGATATTTTTAATTTTTTACCAAAACCATTTTTATGTTTAGGAGATTTTAACTCCCATCACGAGTTATGGGGTTGTGCCACATCAACCTTCTATAGAGAAAAGTTGTTAGATTTAATAAGCTCCCATAACCTGTGCATTCTGAATACTGGGTCTCCAACACGATTGGCACGGATACCTAGTGCTCCAGATTTGTCAATCTGCACTCCTGATCTTGCTCCATCTCTCACTTGGTCACCCGCTGAATCTACTTGTGGTAGTGATCACTACCCGCTGATTATTACTTTCCCTTTTGAAAAACCTCCAAAACATATAAGGCAGCCACGTATAAAACATAAACTAACAGACGATAAGTGGAGTTTGTATAATGCAGCAGTTGAAAAGAAAGTTACTAATTTACCAGAAATTAGTCACTCTAACATATTAGAATGCTCACAAGCATTAGCTACAGCATTAATTGAAGCTGCAAATGAAACTTTTCCAATAAAAAGGTGTGGTAGGGAATTTATCCCATCACCACCATGGTGGGATGTAGAGTGCACTAATGCAGTTAAACAAAGAAAAGAAGCAGAGAAGAAATTTTGCCAAAACATGACTGATGACAATTTTGACCATTACTTACAAATTGCTAATACTACTAAGGAGCTACTTAGGGTAAAGAAGTATGATGGGTGGCAACGGTTTTGTAAATCCTTAAATCCTAATGTTTCACCATCAATTGTTTGGCAAAATATAAGAAGGTTTAGATTCACAACAGAATAAAATATCTCCACTAATAGCAGAGCAAATCATGGATCGTTTGGGTCCGCCTTATGTACCTGAATGTCCTATGGCTTTAACGCATCTAATATTGTCTAATAATAATTATAATAATAATAATATAGATTTGAATTTACCATTTACACTTAAAGAATTGAAAGGCGTACTTTCATCAATTAAAGATTCTGCACCAGGTGAAGACAGTATTCCCTATTCCTTCTTATCGAATCTTGAGTCTTGACGACAATAGTCTCAGGTACCACCTTTCTTTGATCAACAACGTTATGATGGCAGCTTTGATTATCTACCTACTCCTAGATATAGTGACGCGGCTCAACAGCGTCGATAAAAATATCTGCCAACTGTTGGCGCATAAAGCGCTCTCCGCTCCGCAGTGTCGATTGAAACCTCAAGAGATACGGACGTACGGCTTATTTTTTGCATTCGTTTATTTTGATGAAAATGACTATTTGCGCGATAAAAATCTGCAAAAAATTACAGAGGACGTTTACGAGCAACGAACAAAATCTCCTACCATCAGTAAGTAACTCAAAATTAATAGTAATTTACAAAAACAAAACTAATACATTGATACATTTTTTCACAAAACCAACGCGTCGTTTTTTGGTGTTGTCAGGTTTGGATTGCGAATTTTCCCGTATGGTTCAATAGTAATAAATAAAGTTGTCTTTATAAAAGCTGATCAAGATTTATATACTATCCATGTATGTGGACGTATGTTTCAAAAACGAAAATTAGTATGGACTTATGGGAATATGGACGCCATTTTGATTTTTTTTGTTAATGGATCGAATTCTCTCAAAATCGATATGTGGGGTTCCCTGTGATCATAAAAAAGAAAACTGATGTCAAAATAGCAAAAAAGGGACGACATTTTGATTTTTTTTTGTTAATGGATCGAATTCTCTCAAAATCGATATATGAGGTTCCCTGTGATCATAAAAAAGAAAACTGATGTCAAAATAGCAAAAAAGGGACGCCATTTTGATTTTTTTTGTTAATGGATCGAATTCTCTCAAAATCGATATATGGGGTTCCCTGTGATCATAAAAAAGAAAACTGATGTCAAAATAGCAAAAAATGGACGCCATTTTGATTTTTTTTGTTAATGCACCGAATTCTCTCAAAATCGATATATGGGGTTCCCTGTGATCATAAAAAAGAGAACTGATGTCAAAATAGCAAAAAATGGACGCCATTTTGATTTTTTTTATTAATGGATCGAATTCTCTCAAAATCGATATATGGGGTTCCCTGTGATCATAAAAAAGAAAACTGATGTCAAAATAGCAAAAAATGGACGCCATTTTGATTTTTTTTATTAATGGATCGAATTCTCTCAAAATCGATATATGGGGTTCCCTGTGATCATAAAAAAGAAAACTGATGTCAAAATAGCAAAAAATGGACGCCATTTTGATTTTTTTTTGTTAATGCACCGAATTCTCTCAAAATCGATATCTAGAATTCCTATGTGTTTCCAATGCATGCCTCACAGCAAACTATTGCAATAATGTGTTGTGAGCGTGATTTACCTAAGAACAGTCAGCGCCCTCTATGGCGTTTTTGGAACTTTATATCTATTTTAATCCCACAGGAATACGTTTCCGGGATACAAAGTAGCTTATGTGTCAAGTCAGGGCATAATCTGTCTTCATTCAAAATTTCAGCCAAATCGCTCCTTTTTTCAATCTTCGACGTCCTTGATTATTTGCAATATAAGTCTTTTTCACGGAAATGTTCAGAGCATATCACCGTAGCTTTGGATGGTTTCCAGAATTCTTCTCCACGGCTTTTTCTTATTACGTCCACCCATCGACTTCTAATTATAGGATCAATAGGTATCCTGAAAAAGGAAAAAAAAATGAGATCCCAGATATCGACTTTGAAAGAATTCGTATAGTAACAAATAATTTCGAAAAGGCGTCCATTTTTCACATATTGACATCAGTTTCCATTTTTATGATCACAAAGAACTTCAGGTATCGATTTTGAGAGAATTCGGTACATTAACAAAAAAATCAAAATGGCGTCCATTTTTTGCTATTTTGACATCAGTTTTCTTTTTAATGATCACAGGGAACCCCATATATCGATTTTGAGAGAATTCGGTGCATTAACAAAAAAAATCAAAATAGCGTCCATTTTTTGCTATTTTGACATCAGTTCTCTTTTTTATGATCACAGGGAACCCCATATATCGATTTTGCGAGAATTCGGTGCATTAACAAAAAAAATCAAAATGGCGTCCATTTTTTGCTATTTTGACATCAGTTTTCTTTTTTATGATCACAGGGAACCCCATATATCGATTTTGAGAGAATTCGGTGCATTAACAAAAAAAATCAAAATGGCGTCCATTTTTTGCTATTTTGACATCAGTTTTCTTTTTTATGATCACAGGGAACCCCATATATCGATTTTGAGAGAATTCGATCCATTAACAAAAAAAATCAAAATGGCGTCCATTTTTTGCTATTTTGACATCAGTTTTCTTTTTTATGATCACAGGGAACCCCATATATCGATTTTGAGAGAATTCGATCCATTAACAAAAAAAATCAAAATGGCGTCCATATTCCCATAAGTCCATACTTAGAGTTTCCGTTTTTGAAACATACATCCACATACATGGATAGTATATAAACCTTGATCAGCTTTTATAAAGACGGAATTTGTTTAAAACCGAAATTCACGCGGGCGAAGCCGCGGGCAGATGCTAGTGTTTAAATAAACTGTAAAAAAAACTAATAAGTATGTAAAATAATTAAATTTAAAACAAATTACAGATAATATGCAGCTCAAAATCAAAATATATTATTCCACTACTTGATGGGAAATATTCAAGAACTGCAGGGCTATTCTGTAAAGCCATTTTCGAATTATAGCGAGTGAATTCGAGATGAGTTTGCTAATTTGTATTCTGTAAAACTCGATAGTACAGGTGGCGCCGCAATGACGAATGCGGCGGTGAGATAAACTACTTGGTTCGGATAATTAAGGCCTATTTTGACATAATTGATATTCTGTAACGCCATTTCTTGCTTCGATCGAGATTCATTCGTCGAATGACGTCATCTCGAAGTTCGTTTCCACTTGTCAAATAAAAAGTAATGCTTAAGCTATCGAATTCTGAGTGAATTGTTGATTTTAGTAATTTTTATTATATTTATATGGTTTAATTGAAGTGAAAAGTGTTTGTTTTAAGTTAAAATAATTAGTTTATTAGTTAAATTTGGTTATTTAGTTAGAATTATTATCATGGCTCGATTAAGTAGGTATTTGTGTTTTTCATAGTAGAAGAAGCACACTCTTTAGATTGTATTACAAGTCGCCGTCAAGCGAATAAGATTCGTAATTTACAATTATTCAATATGCATAGACTTTGCTTTTAATTATCGATTATCAGAAGAATTAATCGACGATTTATTGGAAGATATAAAACATCTAATGAAATCGCCTCGGCGTCCAAGACGCGGATTATCAATCAAAATAAAAGTAGGTAGGTACTTACCTATTCTTACTTATCTATTTAATGCTTTTCTTATTTTGTATAACCTAAATGTGTTTGTTTTTAATCTATTTAATCGATTGTATTTTCAGTTTTCAGTGCCCTCTCGTTCTTTGCGAGCGGCAGCTATGGACGATTATGTGGAAGGAGGTGGAAGGAATATAAATTCATTTATGTCGCAGCCCTCGGCTTCCCGTTCTCTACACGAGGTCGTCGAAGCCCTTAGCCATCCCAGTGTTGTCACAAAATTTTCAAGAAAGAAATTAGCTAGAAGAAAGGTAATCAAAAAGTTTCTAATTAGTTATCTATTTAATTTTAAATATAAACACAATCATGAAAAATGTAATAATAATATTATAAAATTCCAGGTTCTTCAAAATGTATAAAATCCCCGGAGTCATAGATTGCATAGATGGAACTTATGTCACTATGGTCACCATCAGAAAATGAAGAAAGATATTCCTGTCGCAAAGGAAACCATGCAAGAAATGTGTTATTGGTAAAAATTACTTAATTTTCTATAAGTATCTAAATGAATATTAAAGCACAATAATAATGGGGTGATATATTATTATGTACTTAATGCATGAGTCGTCCAGTAATCAGCGGTTACATTTTTAAATTTAATATTATTTTGTCTAGATCACAGATGCAGACTTAAATATCCTGCACGTGGATGCCACATATGGAGCGGCTACACATGACAGTTTCATATTTACCTACAGTAGGATTCGAGATCATCTTGAAGAACTGGTGAAACAGTACATTTAGTAGGTAAGTCACCTTAATCAATATATTATGAACGAGATGATACCCACAGCTTCGCCCGTGTGGATTTAGGTTTTTAAAAATCCTGTGGGAACTTTTGATTTTCCAGAACAAAAAGTAGTTATCTGTAGTAACCTGTCCCCAATACGGAAAAATCCCGCGGGATCCCCACGATTTCGGGATGCAATTCCTTACAGCATCAGGGTTGAGGAGTTGGATGTGTATCTACTCGAGCTCTTTCAACGATAAAGTCTAATTGGTACCTCCAATATCAATTTAAATAACCGAAAGTTTCTAAATCCCATTAGTTTTGGGGATCAGGTCCCCTACAGCATCAGGATTGAGGAATTGGAATCCAAATTTTTTATAGAACAGGGTTGCAATGTTACTCTATCGATTAAAAAAAATTACGCAAATCGGTTCAGAAATCTCGGAGATATCAGTGTACATAGGTAGAAAAACACAACTCCTCCTTTTTTGAAAGTCGGTTAAAAAAGTAGCCTATGTTACTCCCTGGTTAATTCTCTACTTGTATGTGAAAGTCCCATCAAAATCGGTTCAGCTGTTCCGAAGATTAGCCCGTTCAAACAGACAGACAGACAAAAATTTTAAAAACATTTGATTCGATTATGGTACTGTTCAAATAACTGTATGAGCTTAATATGAGGTAGTTATTTCGAAATTACAGACACTTCAATTTTATTTATTAGTATAGATATATAGATAAGCACTAATGCTAAATCTACTAATATTCTAAATGTAAAAGTGTCTGTCTATCTTATGGCTTCCAGGGCCTATTCCTTTAACCGATTTTGACAAAAGGTACAATGTTAACTATGTAATTATAATTTCAGGGGATTCTGGATATGCACAGAGGCCATATTTGATGGTACCAGTGCCTAATGCAGAGCAAGGATCACCTGCTGAATATTACAATAAATTACATGCTACAGCACGGAATACAGTAGAGCGAGCAATAGGCAGGTTGAAAGGGAAATTTAGGTGTTTATTATGCATAGAGTGCTGCATTACCACCCTGACATGGTTGCAAAAATTATAATATCATGTTGTGTGGTTCATTCCGAACTAGTGGTAGATTCAATTGATGATTCAAAAGTACTTTAAAAGTATATTTAAATAAAAAACTTTTCTATTCTATTTATTTCTTTTATTTATTGGGGACAACCAAAAATTGTTTCATCAAATTAAGTATCTACTTAAAAACTACACAAATACATATTTTAATGAACTTATCACAACATGCACAAAAAATAAATTAGAAATGAAAATTAAAAAGTTTGCAATGTTAAGGAAAAATTTATTAAATTACAAAATAATTATTTATATGTACAAAAACTTTAAATCTATTAAATAATGCTGTGGCCCGCAGTGTTACCCGTGGTTAATAAGTTTGTACCACCATTACAGCCTTTTAACGTCCCACTTTTGGTCATAGGCCTCCTCTCTCATAGAAGAGAGGGATTTAGAGCTTAGACCCGCCACGCTGCACCAATGCGAGTTGACGGCTTTAACAACTATTGTCACGTCATGATAGTGATAATAACCGGAACCGACTGCTTAACGTGCTCTCTGAGGCACTGGGGTGAGACACCGCCAGCCTCCAACTTCAGGCTGGCACTGAAAATTTCTTGACAGACAAACCCAATACCTAACAATTATTTGCTCAACCCGGGAATTGAACCAGGAACCTCGTGATCTGCGTTCGAATGTGCTAACCACTAGACCAACGAGGTAGGTAATAAGTTTGTACACATAAACATATTTGAATAGAATCATACAGTAATGAGAAAGTCCTATCAAAATCGGTTCAACATTTCAGAGATGCACAACACAAATTTTAATGCACGCCAGCTTAAGATGATAATCCGGACGCTCAAAGGTTCCTGTACAATCTGGGTTCTAAGTTAATTGGAATACTGAGGGATGTGATGTCTGTAATTTCTGAACTACAAAACCGATGACCTTGAAATATTTACAGAACAATAAAGTATTTTCTTTCTAAAAAAAAGAATGAATGAAATCGGATTAGCCGTTAATGAATTACGACTAAGTACACATTTTAACTTTCCTCTCTTCCAAGGGAACGTGCTGAATTTCGGGATAAAAAGTATCCTATAATATGTTACTCTATAGTATAAACTTAAATTCTGCCAAGTTTCATTTCAATCCATTCAGTAGTTTTTGCGTGATGCAAACGAGTTACAGATATACAGACGAGTTACAGACTCTACTCCCAGTTATTTTTTCACAGACACAGCAAGTCTAAAACAAATTTAAATCAATCTAAAAACAAATAACAAAATTAAAAATAATCTAAAACAAGTTACAAATTATAATTTAGGAAAAATTAAACTATACCAAATAACTTCAATATACCAAAATAAAGATTATCCATATCTTGAAAACCACTAAATCAATTTTGATGTAACTTGCACTTTTTCTTAAATTATAGCTTGTTTAAAACTTTTATTTTTTTAGGGCTTCCGCCAGCATCTTTAACCCCTCTCCGATGGTCCTGCAGTGCCTGAGACATGGCAGTGTCCCATTCACACACCTCCACACCACATCAACCTCAATCCGCTGTTGCTCAATTGCTAGAAATCTCTCAGTCACTCTAGAGTATTAAGACAGCCGTTGAGATGGAGGTGCTGCTATGTGGCGTCTTCGGCGACGACGGTTGGATGGCGCTATAACAAAAAAAATGTAATAGAACATTACAGTAGGATTTATAAATCTAGTCAAATTTTCTTTATTAAAATCTGTAGGTACTTTTTATAGATACTAACAAACATTTTATTATTAGGTACTGTTGATATTTAACTACATCTATTGCAAGAGCTCGTTGACTTGTAAATTATAATTACTTGTCATCGGGGAAGGTGGCTGGTTTTGTGTTGGAGATACCAACAGCTGGCGTTGGGCATTCAACATGTGCGGTGATGGATGAGCACCTGGGCCCGAAGGTGTTGTAGCAACAGGTGGACTAATTCTAGCTAGGGGAGTGTGCAGTGGGGAAGCAGTTGCAGGCACAGCATTTTGAAAAATCTGAAACAAAAATTTTTTTGTCACTGCCAGGTGTTAATTTAATAAATATATAATTGTGGCTATTCTGTTGTATATAATTTCTAAACTAAATTGACAAGTCTAAATCTAATGCTATCCTTTACCACAGGGACTATTTATTATAAAAGCAATATTTGTACTTGTAAAGACTTGTAAGTTTAGTTAAAAGATTGTGTACAACAGAATTAGTTACTATATGTTTTTTATTTCATGTCACACAGTTGAGGCAAAGCATTAGGTCAGATGTTAGTGATAATAATAAATGGAACCAAAGGCTTAATTAATGTGCTCTGAGCACATTACAACCAGAGGGTTGCACTTATCATAATATGAAATATTAATAGTACAAACTTATATTAATGTGCATGAATAGTCCTTACTCATGCTTTTTTTTACTACCAACTTATGGTTTGTTTTTTAAACAAAGTTATATACTTTTTTATATGTTAACGTTGTTTATATGTTAACGATTCACTTACTTCTGTTAGTGGTATCTCCGACAATAATGGAGGTTCCAACAATGGGACACTATGTTCTGAAGATTGTGCCACTCGGTGGCTTGTGCTTGCAGATGTCTGTTAAAGTAATACAAAAATTATAATATACATACAGTTTAAAGCTTACAAAATAAAAATTATGTAATAAAATGGAACATTCTTCAAATGGGTTAACCTCTAAGTGTCTGTCGCCAGAAACAAACCTTTCACCACCCATTAACCCTAAAATTCTTTCTTCCACATCGGTCTGTCCCACCACCAGTTTTGTTCCGGGCACGATATCTAAGAGCGCTCTTCTTTTTAACAGCGCTCTTTATATCTGCCCAATACTAAAACAATTTTAAGAATATTAGGTATGCACTTAATTATGCACTAATTTATGTAAAAATTGTTAATTGCCACTTTATTATACAAAATATGACGAAAAAACCTTGGTCCATGCTTGGTCCACTGTTTCAATGTTTTGACACAGCCTCCCAAGCTGTTAAGTTGGAAAGCCCAAGATTTTCGCGCTGCGTCCCTTGCGCTAGGAACTTTGAAGAAACCCTTTGCAATGTTAAGGTTTCTCTCTAAAAACTCCAGCAGACATTCAATTTGAACGCGTGAAGAATGCGACACTCTCTCCATGGTGCTGTTTTACGAAAGGTATTCTTGTTAGATACTTGTTTATTGAACATTATACATCAAATATTATTTAAAGAGCAAAATTACAATACTTAATTCATTTTTTACACTTTTAATCCGAAGCACTAAAGTCCAAAAACAAAGTTTAATAGGTACCTATTTCCACAGTGCACCTATTTCGCTTACAAATGTCACTCGGCTTGTAAACAAACTTTAAACTTTTTAATTTATGAGGCAAAGACTTAACGTCATACAGCTAATGTAAATGGAATTTCAGTATTTTGTACATATTAAAAAATGAAATTTATTTATAAAGTATACATTTCTTGGCAATTAAACAATAAATTATAGAATTTATCAAAAATAGGTTTGTATTTTCATAAAAGAAAGAGTTAAATAATTTACCGATTCGTTTAACCTACTTAACCATAGAGAACACATCCCTAGTCGTTCGAGTTTCAAGTTCCAAACTCACTTCACTTCGCAAGTGCGTAGCAGATGTTTACAGAATATCAAACCAAGGTGAAGTGAGTTTGCTTTCGAAGTGAGCTATCTCACTTGAGTGAGCTTCGATATCGAGATGGTATTTTACAGAATAGCCCTGCTGGTATCACTCAGCGCACGCCCACATGAATCAGCGCGCTTGTTAAACACGCGTACCTACATACACGTGTGTGCGTAATACGCACACAGCGCTTTCAAAGTTGGCCCGTTATTTTTGTTGCGACTGCAGCGCTTCACTCTATCTAGAGAGTCATTAATCGAAGGATGGCAGGTATCATCCCCCAATCATGGAGGTCTCAAACTTTAATCTTATTACAGAAGCCGAATAAACCGAGTTCAGATCCAACATCGTATAGACCAATAGCATTATCATCGGTATTAGCTAAAACTGCTGAACATCTTATTAAAATCAGGCTGGAATGGTTTTTAGAGCACAATACATTATTATCGAGAAACCAATTTGGATTTAGGAAAGGTAAATGTACTCTTGACAGCTTGAGCATTTTTACCACAGACATAAGATTAAGCTTCTCTAAAAATGAGTCATTGATTGCTGCCTTCCTGGACATAAATGCGGCTTACGATAATGTAAATATTTCAATTTTAAAAAATAAACTGCTAGCCCTGAATGTTCCTAATTTATTTATTAATTTTATTGTAAATATGTTGTATGAAAGATATATAAAGTATTCATTAGATTCAACTGAAAATGAGTTTATATATAGAACTGTGTGGAAGGGTTTGCCACAGGGTTCTGTTTTGAGTCCTATACTATATAACATTTATACATATGATTTGGACATTTCTGTTAACAGACATGTAAATGTTCTTCAATATGCAGATGATTTGCTTTTATATGTTTCTGGGATATCCTTAGATAATATTAGTGAGTTGTTAACCTTAGCGTTAAATGACCTAAAGTGTTGGTTACATAATAATGGTCTAGATTTGTCACCAGCTAAGAGCTCTGTAGTAGTATTTTCTCGGAAGCGAAATCTCCCATCTCTTCATATAAATTACAATGGTATTCCGCTAGCAGTTAAAGAGAAGGCGAAATTTTTAGGCGTAATATTAGATTCTAAACTTACTGGAGTTCCTCATTTTGAATATATTTCATTAAGGTGTGAGCGAAATTTGAATATTTTAAGATGCCTTACAGGAGTATGGTGGGGTGCACATCCTTTTACAATGAGATTGCTTTATAATGCTTTAATAAGAAGTGTTTTAGACTATGGAACATTCTTATTACACCCTGGTAATAAATCTGCAGTTAAAAAGCTGGATATGATCCAGTCGAAGGCCTTGAGGATAGTTACAGGTGCGATGAAATCGACTCCAATAAGTTGTCTTCAGGTAGAATGTTGTGAGCCACCCTTGTGTCTTAGAAGACAGTACCTCTGTGATAAATATTTCTTTCGTATATTACAGTTAAGTTCCCATCCGTTATTTTCAAAAGTACAGCAACTTGCATATCAAGTTGATACTTGTAATTACTGGACTCATAAAGATTCTCCATGTCTTGTAAAAAGTCTTAGAAAATATGAAAGTCTGGAAGCTCCTACCCATCGAAATATTACTCTTCCTTTGTACCAACACAACTACAAAAGTCTTATTGATGTCCCGCAAATTAAATTCGATATAGGATCAAAATTAAAAGATAACCCTAACTCAAAACAGGAATTTATTAACATCATCAATAATAAATGGCCCGACTGGCACTATATGTTCACGGATGCCTCTAAACATGAGGATAAGAGTTGCGTTGGCGTTGGTGTCTATCATTCACAATATAAAGGTATACAACAAATTAAACTTCCACCTGAAACTTCCGTTTACACCGGTGAATGTTATGGTATACTCAAAGCTTTAGAATATGTTTTAATTTTAAAAATACCAAAAACAATAATATTTTCTGATTCCTGCAGCGCTTTAGAAGCTATTAGTAGATTTCCATTCAAATCCCATAAGCAGTCCTCAATCGTTTTTGGCATTAGAGATCTTTTATTTAAGTGCTCACAAAAAAATTGTGATGTAGTGTTAGCCTGGATTCCAAGCCATGTGGGCATTTTCGGAAACGAAAGAGCTGACCAATTGGCAAATGAGGCTATACACGTAGGTGATATTGTCCCATACACCAATTATTGTTCTGACCTTGTAAATTTATCCAAAGTATATTTGTATGAAGTGTGGGATGGGGTATGGAATAACGATAGTTCAGTAGGTAAACATTATAGAAAAATTCAGACGTCAATTCCAAGGAAACCATGGTTTAGCCAATTAGTTTTCTCAAAAACTGTCACATCTGTTCTGTGTAGAATGCGCCTGGGTCATGTTTGTACTCCAGCGCATTTGCACAGGTTGCAAATCGTTCCCGATCCTCACTGTTCCTGTGGGGAGTATGGGGACTTGAACCATGTTTTCTTTGCATGCACTTTGTATGATCGGTCTGCCTTTCTTTCTCATCTTGAATCTTTGCACATCCCATTTCCTACATCTATAAGTTGTTTATTATATACAAATTCTTATAATGTGTATAAAGTTCTATCTTTGTTCCTAGAAAAAAATGATATCAAAATATAGTTTATGTACATATTTAAATAATAATAATTAAAAAAAAAAAAACTTATCCTTTTCCTTTCCAATAATTCCAAATCCCGAGTTTTTCATAATTTTATGGTTTCCCTAACTTTTAACAATAAACAATTATAAACCTGACATTGGCTAATCTGTGTAAAGCCAGAAGAGAAAAAAAAAAAAAAAAAAAACGAGATCAGAGTATTAAATTATTGATAAATATTGCAACAGGGATATACTAGAACCAAAATTACTATAACTGTTACGCAGTAACCCATCTCAAGCGCTCCAAGCGCGCCGTCCACATTGAGCGTAACAAGTTCGCCGAAATGTTCGCTGTTCGGTTCGGTGAAATGTTCAAGTCTGGACGCACCTTTAGAAGGTTGTGAAACAGGCACTATGGCACATGAAAACTTACCGATAACAATTAATTTCAGGTGTTTTCCTTTATGAAGAATTGCTGCACAGAGGTGCACTACACTTAACCATTTTATTTTAGTATTCTTGGATCTTAAGACTTGATTTTAATGCAAAAATAAAATAATAAACAACTCGCAGGATAAGATCTTGTTTTTGACATCATTTGACATATTGCACCGCCATCATGCTAAGCTGTGCTTAGCAAGATGGCGGTTTGCCTCAAGACCTATTTTTTCTATGAGTGCGTAAGTGTTGCAACAACAGAAAAAAAAGAGATAGAGTATTATATTTTTGTTTGGAGAGAAACAAGCGAAGATATTATTTATTCTTTTAGATGTAGTTGTGAAGATTATGTTAGGTCTGCTTCTCTTTATACGTCTGTGGGTTATGTAGCCCATACTCTGTGTGAACCAGAGATGTGTTATATAAAACATGATAGTGCACTTGAGGTATAATTCGATGCAAAAATAAATTCTGTTGCTTTAGCATAAAGTCCAATTTCCAATACAATTATGCTAAGCGGAAAAACGAGCCGAGCGAGAGGTTCTCAAACGGGAATGCGTCACTCTCTAATGGATTGCAAGCATAAAAAAATATTTTCTATAGTAAGAAATAAGATTTAGCTCACAAAATTCTAAATCATTGTTTATTTAATTACAAACAACAGAATTACTTTTTTTTGTTTTCGCAGTAATTTTTATACTGACAACTTTATTTTTTAACGTCTTTAAAATATAATTTAGTTTAAAAAGTAATTTAGATATATTTTTTAAATAATAGGACGACAACACTGGGGTATCAACTAAAACAATATGGCGCACATTCTATTAACCATGTGCTGTTTTTAACTCGTGACTTTGTTCTTAAAATCATATTTTGTAATTTCTTTAAGTTAAAAATGGTGCTAACTTGCTATGTGAAAACATATAAAAGCAAATCTTATCCCAGAAATGGTGTAACTTTTCCTATATAAGCATTATGTTATTGTACGGTTATTATTAAATAGTGGGGTAACCATAATTTGACTGTTTAATGGAAGTGTTTTTTTCTGTATCTATAGATTTCCCAAAAATGAAGAATTGAAGAAAAAGGAAGAAAGTGACGACAAAAACGTGTTAGTAAAATATACAAAACTTGCTTCTGTCTTTTATTTTTATGTAAAAGCAAGCTTCACCTACAACATCGCCCACATAGTTATGGGCATAGATCTTGTACTATTGAAATTCCTGATAAGTAGTGCAGTTTTTAAGTAAGACCAGAGAATAAAATTGATATACATACATAGACATAATTTCTAAGTCCATGTACAAAATTATTTATTGATAACCAATTGTATTCATCCTCTCGAGAGAGCGGTGAAAGCTTAGTGGTAAAGACATCGGCCTTCTATTCAGGTCGGTGGTTCGATCACAGGCACGTATCTCTTAACTTTTCGGAGTGTTTAAGCGATTAAATATCACTTGCTTTAAGGGTAAAGGAAAACCTCATGGGGAAACCTGCATGCCTGAGAGTTCTCCATGTTCTCAAAGGAGTGTGAGGTGTGTGAACTGGGCCAGTGTGGCAGTCTATGGCTAGGAGACCCGTGCTCAGTAGTCAGCCGATAATGGGATAGATGATTCATCCTCTCCAACTCTCATACAATCCGTCAAATGTCTCACATTAGGTACCAAATCGTGTTGTCATCCTAATAGAAAAGGACGCACTCCCGTTTAGCGCTATCTCAAGCGGCTCGTTTTTGGCGTCTCAGTGCACAATCATGTTTATATATCACATCTCTGGTGTGAACCAGCTGAACCTGTAAACTTGCTCGTGACGTCACGCGTATCATATGATCAGCGCCATTACAGAAAAGTCGTTTTTGGCGCGGTTTTCAAAACTTAAACTTTATCATTGATTTAATTCTTAATACTGTAGATATTCCGAAAAATATCAATGTAGTGTGTTTTAATAAGTTATAAAGAATAGTTTAAAACAATTTCCAAAAATTAGTCAAATAGCCTATTGTGTAAGTCTTGACGATGAAATGGTATTCATTTGATGGCCTTAGGCATCAAAGTAAAATAAACCATAACAGCGTTGAATTAGAGCTTAATTTCGTGTATGCTTCTTCTTCTTCGTTTCACTCTTGACAGAGCGGTCGTGGTCATACAGAAGTGACGTCTTTAAGGGCAGATGTTATGCGCCTCACGAGTGTTCGCCACTTCTCCCTGCTGGCCGACAGCCTGGTGCACTCGTGCAAGGGACCGCCCACAGCTGATTTGATTTGGTCGGTCCATCGCATGGGCGATCTTCCTCGCCCTCTGGTACCCTCTACTTTGCCCTGTACGACAAGTCGCTCTATGGAGTCACTCTCACGCCGGGAAACGTGTCCAAAGAACTTTAATATGCGACTCTGTACTAATGTTGAGAGACGCTGTTTAATGCCGAGTTCATGGAGTATAGAGACGTTGGTGCGAAATTCGGTCCATGAGACTCCCAGCATACGCCTCCAGCACCACATCTCCAGAGCATCGATTTTCTTTTTCTCGACTTCTCGCAAAGTCCACGTCTCTGCAGCGTATAAAAATATGGGGAAAACAAGTGATTGTACGAGCCGGATCTTCGTGGCTTTAGTCAGGTTCCTGTTCTTCCATACTTTCTTCAGCCTGTCCATCGCGGTTCTTGCTATGGCCATACGTCTCTTTACTTCTTCTATGCAACCTCCATTGTTCGAGATTAAAGCACCAAGATATATGTAGGATTGGACGACCTTGCAATTCGCGATTTGAGTAATTTCCGGCGAGTTATTGCTGGCTCGTGTATGCATTCAACCATTAAACTAATACTTTCAAAGAATATTTTACTTTGGTGGCCAAAGATGGCCAAGGTATACCATTTTCATCGTTAAATTTTACACAATCGGGGGGCTGGTTTGGAGTTACATTGTCTCGTTCTCACCTAAAATAGAATGTGAGATATAATATAGGTATAGCCCGTAAATGACGTCTTCACTACAAAGTTTTAGGCGCAGTCTCCAGTGTCCGCATAGAATACTAGTTATAAGCTTTTTGGGCCCGGCTCTTACAATTAATCATCTGTGCTACATAGATTCAGATCAGCGTTGCCAGAAGGTTACTTTTGTAACCTTTTAGGTGATTTTTAGCTCGGTCAGGTTACTTTTAGGTTACACTATTCAAAAGGTTACTTTTAGGTGATTTTTCGAATCTTCATAAATACTCTGTCATCTGTGGTTCTTAATGCAACTCTTCTCGACCGATCTCGACCAATGTCTGAATGCAGTCTGAATGAATATTATATTTTGTGCAAGTTATTTACAAACAACATCAATTCTATCAACTTGTAATACAACTTTCTGTGAAGTCAGTTTACGGACATTTTTACGGGTTAACGTTATAAGAAAACATTGCCTCTCTATCGCTTGTTCCGCGCTCTCGCTTGCACGCTCGGCTATGCCGGCTGATCGTGCTTTCTCTATCGCTTGTTCCGCGCTCACGCTTGCACGCGGTAGGTACGTGACAATGAGTCATGCTTTAACGTGCGTGCGACTGGCATTCATTTATTTATAAGACGTTAATATCACGTCAAAAAAATGAAAGGTTATTTTTTACACTAAAAGGTTACTTTTTTATTTATTTTAGGTAACTTTTGACATGACCGTGCTGGCAACACTGAATTTCAGATTGTCATTTGTCAATGTCATTGTCAACAAGAAAAGAAAAAGTATCGAAAAAATAAAAATACATACGAATTACGAATTCTTTTTTATAACTTTATCCATCACCTAACCACAAAATAAAAGTCGCTTGTAAATATGGAAAACGATACAAATAACGCAGAGCAACAAGAAATCGGCCCAATTGAAAATGCCTGGATGATGAAAACTCCTAAGTTTACACCGGAGGACAATCCACATGGTCTTTTAGAAGAAAGTAAATTCGCTACTCTATTTCCGAAATATCGAGAACAATATCTAAAGGAGTGTTGGCCTCTAGTCCAAAAAGTATTAAAAGAACATCATGTAGTAGCTGAATTAGATCTTATAGAGGGCAGCTTAACAGTAAAAACAACAAGAAAAACATGGGATCCTTACATCATTATTAAAGCGAGGGATTTTATGAAATTACTTTCAAGAAGTGTTCCATTTGAACAAGCAGTGAGAGTATTGGATGATGAAATTGGTAGTGACATTATAAAAATCAATTCATATGTGAGAAAGAAAGAGACGTTTTTGAAAAGGCGCCAACGACTGATAGGTCCTAATGGTGTAACACTTAAATCAATTGAATTGCTAACTGAATGCTACGTTTTAGTTCAAGGCAATACAGTGTCTGCAGTTGGCCCATACAAGGGATTAGTCCAAGTGAGACGAATAGTTGAAGATACTATGAAAAATATACACCCAATGTATAATATTAAAAGTCTTATGATCAAGAGGGAGTTGATGAAAGATCCACGGCTTAAAAACGAGAGCTGGGACCGGTTTCTTCCTAAGTTTAAAAGTAAAAATGTTCCCAGAAAACAACCTAAAAATAAAGTTAAAAAGAAAGCATATACACCGTTTCCACCACCTCAACCGGAAAGCAAAGTTGATCGAGAGTTGGCTACAGGTGAATACTTCCTCAAAGATGAGCAAAAGAAAGCTAAACGTCTTCACGATAAAGACGAAAAACAAATGGAAACCAAGAAAGCAGGAAAGGAGAAAAGGAAAAGAGATTTCATACCACCTGAGGAGAAAGTGGCCCCCGTGTCTAAACCTCCAGAAGGATCTACACTTGACATTGATCAATTTAAAGCCAAAATGAAAAAAATTTCAAAGCAAAACAAAACTTTTACTAAGAAATAAGTTTTAGGAATATATTTTAATATGATATCAGTTAATTGCTTTTGTATTTAACAGTCCTACCCCAAAAAAGTTGAACAAGCCTTTTGACAGTTTTTGTATCGGAAATCTGTCAAGTTTTAGTATAGTTTAATTTTCAACATGTTCTCAACCTTGTTCACATTTTGGAAATATTGCAGACTTAAACCGCAGTACAAATGCCATCCTTATAACAACATAATATACTCTAATAAACAATACTATGTTTAATGATAGTTAATTTTTTTGTGGCAAGACCAAATCCAAGGAATATACTACCATAGTACAAATACTCTCTACCGAGAGACCAAATCTGTGAACAGTATGTAATGAATGACCCTTGAACATGATCCTGAACCCTGCTAAACCTTGTATATTATCTAGAGTACACAAAGTAGACTAATTTGAGAGGAAAAAAGACTTCATGAATTATTATACATATTTTATTACATATTTCCTCCTTAAAAATAAACTAAAGGAAGCTTGAACCAGCAGTCAACTGCCAAATAATTATGTACTTTCATTTTTTAACTTTCAACAATTTTAATTTGGGTACATTAGAAGTTTTACCAATATATTTCTTCCCATTCATATACTGCTGCAAAACTATTGGTATATCTATTTTTCCTTTTGGATTTTGATGTGTTTCAACCAATGCAATAAGCATCCTGGGTACAGCACATGCTGTGCCATTCAGTGTGTGAACATATTTTTCTATATTGCCATCAGTATATTTTATATTCAGTCTTCTTGACTGATAGTCAGTACAATTGCTACAGCTAGAGATTTCACCATAATTGTTACGACCAGGCATCCAAGCTTCAATATCATATTTCCTAAAAAAAAACAAGAATTAATATAATTGTATAAAAATTTAGTTTATAAAAAATAAAACTAAATAAATAATAAAAAAATTTTTAGTTGGCCATGTAAATGGAACCCAGAGTGAGACAAATTGCACTTGGCCATTTTTTTGGGGATTGTGGTAGATAAAATGGTCTATTGCTATATCTGTGTCTATGGTCTAAAGCTAGTTAATACTAACTATAGTATTAACTAGCTTTCACTAGTCATTAGTCAATGTAGTTTTAGGATTTAATATCCTTTAAGGGTCCTTTATTTTTTTTGGTACAAAAATAATTCAAGAATTCTATTCTATGCCCATGCTTTCTCATTATTTGAATTTGGCTCAGAATTGTGAAAATATAACCAATGGAAACTTTCACATTTATAAGGATAAAAAGTGAATAATATTATAAGTATACTTTATACCTAAAAGCTGGGGCCCCCAGTTCATGTGGTGGCATGTCTAAAACTTTCATATGTAGACCTAATGGTGTAAATAATCTTTCTTCTGTCTGTCTTAAATACTCCAACATTTCATCAGACTGCTCTTCTGTGGTGACAGCAAACATCTCAACTTTAGTAAATTGATGGACCCTGCAACATAAAATAATATAAAAATTAAAAAATTGTCTATTGGACATACAGTCCACAATAAAGTCCGTTCGGTAACATAGTGTCACACAGGCGCAGGTGCTCTTATTATTCTGCTTTTATTTTTATTATTTTTTACACTTTGTAATTTTTTTTCTATTCTAAGAATAAAACAATCTCCAAATAGTCTGCCAATCCGCACTTGGCCAGCGTGGTAAGTAAAGAACGTGGTAAGTAAACGAACGTTGACCGTAAGTGAACGAACAGACTATACACAATATGGACCTATTTAAAAAAAAAAACTAAATATTTATAAATGAACTATCGACTCGAAGACTGGCACATAAGATGAGCAGAGGTAGATGCCTAGGTCAACCAAGTAAAGGTGTATATACCTATAATAAAAGAATTTTAAAAGAATCTTTTCAAACAAATATGCAGCAGACCAACTTAGCCTTGTAGTTACACTATGTAATAATGTATTACCTGTATGTGCCTCGTTCTTCTACAATATTTGAAGTCTCTGCACGATAACATCTGCTAACTGCTGCAAGTTTCAGTGGCAAATTGGTCTTAACATGAAGTGACTCTTTCAACAGACCAGCCAAAGACATTTCTGCTGTGCCCGACAAGTACAAGTCAGGCCCGTGGTAAACTCGATCTAAGGAATAAATCTAAAAGTCATTACTCATTAGCACCTACTATATTTTCTTACATCTCAATTCTCTCAATAAAAAATAAGTACCTATTTGTTATGCATAAATAAATGTCTATCACGTCCATACAAATAGATAAAATTAAAATGTCTGTCTGTGATTTTGAAATAACTGCCTCTTATATAAGCTCCTATGTTTATTTGAAAATATAACTTTTGTTTGCTTGTCCACGATTTTGTATGGCTGTACCGATTTTTATATAACTTTCCCATGCAGGTAGAGGATTATATAAAGAACGATTTAGGCTCTTTATATTTAAGAGTTACTGCATTAACTAATAAACCTTGATGTTAGGGACAATTTTTAAAGTTTAATATCAGAGATAGCTTTCATCCTGGAGTTAGGCATAGTATTCTTTTTACCCCAAAAAATCAAAGTTCCCACGAGGTTCTTGTAAAAAGTATTCTTTTTACCCCAAAAAATCAAAGTTTCCATGAGATTCTTGTAAAACATAATTCCTTAAAAACAAGGTCACAGACAGCGCCCAGTCACAAAGTTACCTGAGTACGATCAGTGTTTATCATCATTCCACAACTTTGTAGAATATTGCTTGACAATATATCAGGTACTGATACTAATTTGAAGTTTTCCTTCAACAGTGCAGACACTGTGTACTTTATTAATGCCTCTTCCAATTCTGCCAAATCGCCAAAGTAATAGTAACTTTTATTGCCACATGTGTGTCCCAACTTATCAGTCCTCATCAAGTTTAACAGCTGTGTAATTTCACTGAACTCCAACGGTTTATAATCTCCAAAATCTTTCTTTTTGTTTACTTCTTGAATTATGTGTGGATTGTCTTCATAATTCCTAACAAGGGGATGAGTTCTATTGGGCAAGATGGCTAATTCTTTGTATAAATTTTCTTTAATACTATCATATGACTGACTTGAATTTGGGGTCATCTTAAATAAAGTATACAATTCATGCACTTTCTTAATATCTCCTACGCCTTTCCTACTATGAATGTTCTGTTTTATTTCCAAAGCATTTTTCACATCACAATAATAGTTGGTATCTATGTCAGGCAAATTGCATGTAGAATAATTAATATACAACTTAAGTTTTTTTAAGAATCCTGGTTTACATAAGCAAGATTTAATCATTTCTATAACTTCGATAAAAGCTTCATGAACCTAATTTACTTAGAGAGTAAATGTAGTATTGAATTTACAGAACACTTAAATACTTAAACTTCTAGCTGACTTAGTAACAATAACTTAACGATAATATTATAAAATTATTTTCATTTAATTAAATATTGAATGTAGGTATTTGTAATTTTGAATTATTGTTTTCAGCACAGGTTTTCATGCGATTTTCAGTTTTCAGCACAAGAGTATTTTTGTTCTGTGTTTCAGCACGTTTTGCTTTTGACCAGACAGATTATTAAAGAAGAAGAAGGTGTATATTCGACCATCTACAAGCTGTCATCGCATTCCTAGGGATCCTGTTAAAATATCTTTACTAAATAATTAATTTATGGCCTATTAATAACACTGCAATTTTTTAAGCTCATTTGGGACTGTCACACAGATTAGGTATTAGTTACTACGTAACAGATGCGACAGTGACTTTTCTTCGGGGCCATTTCCATTTACGCCATTTTCTGCGTTTTGGCGCCACTGTAGATTTGCGGCTAGGGCTTGCCAGTCGATGATTTGTTATCGATACTAGTGATGTACTCGTTTTATCGATAACCAAATAACAGGGTTTTCTTACTAAGGCCTCTTGTTAACACGCCGTGAAAACTCACGTTTTGTATGGATATCCGTACAAAACGTGAGTTTTCACGGCGTGTTAACAAGAGACCTCATAATTAAATTCAAACAAGATAAATTTATTTCAAACTTATTTATTCAAATCTTTCTTTCTTAATCTAAATTACTTATTTTTCAAATACACATTTATTAATATTAAAAACAATTTTTTCAAAAACTCTGGGTAGGAAAACACCCCAAGAAAACCTACAGTGTTTAAATTGCTACCAATATTTTTTTTTATAACCATTTTCACTATGGTAATTGTGCATAAAAGTGCTTGCATCCCTGTATACAATAATATGTATGTAATTAGAAAATTTTCATTAGGATAATATACTAAATTATTATTTTTTTACATTTCATATTCTCTATATATTTTTTTTAATGAATAAGTATTGGCATCCATAGAGCTGTTTGTCTTTATACAACTCTTACATTGGTTTTTTTGTTAGACATATGAATCCAACAGTTCATGCCGCGAATTTGCATTGATGATGTAAATATGTGTACATGCCGAGCATTGCACTTTAATTTTTTGAAATAAAACCTGATCTCTAAATATAGACTACTTGAGACATTCTCATTCCTATGAAGTAGATGGGATTGTGATTGAAAACAAGTCCCGACTTGTGCATGGTCCACCCCTTCGTCTTCCTGCTTGCTGTAGCCTCCATACTGCTTATGTTTCCAGTGTGAAAATTATCTGAAAATTATTAAATATAGACAGGTGAGTAAAGTACGTAGGTTTATGGTACATGTATTTTTTATGATAGGGATTATCTAGTCCAAAAACATTGCAAGTATTTAACAGTATAAAAATGCAAAATAACTGTAAATTCAAAATTTTAATATTCCCCAACCTGTGGGAAATCAAGACATCCCAACTCTCTTAAAAACACCTTCTAAAGCTCTAAACATCACCTTCCTTCCTTTCAACCTATAACCTTCGATCAAAAAATAAGGCCTTTAACACTATGAAGTGTCTACCAAGTACCTACTCATTGAGACAAATCTAACTATAAAAAACCTGCATTCAAATCGGTTCACTCGTTTAAGAGCTACAGAGTGACAGGCATATCCACACACAAAGCTGCAGTTCGATGGGGAGAGAGTTGGTAGGTACTACGTAGGACATCCACCTTACACTGTCGTTCTTGGGCAAACTTAAAAGTCTTAGGTGTTGAGTAGCAAGTACCGACACAACACTTAGGCTGCCGGCACACTTATGTGTCGTGGCGTGTCGTGATGCGCCGGTTTCATACATTTAGTAAAAACGACACGCCCTACAAGTGTGTCTCTAACCATACTAAATGTATGAAACCGATAGACTTCTGGCGCGTCACGACACGCCACGACACGTAAGTGTGGTTCCGGCCTTAAATAGTCCCATGACGATCGATTCAAATATCGTATTCGTATCGTATCGTATTCGTCTCGTAATCTCTAAAGTAGCACAGTTTGTCTTCTATCAAACAACAGCAGAGAATTTGGATTTCAAATCAGCAAAATACTTACACAAAATTCAACACTTTTTTTCTGCTGCTAATATAGCAAATCGTAGTCCTTATAACGTAGCCGGAGTCAAATGTAAAACAGAGTTCTCGGAGTCCAAAACAAAGTACAAGTCAATATGATCACCAAAATCCATTTAACAAAGCCAAGTCGTCACGAAATATCACAAAAAACACCATAATAATTGAGAACCCGTGATGAGAACAACGAAAAGTAAAGAAAAGTGGTGGAAATGAAAAATGTAAATTTCGCGAAATTTCGAAAATTTCATAATAATGACAGACCTCAGACTTATCACTGAAACCTAAATCACAGACCTAAACACAGAAAATAACTAGATACTTATCATTAATCTGTGGAAAACCTTTCATTAATTTATGGACCTGTTATTTTCTGTGATTACGTCTGTGGTGTGCGAACGATTGTAGCGCCAAAACGCAGAAAAAGGAACTACAGCTGTCATACCCCTGGACTGTCAATAGTATTCTTGTTTTCAGCTTGACATCATTTTTTTACTTCTTTAATTTAAAAAATGTTGCCAAGTTGAAAACAAGAAAACAATTGGCAATCCCAAATGAGCTTCAAAAATTGCGGAGTTATTATTAAGACATAAATTATTTATTTAAACTGTAACATTTAGTTGTTTACACGTAGGTGCAAACGTAACATTCCAGTAGTTGTTACAAGTAGGAGTTAGGTGTACACTGAACGTTGAGGACGGTCAGGTACAATAGTCTAGCAGTTTGTGAAAAGAAATAAAAGATTAGGATGGTTTAATACATTTAATTAGAATTTAGAATCAAATAAATGAAATAATAAAATAATAAAAATTAATCACTACCTCTTAAACTATGTAATAACATGTACAATGAGGAACATTCAGCTTAAAACCAGATAAATGTTTTACTATTCACTAAATACTACTAGATATAGGTTTTAGAGTCCTTAGGTTTACGACTAGTCAATCGGAGAGCGGTGGTTCGACCAAATTTAGTTACGCGAATTTAATAGATAAGTCACGCAATAGTAATCGCGCCTAGGCACTACCGAAGCGACGCGCTCAACGCGGAATAGATCGGAATTCCTGGATAATACGAGTGACGACGCGACATACGATCCTGCACTGGCCTTTTGGAGATGTGAAGGTCACGCGCGGCCTCGCTGTCGTGTGCGGAACCCGGTCGCAGTTGACTGGCTGCAGACTGCCGATGCAATGACGTGCCGCCCAGCGCGCGCGTCCTTGATGCAGTGTCCACCCGTAGTCGGTGTGCAGTTGGTAGGTACGCAGGTACTAGATGATACTAGGTGATGCTAGGTGGTGCTAGGTTCCCAATATCTGGGCTATTGTTTCTCGTAAATTACTCACGGTTTCACAAATTAGTTACATGGATTTAATAGCACTAATTTTGTAAAATTTGTGACGGAGGGTCACGTACTTAGTTAAATCAATTTGACGACGTGAATATCACATTTTGCACTAGTAGAATCACACCGAGGCTGTGTCGCGGGGTATATTTATGCTTTCTGCCTGGTGTCTCGAAGTTTCTCAATTAGACTAGTATTTATGACGACTAGTGATGTGCAGAATCGATTATCAATAATCGATTAATCGATTATTAAAATGATCGATTGCAATCGATTATGATTTTGCATAATCGATCATGATCGATTATAAAGATACTAGCTGTTGCCCGCGGCTTCGCCCGCGTGAATTTCGGTTTTTCACAAATCCTGAGGGAATCGTGGATTTCTGGTTCCCGTTCCCACTCCCTTTTCCAACCTTTATACTTACTTTCAAGGTAGTTTGCTATATTGATCTACCTATAGCTGTAGATTTGGGTTTTTTCAAAATCCCGTGGGAAGTGGGAACTGTGGATTTTCCAGAATAAAAAGTTGCCTATGTTTTAAGTCAGGGCATTATCTATCTCCATTCAAAATTTCAGCCAAATCTGTGATCGATTTTTAGTTTCTAGTTTTGGCCACCAGAGGGCGCTGTGATCGCTTCAAGTTAGCCCGCCAGAGGGCGCTGCGATCGTTTTTAGTTTCCAGTTTTGGCCGCTAGAGGGTGCTGCAATCGTTTTTTTTAGTTTCCAGTTTTGGCTGCTAGAGGGCGCTGCTATTGCTTCAAGTTTCCAGCTTAGGACGCCAGAGGGCGCTGTGATTGTTTTTTAGTTTCCAGTTTTGGCCACCAGAGGGCGCTGTGATCTCTTCAAGTTAGCCCGCCAGAGGGCGCTGCGATCGTTTTTAGTTTCCAGTTTTGGCCGCTAGAGGGCGCTGCAATCTTTTTTTTTAGTTTCCAGTTTTGGCTGCTAGAGGGTGCTGCTATTGCTTCAAGTTTCCGGCTTAGGCCGCCAGAGGGCGCTGTGATCGTTTTTTAGTTTCCAGTTTTGGCCACCAAAGGGCGCTGTGATCGCTTCAAGTTAGGTCGCAAGAGGACGCTGCGATCGTTTTTAGTTCCCATTAAAACTTTCAACCCCTATTTTACCACCCTTAAAAGAAGATTTTTCAAAATAAAATATACAGAGTTTTATTATTTAAAACTCATAATCTAAATGCCGATTTTCAGGTCAGTAACATTAAAAACATAGGACTTTCATAAAAACTTTCATCCCCTATTTTACCACCCTTAAGGAGAGATTTTCCAGAATAACTTATACAGGTTTTTATCATTTAAAAATTATAATCTAAATGCCTATTTTCATATTTGTAACTTCAAAAACATAACCTTCCTACCCCCATTTTACTCCCTTAGGGGAGGATTTTCGTGAAATATTTTCTATATGAATTTTGATATCTAAGCCCTAGAATTAACCTACCTTCCAAACAAGTTGATAATAGCAAAATTATAATTAAAACTTCCCATTAAAACTTTCATCCCCTATTTTACCACCCTTAGGGAAGATTTTTCAAAATAAAATATACAGATTTTTATTATTTAAAACTAATAATCTAAATGCCGATTGTTGAATGGAAGCAGGCGTTACTTTGCGGAATTCCATGATATACAATGAATATAAAATTATTTTGCTATAATCCGCTAACAGTGACAAATTTGTAGGCACAACACCACACAATCTTGTAGGCACAACACCACACAATCTTGTAGGCACAACACCACACAAATTCACCACAAAACAAACTCGACGATCGTTTCGCTCCGACACCGGAGCATCTTCAGGAGATGTCGACTTCACAACGGACGATTGCAAAGTCCGTTGTGAAGTCGACATCTCCTGAAGATGCTCCGGTGTCGGAGCGAAACGATCGTCGAGTTTGTTTTGTGGTGAATTTGTGTGGTGTTGTGCCTACAAGATTGTGTGGTGTTGTGCCTACAAGATTGTGTGGTGTTGTTGATGTATATGTCCATGTGTGCATCGTATGTATGTGTGCATCGTAAAGGCATCGAACATTCGACGAAGCTTGTAATGACTCAGTAATAAACGACTGCTCGCGTGAACCGGACTTTCATTTACTACATTGGCGACGAGTGCGGGTACCCTCGCGTAAAAGAACAAAAGATGGCTTATATTGGAAAATTAGTGTGTTTCGATTATAAATCGAGCGAGTGGGCCGTATTTAAAAGCCAACTTCATCAGTTTTTTATAGTCAACGATGTTGAAGACGTAAAAAAGAGTGCAGTTCTGCTGACGCACTTAACGGAAGAGTCATACCGCCTTCTTCGAGACCTTGCGTACCCCAAGAAATTGGAAGAATATTCGTTCACGCAGCTAGTTGAATTACTCGATGCTCATTTTAAACCGCGTAAGTGTTCGTTCGCCGAGAGGGCGAAGTTCTACGGAGCGGTGAAGCAGCCGGACGAGACTCTGCCAGACTGGGCGGCGCGGTTACGAGGCCTTGCGACCTACTGCGGCTTCGGGACGGCGTTGGAGCAGATTCTCACCGATCGTTTCGTTCTCGGCTTGGGCGCAGGATCGGTGCGCGACAAGCTATTCGAGAAGGATGCGGCGGATTTGAAACTGGCAGAAGCGCTGGAAGTTGCGCAGAAAGCGGAAAGTGCAAGGGAAGCGAAGAATGTGCAGACTACCGTAGGCGCGGTTTCCATCAAGGAGGAACCCATTTATAGGGCGACTTATAGAAGTAAAAATGGCGGCGGTGGAGGCTCGCGGAAAGAAGGCGTCGGCGGTCGGCCGAGCCAGGCTTCTTCGTCGAGCGATCGGTCATCGAGTGTTCCCAAGTGTGTCGTGTGTGGACTTAAACACCCTGGAAAGTGTTTTTTCAAGGACTATAGGTGCAATAAATGCGGACTCATAGGTCACCTAAAAAAAGTGTGTAAAAGTGCAGTTTCACGGGTCAATAATATCGAAACCGAAAATGAATCGGAGGTGAGATGTTGCGAGGAATGTCAAAACTTTAATATAAGGTATGTTAAGCCTATTCAATTGTACGTTACATTAGATAAAGTTAAGATTGCCATGGAGCTAGATTCTGGATCAGGTGCATCGGTAATATCAGACAGGTTATATTACGAGAAGTTTTCAGCTTTTAAATTAAACCATTGTGATCTGAGAATGTGTTTATATAACGGACATAAAATCTCGCCATTAGGTTATTTTGAAACAATTGTAAAGTATAAAGGCAAAGCTAGAAAGATTAAATTTTTTGTTGTTAAAGATGGCGGCCCGCCACTATTAGGCCGAGATTTCATGTCCGCCTTTAATTTAGGCTTAACAGTGCAAGTAAATAATTTATGTAACGATACAGACGTGCAACCAATGTTGGAACAATTCTCCGATTTATGGAAGGATGAATTAGGTACCTTCAGGAATTTCAAGGTTAATTTAGTTTTAAAAGAAAATGCAGTTCCTAAATTTTTTAAAGCACGCACGGTCCCATTCGCTCTTAAGGAAAAGGTCGAAAAAGAATTGGAACGATTAGTAGGCTTAGGCATTCTTGTTCCCGTCAGTAACTCTGAATACGCGACGCCAATCGTACCCGTTTTGAAAGAAAACGGAGCGGTAAGAATAGCTGGTGACTTTTCAATTACTTTAAATAAAGACCTAATAATTGATAAATATCCCTTGCCGCGGATAGAGGAGGTGTTTGCTAAACTAGGCGGTGGCGAGCATTACTCTAAATTGGATTTAAAAAATGCTTACAATCAATTCGTGCTTAGTGATGCATCGCGAAGTCTCACAACAATTAATACTTCGAAAGGGCTTTTCCAATATACAAGGTTAGTTTACGGCTTGGCTAATGCGCCAGCCATTTTCCAAAAAGCGATGGAAGCACTGCTCTCGGGCATCGACGGTGTGAGTTGCTGGCTCGACGATATCTGTATAACGGGACCGAATAAGAAAATTCATTTAGAACGACTGAAGGAAGTTTTAAGTAGGTTAAATGAAGCGGGACTGCGGTTACGGAAAGAAAAGTGTGAATTTTTTAAACCGAGCGTTACTTATCTCGGCTTCACGATTAATAGTGAAGGGTTACAGACGAGCGCGGATAAAGTGAAGGCCATTTTGAACGCGCCGGAACCGAAGAACGTTACAGAGGTGAAACGATTCCTCGGTATTGTTAATTACTACAGAAATTTCATTCCAAACGCGTCCGCCGTGATGAACCCACTTCATGAGCTGCTGCGAGCCGACGCGGAGTGGAAGTGGGGCGCGGCGCAGCGCGCGGCCGTGCGCCGCGTGAAGCGCGAGCTGGCGTCGGAGCGCGTGCTGGCGCACTTCGAGCCGGGCGCGCAGCTCGTGCTCAGCGTGGACGCCGGGCCGGCGGGGCTCGGCGCGGTGCTGGCGCAGCGCGATAGCGAGGGTCGCGAGCGCCCGATAGCGTACGCGTCTCGGTCGCTAGGAGCTAGCGAGAGAAATTACAGCCAAATTCAAAAAGAAGCGACGGCCATAATATTCGGAGTAAAAAAGTTTCACCAGTATCTGTACGGCCTCAGCCAACCTTTCATTTTAAAAACGGATCATCGTCCCTTAGTCTCGATATTTAACAATAAAAATGGTATTTCGGTAACTACCGCGCTACGTCTACAGAGATATGCGATCATACTTTCGGCATATAACTACATAGTACAGTACACGCCTTGTGAGAATAACGTCGTCGCTGATTATTTCTCCCGCGCGCCGCTAAGCGAGACGTCGTCATCGTGCGAGAGTGACGGGGAAGGTGATGACGTGTATAGTGTGCCGATAAAATTTCTCGACACCGCCTTGCCCGCTGTTAAACTGGATGACGTAATCGATGCAACTAAAGACGATAAAACAATTCAAACGGTGCGTAAATACATGTCGGTAGGTTGGCCGAGAAAAATTAATTGTAAATCTATTTTACCCTTTTTTCTATGCAAAACGGACCTTCAATTCGAACAAGGAATTCTGCTGCGCGGCCATAGGATCGTAATTCCGACGGTACTTAGGGAGCGGGTATTGACAGAGTTGCACAGTACGCATCTCGGAATTAGCAAAAGTAAAAATAATGCAAGGGAGCGCTTCTGGTGGCCTAATCTGGACGCGGACTTGCAGCGTTGGATCGGCTCTTGCGAGTTGTGTTCGAGTTTGAGGGCCGCGCCGCCGCGCGAGTCGCCGGCGCCGTGGCCCGCCGCGTCGGGCCCGTGGCAGCGCATACACATCGATTATATGACCGTAGGCCAGCGCGTATATCTAGTGGTTGTAGACGCATACAGCAAATGGGTGGAATGTTTGTTCATGCAAAACGGAACGGCTACGCAAGCTCTAATTGCTAAATTAAAATATATTTTTTCTACGTTTGGAATTCCAAATGCTTTAATTTCTGATAATGATGTCAAAATAAATTCTAAAGAATTCAATGAGTTTTGTTCCAACAATGGGATTAAGTATTTGACGTCGCCCATTTATCACCCAGCCAGTAATGGGCAAGCGGAGAACTCCGTACGTACTTGTAAAAAAATGTTAAAATGTATTCTGAGCGAGTCTTCCTGCCAGCATATTGTACATGAGAAATTATTAGGATACTTATTCAACTATAGGAATACTGTGCATTGTACGACGGGACAGACCCCAGCGAAGTTAATGTTTGGCCGCGCTCTACGAACGCGGTTAGATTTAATGTTACCGAGTGATAAAATTAAAATTAATTTCGAGTCTAATTGCAAAAGAAAAAGAATTTTTAACGAAGGCGATCTGGTTTGGGCTAGAAGCTACGGGGCGAGGAAGGAAAGTTGGAAATTGTGTAAAGTTACAGAAATAATAGGAAATAGAATGTATAAACTGCAAATGGTCAATGATGATTCTTATAGCTGTATTATTAGACATGTAGACCAACTTATAAGATATACAGGGGGTGCTATTCACCTATCAGAATCTAGTGATGAAATATCAACGTCTCCTTCTCTCGTTTCTCCACCGGCTCTTAGATCGTCAATGGACGACTCGAGTGCTGACAATGAGGTAAACGAGCCGGTGGACACCGAAGGGGATAATAATGAAGATTCTGATATTGAATGGAATGACTGTGAGGACGAGTGCGAGCGAGGGTCGGCTCGCGAGCCTTCGGACGCAGGCAGTCCCTCGAGCCCGGCACCCGCGCCGCTCGAGAGCAGCGAGGCGAAGGCCTCGCCCGCGGCGCGTCCAGCCTCACCCAGGACACCGTCGCCCGCACCCGAACCTCGTATGACATTACGCCCCAGAGATAAACTAGTTAGGAAATTTTATTAGATTTAAGTATATGCTAAAATTAATATGATTTTTGTAATTTTGTTAGGTTTGAAAATTAAGGCGGAGGAATGATGTATATGTCCATGTGTGCATCGTATGTATGTGTGCATCGTAAAGGCATCGAACATTCGACGAAGCTTGTAATGACTCAGTAATAAACGACTGCTCGCGTGAACCGGACTTTCATTTACTACAGTTGTGCCTACAAATTTGTCACTGTTAGCGGATTATAGCAAAATAATTTTATATTCATTGTATATCATGGAATTCCGCAAAGTAACGCCTGCTTCCATTCAACATTTAAAATCGGTGAGCTTGACCGTTCAGGCTAGACTTTACATCAAATTAACAAAGTTACATCGTGTCGCGGTTCAAAATATTTGGTTTAATCAAAAATGTAAACATTTAAATGACTTTGCAATCGTCCGTTGTGAAGTCGACATCTCCTGAAGATGCTCCGGTGTCGGAGCGAAACGATCGTCGAGTTTGTTTTGTGGTGAATTTGTGTGGTGTTGTGCCTACAAGATTGTGTGGTGTTGTGCCTACAAGATTGTGTGGTGTTGTGCCTACAAATTTGTCACTGTTAGCGGATTATAGCAAAATAATTTTATATTCATTGTATAAATGCCGATTTTCAGGTCTGTAACTTTAAAAACATAGGACTTTCATACAAACTTTCTACCCCCATTTCACCCCCTTAGGGGAAGATTTTAGGGATATTAAATAGCCTTTAACCTGCCCCAAAAGTTGGACTACCAAATGCAAAAAGAATTTTTCAAATCCGATAGGTACTTCCAGAGATTAGCGCGTTCAAACAAACAAACAAACAAACAAACTCTTCCGCTTTATTATATTAAGTATAGAAGTATAGATACGTTAATTACCAAACTTTACTACCAGCTTTCTGTTATTAATTTGCTTGCTAAAGTATAATATGGTTTGGAAACCCTATCATTGCAAAAAGGGGATTCCCTCAAAGTTAGTTTTAGGCTTTGTTCACACCAAACGGATAGTCAGCCGCCGACTGTGAGCGAGCGTTATGCAGCTTACAGCTTTTTCATACATACTCAACTTTTCGAACAAACCGAACCGACGATACGCCTTTACCAACTGTAGTGAAATTACCCCCGCTATGAGTATCTATATAATATGTACAAGCTTTGCCCCGCGATGTTACCCGTGATTAATAAGTTTGTACACATAAAAAATATTTGAACAAAATCATCTAAGAGTAACTTAGCAACGAGAACGACAGCAAATTCATGCAAAAGCATACAAATGCATGCAACGACAGCAAACTATTGCAATAATTTGTTATGTGAGCGTGATGTACCTAAGAACAATGATCAGCGTTTAACAGCACCTATCTCGTTTTTGGAAGTCTATATCTATTTAAGTCCCTCAGGAACACTTTTCCGGGATAAAAAGTAGCCTATGTGTTATTCCAGGACATAACCTATCTCCAATCCAAATGTCAGCCAAATCGGTCCAGTAGTTGCGGCGTTAAAAAGTAATAAACATACACACATACATACACACACACACAAACTTTCGCCTTAGTGTGATAAATAGGTACCTAATAGGTATGTATATTTAATTTTGATCAATTACATTATTTTTTAATTAATCTATTTAATTTTCAATTTCAATTTCAAAAAATTTAAAAAAATAGTGTTTGTTTTTCTTTTTTCAGAACAGTCTAAAAGGTTATAATATAGATGTTGCTACTAAATGCAAGGGTTCAGAATTTTTTTTTCAGTTCTTTCTAAGAATTATTTCATAATCGATCAATAATCGATTAATAATCGATTATTATTTTATAATCGATTAATATAATCGATTAATCGATTATCAAAATAATCGAATCGGCACATCACTAATGACGACACATCCTAGAGAGACAATAGAAACTTATTCTACTCGCCACAACGGCGCTGGTTTCTATGCGGAGACCGCCGGAAGTCTAGCTAATTGGCAATTCTAGAATGTTCTGTGTCTTAGAGTATCTGTTTTTTTATCGGGCAGAGACTGAAATCTGTGAGTTACGGTAGTTTATCTACTCGATACCAGATGACGTTTATGGGCATGTAGTTAACAATGGCCGCTTAGAGTAATTCGCACGAGAGAAGTGTTATTCGCCTAGTTTAAAACGTGCATTCGATAGGTGGCGTTAGGTGTATTTAGGATGATCGTATGTTTTGAAATCATCTTGAGGGTAGCTAGAATTTGAAATCATTACATATCCCCCTTTTTAGGTAAGGATTTTAGCTAGTAAAATCCTTCTGCTGGCTCCTAGACTACATACGCAGACTGCACATTCATCAATCACTGACATCCTTCACTCATTCATTCATCATCAATCAGTTCTAGCATTCGCTCTTACAAGCTAGAGTGATGCAACCTAGTGTACAGAGAGATAGATATGAGATCTATCACTCGCCTGCAGTAAGTATGGATGTAAGTAAATGTTTAAAATGATGAGTGTCCAATAGAATTTTATTTGCCTTTTAGGTCAGCAAATAATCAGCACTTGTTTTCTGGGTAGGCAGTAAACAAGTATTCACTGTGTAGGGCAGTGAATAAATTATAGTCATCCACTGTGTAGGGTAGTAGATGCATTACACGGTTCATCTCGATTTTTAGGTCATCAAGATGCTAGTTAGGGTTTTGTAGAACTATGGCTTGTCTTGAGTTACGCCGCCATTAGTTGTTGAATGATGTAGTGAACTCATCATTTTAAGCATCAAAAGGTGTGGGTTATTTACGAGTTAGCAGTTGAATGTATAAGAGGGAGTAAGTATTGAAGTAATAATGCTAATAGGATACCAATGTATGTGTGGTTAAGTTATGAGTGTGTAAGTATTAAGTTGTGTATAGGTTACTATTAAATGTATTAGCTACTGACCATGAACTTAGTTGATAATATACCAACTTGAGTTTAGGTTCAAGGTATGTTATGGAAGACTTATCGTAGTGTTGTGATTATATAACTCTAGTAAGTTATTCCGATAGTTATGCAGTTGTAGATAACATGCATACCTGTGGTGTAATTAAGACGATTTATTACTAAGTTCAAGGTATTGCTTAGCTACATTATATGTAAAGGTGCAGTAGTGTAATATTATCTGTTGAGGTTTGTTAGTTTTAGGTCTTTAATGTGCCAAGTGCCTAAGTTGTTACCGTTTAGATCCGCTAAATCATATACTAAAGGTGATCTCTTTTTAATGATTTTACACTTAATATATTTGGGAGCAAGTTTTTTCGCGAATTTATTATCTTTGTCGCTTAGATAGTACGTGCGTTTCCACACTATGTCTCCTAAGTTGAATTCAATGTTTTTGCGACGTAGATTATATTGAGAACTATTTCTAGAGTGTGCTTTAAGTAACTCGAATTGTACTTTATCGAATACATTGCGTAAGGTTCCTAAGTTTTCGGCGTACTCGTCCCTAGGTGCAAATATCATATCATCGACGGTAATAGACTCCGATGACACGTATTGAGATCCGCAAGTTATTAGTTCTCTTCCGTAAACTAAAAATGATGGAGTATATTTAGTGACAGTATTCACAGAACTGTTTAGTGCGAACTGTATTTTTGGTATGTGAACGTCCCAAGATCTGTGATCGTTGTCAATAAATGATGAGACTGCTATCATTATAGTTTTATTATAGCGTTCAACAGTGTTTACCTGCGGTGTGTATTTTGGTGTATATAATATGTTGGGTATCTTGTAGTTATTAAATAATTGAGTTAGGATATTCCCTGTTAGTTGTTTTCCATTGTCAGTTAGTACTATCCTAGGGATTCCGTGGACTAAGAAAACTTTTTCTTCTAGAATATTAGCTAATATGTTTGCAGTGGCTCGACGGATTGGAAACAATAGGCAGTACTTAGTAAAGCAACAAACTACTACGAACAGGAATGTGTTTTGATGTCTAGTGGCAGGTAATGGTCCAACCAAATCTATGCTAATCATTTCGAATGGTCTGGAGCATTCTTTAGGTTTACCCATATTTCCTAGTGTTGCGTGGTTTGAATGTTTGTGAGCATTACAGGTGTCACAGTTTAATACAAAATTGGTTACATCGCGATGCATTTTTGGCCAATAATAGTTAAGACTTAAACGCTTAAAGGTTTTAAAAACGCCAAAATGCCCCGAGGTAGGCTCAGAATGATTCTTAGCTATGATTTCTTCCCTAGATTCAGCTGGTATAACTTGCTTCCACTCAAAATCTCTAGTTAATGGATTTAAGCTCTTTATGTAGCGAAATAGTTTTCCATTTGTGACCCTATAGTTTAAGTACGACGTTGGTGTTTTTTGTGACCCATGGTATATGTTAAGGTACCATGCGTCCGATGTTTGTGGTGTGTGATGTGTAGCGTCAGTGTCAGTGATTGCTAGTATAGGTACTGATCGAGATAAGCTATCTGGAACTACGTTGTCTGTGCCTTTACGGTGTTTTATCTCAAAGTTGTAAGCGGACAATCGTACTCCCCAGCGAGCCAATCTCCCAGAGGGATTGTTTAAGTTAAGAAACCATTTTAGTGCAGCGTGATCAGTGTATACAGTGAATTTTTTGCCGTTTTCTAGATAACAGCGCCAGTGTTCAATAGCTGTTAGTACTGCAAGTGCCTCTCGCTCAGTAGCGCTGAAATTTCTTTCGCGATCGGATAGTGATTTGCTCATGTAAGCGATGACCTTTTCTGAGCCGTCAAGGAATTGAGTTAGGACCGCGCCTATTCCGAAATCGCTGGCGTCTGTGTGTATTGAGAATGGCTCTGAGTAGTTTGGGCAAGATAATACTGGTGCAGAAATAAGGCAATCTTTGAGTTTATTAAACGCCTCATTAGCTTGAGAACTCCAGGCAAATGCGGGTGCATTTTTACCTTGCGAGGTTAGTTTATTTAGGGGGGCAGCTAAAGAACTAAAATTTGGTATAAACTTACGGTACCAAGAGGCTGTTCCTAGAAAACGTCTCAATTCTTTGCGGTTAGTTGGGATTGGATAGTCCATGATAGCTTGAACTTTTTCGGGATCCGCGTGAAGACCGCTAGAATCGACTACGTAGCCAAGATATTTCAGTTGTTGTCTGAAGAATTGACTTTTAGTGAAGTTAATTGTTAAGTTAGCTAATTTTAGTTTATCTAAGACACGTAGCAAGGGTGATATATGCTTGTCGAAGGTAGGCGATACGATAATGATGTCATCGACGAATGCGAAAACCATATGTTCAAATTCGGGTCCATAGAATAAACTATCAATTAGACGTTGTTGCGTTGCCGGTGCGTTGGTTAACCCGAACGGCATGCATTTGAATTGATAAGTTCCGCGAGATGGAATGTAGAAACTGGTCTTGCATCTATCTTCTTCCCTAATTAGTATTTGCCAAAAGCTCTTAGATAAATCTATACTGGTTAGATATTTAGCATCGCGTAAGTTATCTAGAATTTCAGACATGTAGGGTAGACTATAAGCGTCTTTTTTTGTGATTGCGTTGAGTTTACGACTATCTAAACAGAAACGTAACTCGCCGTTTTTCTTCGGTGTTAGTAAGACTGGAGAAGACCATGGGCTATCGCAGGGCTCTACGATGTCCTCCTTGACCATCTGATCAAGCTGTTCAACTAGAATTTTTTGCTTAACGGGTGACATCCTATAGTATCTTTGCCTTATAGGTGTAGCATCGCCAGTGTCAATGGAGTGTGTGATTAGTGAAGTTCGGCCTAGACCTTTATGTTCGTATGATATGCTATGAAATTGGGATATTATGTTATCAGCTGTAATTTTTTGTTCAGGAGATAAGTGATCATAAGAACATAATTGACCAGTGTCCGAAGTGGGTAATGTGGATATATGGTAATCATATTGTTTGAATATTATATTATTTATATTTTTAGGAAATATATTAAAAATGAACCAGAAATCCATACCAAGTATTAAGGTATCGGTTAAGTTAGGAACTATATGAGCCTTAATCAAGTGAAGTTGATTTTCAAAACTAATAGGCAGATTCATATAACCGGCAGAATGTAACTTGGATCCGCCTGCAGCTGCGAATGTCAGTCTGTCAGAATAGTTTATTTTGTAGCCTAAACTGACTAATTTGTCACTGAGATCAGTACTCATGATAGTGGCTGTGGAACCTGAGTCAAGTAACCCCAACAATTTTAGATTGTCGATTTTAATTTGAGCGTAGGGACGTGTGGAGTTGTGGTTATTGTGGATTGCAGAAATGGAGTAGGATGAGAAAAATTTGGAAATAATTCCTAGCCATTCTTCCCATTCCTTGAGGTTGTAATTATTAGTGTTCCTTTTAGCTTCATTAGTGCAATCCAACTTGCTTAGTTTTTTGGATTGTTAGAGTTAGGATGGCAGCGCTTACAGTCGGGGTATTTAGTTCCCTTACATCCGCATTTAAAACATATAAGGTAACGTGGTGATTTGCATTGACCCAGTGAGTGTGATGAGTCCCTACAGCGTGGACAAAATTTTGGTTTTGAGTACGACCTAAAGTTATCTTGCGAGATTGCAGCAACTTGTGGTTTGTCGTGCTGTGTGGAGTTAACTGTAGTTGTCGGTGTATATGGTTTCTTGGTGTAGTTAGTATAATATGGTTTTTTGTTAAAATTAGTATTAGTATGGGTAAGTTTTTGAGTATTAGTTTTGTTGTAGTTATAGTAACTGTAATTAGTGGTATTTACTTTATGGTAGGCAAATTCTGGAGCTATTGTGTCAGAATTTATTCTAGGAGGTTCCTGAAATTTGGATAAGCGAGCATGTATATTTTCAAAGTTATGGCACAAGGATTTGAGTTGTTCAACTGTACTGATTTCGTGTACAGAAGCCAATGTGCTAGCGTACTCAGGACGAATATTATGTAGTAGTATTTCAAGTTTTTCTTCATCAGTAATAGTCCTTGTTAACCTTGAAAACATACCTTGCATGATTGATAAGTAAATATTAATGTTTTCCTTCTCGCCCTGTGTTCGCGCTCGTATTTCGTTTAGTAGTCGGTAATCGTAATCAGGTGTGCTAAACACTTTCTTTAGTAATTCGACCAGTTCGGTCCAGCTGTTTATGCTATCCTTGATGCTACGATACCAATGTAAGGCATCCTCAGTAAAAATCTCATATGCGTACGTAAGAAATTTCTCATAAGTAATACCCCTAGTAATGACAAATTCCTCGGCTCTCTGTATAAATGCGCGTACACAAGTTTTCCCCGAGTACTTTATTTTATTTAGGTCAGAGATTATATTTTTGTCGCAAGATATTGTTGGTACCGGATCTTGTTTAGTCTTTTTTGAAGAAGTGACAGTTACGTCAGCTTGTAATGCTAAAGTTTTTAAATCGTTAGTTAATATTTTGAAATTGAGAACGATGTTTTTGAAGGCGTCCGCGGTTTCAGGTGTTTGACCTATGCGGTTTAAGCGGTGGTGAATATGGTGTAATAAGTTCTCAGTTCGTAAATATAATTTTTTTTCGAATTCACTCTTTAGAAGGGCTAGGTTATTTGCAACTTTAGTCAGAGTCTCGTTGGTCTGTCTTAGATCCTCTAGTGGTTCGAGATGCGATTCTAATATGTCCTCAGGTTGAGTATCCTCCGAAATCTCTACTATTTGTTTACGAAGCTCGACTACGGAGTCGGCAGGAGTGTAACCGCGAACTGCTACTTCATATTCAAGTTCGGTTTTTTGTAATGACAAGAATTTGACTGGGTACGACATTTTGCCTATTTTATAGTAATAAATTATTTAGTGAGTTATTATACTGGTAAGTTCTAATTTGCGAAAATTTATAAGATTATACAAATTTACAAAATACAAAATTAACGAATAAATATGGTTAGTAACGATGACCTATTGTACAGTTGCTTAACCTACTACCAATTAGGTGATGTACAATATGAAGCGACACACCGAGAATCCAGGATTTCCTTTTAGAAAAAATTTTAGTCTTAGGCTGATTGTTCCGTGATGGTTAGTTGGAATGAATATCAATGCTGTAGTATTTGTATGTTACAAAATTGTGACCTAAAAAAATTTTTTTTTTTAGCTAAAATTTTTAGTTAAATAGGTATTTCTAACCACAATCTGCTAGATTTATTAATAGTATGGGCGCCAATGTAACATTTAGTTGTTTACACGTAGGTGCAAACGTAACATTCCAGTAGTTGTTACAAGTAGGAGTTAGGTGTACACTGAACGTTGAGGACGGTCAGGTACAATAGTCTAGCAGTTTGTGAAAAGAAATAAAAGATTAGGATGGTTTAATACATTTAATTAGAATTTAGAATCAAATAAATGAAATAATAAAATAATAAAAATTAATCACTACCTCTTAAACTATGTAATAACATGTACAATGAGGAACATTCAGCTTAAAACCAGATAAATGTTTTACTATTCACTAAATACTACTAGATATAGGTTTTAGAGTCCTTAGGTTTACGACTAGTCAATCGGAGAGCGGTGGTTCGACCAAATTTAGTTACGCGAATTTAATAGATAAGTCACGCAATAGTAATCGCGCCTAGGCACTACCGAAGCGACGCGCTCAACGCGGAATAGATCGGAATTCCTGGATAATACGAGTGACGACGCGACATACGATCCTGCACTGGCCTTTTGGAGATGTGAAGGTCACGCGCGGCCTCGCTGTCGTGTGCGGAACCCGGTCGCAGTTGACTGGCTGCAGACTGCCGATGCAATGACGTGCCGCCCAGCGCGCGCGTCCTTGATGCAGTGTCCACCCGTAGTCGGTGTGCAGTTGGTAGGTACGCAGGTACTAGATGATACTAGGTGATGCTAGGTGGTGCTAGGTTCCCAATATCTGGGCTATTGTTTCTCGTAAATTACTCACGGTTTCACAAATTAGTTACATGGATTTAATAGCACTAATTTTGTAAAATTTGTGACGGAGGGTCACGTACTTAGTTAAATCAATTTGACGACGTGAATATCACATTTTGCACTAGTAGAATCACACCGAGGCTGTGTCGCGGGGTATATTTATGCTTTCTGCCTGGTGTCTCGAAGTTTCTCAATTAGACTAGGATTTATGACGACACATCCTAGAGAGACAATAGAAACTTATTCTACTCGCCACAACGGCGCTGGTTTCTATGCGGAGACCGCCGGAAGTCTAGCTAATTGGCAATTCTAGAATGTTCTGTGTCTTAGAGTATCTGTTTTTTTATCGGGCAGAGACTGAAATCTGTGAGTTACGGTAGTTTATCTACTCGATACCAGATGACGTTTATGGGCATGTAGTTAACAATGGCCGCTTAGAGTAATTCGCACGAGAGAAGTGTTATTCGCCTAGTTTAAAACGTGCATTCGATAGGTGGCGTTAGGTGTATTTAGGATGATCGTATGTTTTGAAATCATCTTGAGGGTAGCTAGAATTTGAAATCATTACAAAACTTTAAAGATATTATAACAGGATCCCTAGGAATTCGATGACAGCTTGAAGGTGGTCGAATATACACCTTCTAATACTGTATGGTTCCATTTATCGAGCCTAGTAAAGAACTTGGCCATAATTTTTGATATGAGTACTTTTAATGGCCGAAACTTTTTGATAGGAACTTGCCCTTATTATTCACATGAAATGTTTTTGTTTGGGATCTCACTCCTTTTTTCAAGTAATTAAATTAAATCAATAAGTATAATGAAGTGGTGATGGCCTCGTGGCTCGAAAGTCGGCCTTCTTGTCGGGAGGCCGGAGGTTCGATACCGGGTACGCATCTCTAACTTTTCGGGAGTCATGTGCGTTTTACTTTTAAGGGATTATTTGGTGTATGCCCCGTTGACCAACCGGCTTGACCCATCAGTATATCCAAGGGGAATTCATATTTCCAGTAGACCCAGTGTGGTAGGGTAAGAATTAAATATCGTACCTTCTTTTTGTTTAAAGTTGGTTAAAAATGAGAAAGTGTGTCTACCTGTCTGTCTGATAGTTACATTTTCACGTCCATCAGTTTAAGCAACGAAATATTCAAGTAATATATAGGTAACGTAATAGATGATGCCTGCGACTTCGTCCGCGTGGATTTAGATTTTTTTTAAATTAAACGAGAACTCTTTGCTTTTCCGGGATTAAAAGTACCCTTTGTTCGTTTCCGGGATCTAAGCTAACTCTGTACCTTTCATCCAAATCGGTTAAACTGTTGAGCCGTAAAAAGCTAATAGACAAACAGACAGACACACTTTCTCATTTATAATATTAGTACGGAAGTATGAATATAATAATATTGTGTTAGGTATATCGCCTACCTCTTGCGTATTATTATCTACAAGACCAGTAAGATTGACCCCTTGCTAGAAAATTTAAAAAGTCACATCTCCCTAAATAGTGCACCAATTACGATGAAACAAGAACTAAATATAGCTTCAAATAAAGTGAAATACATTTATTAAAACAAAATGAAAATTTGTTCAGTATTTTTGTGTGATGTGGGAACAGACAGATTTTTATATATCTTTGAATTGGTCAGTGTCTGATGCAACTTTTGGACATTTTTCGATTTTTTCCTTCATATACACACGAAGACTCATCTTCTTACCAAATTTCAACATTCTACATCCACGGGAAGTGCGTCATAATTTTGATGAGTCAGTGAGTAGGTCTTGTTTTATGCGATTTTCAAACCTCTGTATCTCAAAAACGATTCAACTTAAAAATTTGAAACTTTCAATTTATCATCACATCTACGAGCTTAACTTATATTTCAAATTTCGTAAGATTACTATCACGCGAACCGGAGTTATGAGGGGGGTCAAAACAGCTTGAAATGGTTCGTGTAAATATACACACTGGCATGCGTCATGGCCGGAACTTGCCGGACGCGCTACCGCGCGTCTAGATTCGCATATTCGTCAAATAATTTGCCAAATCTTTGCTATACGAATACGCGAACACGAATGCCGAATATGAAGTGCCACCATAGCCCTAAGCCCATGGGACCTGCGTTGCCAGAATGTTACTTTTGTAACATTTTACGTTACTTTTGACCCTCTCATGTTACCTCCATGTTACACGACTCAAAATGTTACTTTTACGTAACTTTCGGGACTTCATAAAAAATATTAAAAAAAATCCAGCAAACGAAAAATAATCGTGAAACGGAACGCATCCAAGATTTTGTTCGTTGTGTTGGCGCACTTGTTTTTGGACTGACGCGTAAAAATCAAGAAGGATATACCTACTTATAACTATAAATTCCATGTAAAGACTGGAGACTGCGCCTAAAACATTGTTATGTAGTGAAGGTCATTCACCCGGATATCTTTTGTCTCTAGTCTCTCTCTTTCTATACATCACACTCTACTTAAGTAGGTGAGAACGAGACAAGCAAGTACAAATTAAAAATTAAAAAAAACCCCGACATTCGCCATTTCGTGATGGCGGTCATCTTGGATTTTCTGCTATTCTACTAGTCAAGCCTTTTCATTTGATACCCATATTGATGGAGTTGTGAAAAAATATGTAATCCGCCATTTTGTGGCGGCGGCCGTCTTGGACCGATTGTTATCAAACATAGCTCCCGACTAAGTTTATTCACATTTCAAACAAAAAAACCGCATTCAAATCGGTTCACCCGTTTGAGCGCTACGGTGGAACCTTAGATTAGGTATATAGGAGGGAACAGACAGACAGACCTTCTTTGTGAGAGTACAACTCCTTTGGCGGGGCGTAATCACTCGCGTGTTTTTTTTTTTTTTGAACTTCAAACTTTGAACTTCGTGGGGTCAACTTATTTTTTGTGGTCTGTGTTTTGTAGAATTTATAAGTATAGATCGACCAGAATCTCATGAAAAATAGGGAAATTAAATTTTGTAGTAAGCAACACTAGGTTAACTCGGCTGCCTTAGTGATAGACAAAGTAATTACATTCAGAACACCTTACCTGGGATCGTTTCACGAAACGAAAAATCAAGCAACTGCATTTTAAATACAAAAACAAAGTAATCAACATCCAATTACTTTGTTTTTGTGTTGTGCTTGTTGTTTACTTGGTTTTTGCATTTATATTCCGGATTAGTGAGTGCAGTTACTTTGTTTGGGCAATTTAAATTTCAGTAAACGGTTCAAGTTATTTGAAATATTAAACTGTGGTAAAAAACTACTCGACATAAAACTTTTGTTAATGCAAAAAGTCAATTTCACAAAAAATGACAATTACTTTGTTTATCGCTAGGGCAGCCGTAGTGTTGCTAACCTTGGAATTTCATTTCCCTATTTTCATGAGATTGTGGTCGATATATACCTATTTTGTTTGTATGTTTTATTATCTGTGACTAAACTTTGATAAGATGGAGATATTAGTTAGATTAGGACAGAAAACTTTTTAATTTTTGTGTAATAGAGTGGCATAAGTACCTACCTATGTTAGTTTCGTTTTCCACTTAAATGTATAAGATAATGTTACTTTTCTCATGAAAATGTTACTTTTTGAACTGTCTGATGTTACATTTGACTATCTGCCACTGGCAACACTGCATTGGACATTAGTGCGCCTCTATATTATTAATCCCTCAATGATTTGCACGGTCTTTGCGCGGGAAAAATGACAATTATTGACAAATTGGTCAAATTGTTTTCTTACCATTTTCTTGCTTTCTAAATAAAATTTAAATTCAATAGATGCCTACAATTTTAGCCGTGTTTGTTTGGTTAAATATTCATTATTTGCCAGTGTTAAATCCATTTTATGTGACATATAAAAAATAATATTAAATACATAGACTACCATGTACTAGTAGTTGTAAAGTTAAGTTAAATTTTTCAAATTCTATAACAAGTGTGCAACTATGCCGGCTTCTGTGGAAAACGATATCCTTCACAAAAATGGGACTTCGTCACATGACAAAGATGATGCATCGGTTTCACCGCTTCGCGAGTATGTTCATTTCTCATAAATTATTGCAATAAAACTTAGATAAAACGCTCCCGCTTGTACCTATAGGTTTGTCCCGCGTGATATGCGCTTTTGCCTAAGTCCCGACTCCTTACCCCAATTAACCCTTTACCGCATAGGAATCCAAATATGGATTCAAAATTTTTAAATTAGTTTTTTAGTTTACAAAAATATTATTTTTTAATAACCAAATATAAAATCTTATTAAGTAAGGCTTCCTGTAACGATTCGCATTTTTTGCTGCCTATGGTTAGAATCAACTGTCAATCTATTTGATGTTATGTGGAGACTGTTTGATACATGTGGTGTGATTAAACTTTGTACAAATTTCATCGCTTGAAAAAATATTTAAAAAGGTAAGTGAAAAATCTGATATTTTTTTTATTTGCTCTCTGAATATCTAAGAATGTGGGTTTATTGCGTTTGTTGTGATTTTTCTTGTTTTTCTTTATTTTTGAGCCTATTTTTTTATTTGCCATATTTGGCTTCGTATGCGTTCCCGTCAAAGTACTATCGATCAAATATGGCTTCATATGCATTCACGCTTGCTTTCTTTTGTTTGCAGAAATGGATCCTGCTCGCTTTTATGGTGCTATTGGGCTGTTTTTACTATGTTCCTGTTTGAATATTCCATTTCACTATGGCTAGAAAACGTGTTCGTCCAGCTAGTATTCTCAGAACACCGTCCACAAGTCGAGCCGATACACCATCAAGCCAATTCAATACTCCATCAGATGTTACTGCCAGAAAACGTGGCCGTCCACGTAGCATTATGGGAACACCAACACCTCATTCACCAATACCTGATTAAAAAGCACGAAAATCGCCAACTAGGCATCAAGATCTGCCTTTAGATACTGTTCATTGTGATAACTTAGTTCATTTTCCTAAGTGAGCAAAAAATCGTCAAATATACCAGAATTGTACGAAATTTCGCTCATTCACAAAATTGTGAAAAATGACAAGTTTATTTTTGCTACAATGACAAAAGAAACTGCTTCATACATTTTCATAATGCATAATTTTGTTTTTCACTAAATGCATACGAAGCCAAATATGGATCTTATATGATTTTACTAGAATGCATATGAAGCCATATATGGCTTCGTATAGCAATTTCTAAAATAAATAACTTTTTTTTATTTTGCTGATTAAGACTGCTTAGTAAGGCCAAATAAAAGATGTTTTCACTATTAAAAAAAATTTATTTTAACTCCTTCATAATTCATGCAATAGAGGGTTAATATACATATGTATCCCCGACCACAATCAAGCAATAATTATACATATGTGTTAATTACCTAATTGTGATAATAAATATTGAATAGAAGCAGGCGTTACTTTGCGGAAATCAGTGATATACAAAGAAAAACAAAATTATTTTGCTGTTATCTGCTAAAACAGACAAATCTGTACCTATGGTACAACTTGCACTACCATCATACAACACCACACACTCGATGCACGTTTCCTCAGGAGATACAGAGATATGGACTTTGTTAAAATAACTATATTTAGAAAAAAATGGTCCAAATTAATTTCTTACCTTATTAATAATTACGCTATCCACTTTTAGCACATTTGCAATGTAGTCTACTCTGCTGTAAGCCCGTTATAATTAAGTTTTATTGTATTAAATTATAATTTAAATTGTAAGTAATGTTTTGATTGATAATAAACATGGCAAGTTTATTTCAGGTCACCACGACTACATACCAGGACGAGTAATCAATTAAAAATTACCAGTATGTTTCCTGCAAAACGTAGCAGGAGTCCAGTGAATAATCATGAAGTTAATGAAAGTGTAGGTTATTTTTTTTTTGCATGCCTGTCTCACTTAGCAGAGGAAGCATTGAGCCAAGCCAACGTTGGTGCAAATGTAAGGTCAACTGTAAGGTGCCTGAAAAGGGCACTCCTAGGGAAAACTACAATATTTTTATCTTTTTAGTTTAAATTTTTTTTTTAGTTTCCATATTCCATATTTTATATTTCCATACTTTATATTCCATATTCTATATTTTAAGTTATATTCCTGAACCATTTTTTGTTACAATAAAAGTAAGTATATCTATTGTACTCATATTCAAGATGTTATCTCCATTTTATTAATATCTGTTGAATAAATTGTAGCATCACAGTTTTATTATAAAATATGCATCATTTCATTTCAGAAAAAAATGAAATTAGACACAATTTATGAGTCATCTAAACAAGTAACTGAAACTAAAATTTCTAATGAAAGCATATCGTTAGATGAAAAGAAAGATGTTGATTCATTTGAATCTAAAATTCTATCAGATAACAATGCAATTGACAGGGACAGTGAAATGTCTAATAATATTTCAGCATTTAATCAAAATAAGGAAATAAGCGACAAAGATCATAATGGTAATGATAATTCAGCAATGCTAAATGAAACAAAACAAAAAGAAAATGCTGACAATGATGGTCTGACAACAAAGAAAAATGTATATACAAAAGACCAGCTTCTTCCAGCCAGACCAGATCTTGAGAAATGTACCATTTGCAAGCAATATTTGAACAACTCTGATATTATCTACTATCAAGGTCATCCCCAGGATGCAGTGGAAGAATATATTGCATTAACTAATGAAAAATTAATACTTGCTTCCGGTAAGTTGAAAATATAAATGGAAAAAGTAATCTGTGTTGAAGAGCGTGTTAGTGATGCCATACAGCTCCGAGACATGAGATTGCTAACTACATAATATGTGTCTCAAAATAAAGCTCAGAAACTCAACTGCCGATGGAAACCGTAGCTAAAGTGGCACGTAGTCTGAAATATCGATAGATGTTGAGGTTCCAAGCTGCTGGAATGATGACTTCGCAATGGATAGCACAGGTTTCGCAGACCTACCTAGGAAAAATAAAAATATGAAGTATCTTATATAATTATATAAGACTGAAGTTTTCTGTTGTCAGTGCTAGAATGTATCATAATAACTAAGATCACTAAACTAATGCCTAAAGCTAGAGCTTAGCCTAAGAAGTTTTAAAATTATTTTTAGGTGATGATGGGGATGTAATGGAGAGACCACAAACAAATATAACAGGCTTTTCAATATTTGATGAGTATGGCCACTTGTGTCCGATTGACGGAGGCCTGGTTGAAAGTGATGTACGGATTTATATGTCTGGGTATCTCAAGTCCATTTGCTCAGACTCCGCTGATATTGACGAGGATTCCATACCAGTTAAAGACTGTGGCCCTATCATAGAGTGGTAAAAGTTTTTACTTATTATTTCTTAATAATAATCATCATTATTATCACTGTTTACTAAATATACCAAGTCATGTCATGATCAACCCATTACCGGCTCACTACAGAGCACGGGTCTCCTCTCAGAGTGAGAAGGGTCTTGGCCATAGTCTACCACGCTGGCCAAGCGGATTGGCAGACTTCACACACCTTTGAGAACGTTATGGAGGACTCTCAGGCATGCAGGTTTCCTCACAATGTTTTCCTTCACGGTTAAAGCAAGTGATATTTAAATACTTATAACGCACATAACTCCGAAAAGTTAGAGGTGCGTGCCCCGGGATCGAACCCACGACCTCCAATTAGAAGTTGGTTGTCCTAACCACTAGGCTATATACCAAGTATTTACTTTCTATTTAAAGGTTCATCCATGGCTTTGATGGTGGAGTAAACAACTGCATCACCTTATCTACTGAATTCGGTGAATACAATTTACTTAAACCGAGCGCAGAGTATAAACCTCTTATGGATAATCTGTATGAAAAAATATGGCTCAGTAAAGTCGTAGTAGAGTACATAGAGGAGTACCATTATCTCGAACCTACCTATGCGGATTTACTGGAAATCATCAGAGGACGCACCATTCCCGATCTGGACGATAAAAGCATGTCGGAAGAAATGCTCCACAAACACGCTCAGTTCGTCTGCGACCAAGTCGTCAGCTTGGAGGCGGACGAAGACGACGAACCTCTGATCACGTTACCCTGCATGAGAGAACTCATCAAACTGATGGGTATCAAATTCGGCAAGCGGAAATTCCGCGCCAAAATCGATTACAAAAAAGTCGATAAAAAGGCATGGACCAAAGCGACCACGACTCCTCTCATACAGAGAACATTCGAAAGCTTCTTCTCCAACCAGTTGGATAAGACGAACCACGAACTCAGCTTGAGGAGAAAAAGGTGCGGAGTGTGCGAGGCGTGCCAGCTGCCCGACTGCGGGGAGTGCAACGCGTGTCGCGCCATGTGCAAGTTCGGCGGGCACGGCCGCACCAAGAAGGCCTGCGTGCGGCGCCTGTGCCCCAACATGGCCGTGCAGCAGGCCGACGACTCCGAGCCCGACGAGGACGACGACTTGCAGCACGCGCCCGACAAGCGCAAGCTCGACAACATCGACGACGCCGTGCCCGTCAAAGTGACAGGAGCCAACTGCAAGAACATCCAATGGATCGGGGACCCGATCAAAACGGATGTTACGAAAGCGTACTATGAAAGAGTTAACATAGACGGTGTAGAGTTAGCGGTGGGAGACTTTGTCATGGTAGAAACTTCGAAAACGAACATGCCCGCTCTGGTCGCGAGGGTGACGTTTATGTGGAAAGATACTATTAACGCCAAAAGTGGCTATTTTCATGGTGAAGTTTTCATCAGAGCGTCGGATACTGTGCTAGGAGAGGTCGGCGACGCGAGGGAAGTGTTCTTGGGGGATCGATGTTGCCACGGCGCTCCATTGTCGTCCATTTTAAGAAAAGCTTGTGTCGAACGACGAGATCCACCGAAAGACTGGTTCAATATGGGTGGTAAGGAAGTGAATCAAGAATTTTTCGAGGACGATGGCAAAACGTACTTCTATCAGAAATATTACGAGAGGTTCACCGCGCGTTTCGAAGACCTACCGGTCGATCCGGAATGTCCGAATACGCTGAGAAAACATAGATTTTGCCCGTCCTGCGAGCGTAAGACGAGACGCGACGCCAAGGACATCCCTAAAGTTTTCGGCAAAGTCACAGAAAAGTCCGACGTAGTTCCGGAAGCTAATAGAACGGAATGGACGACTGTCAGATGGCGAGATAACGACTACAAGAAAGGTTGCGGCGTTTTTCTCAAGCCGGGCACTTTCAAATTCAAAAATAATGCTAGTCAGAATATCAGCAATGGAAAAATGAAATTGGAAAATGTCGACGAGGATATATATCCAGAGTATTACAGGAAGAGTGATCACAACATGCGCGGCTCCAACGCGGACACGGGCGAGCCGTTCTGCGTGGCGCACGTGGCCGCCGTGGCCGCGGCGGGCGCCGGGCCGCTCGTCGTGCCGCAGGACATCTACCTGCGCGTCAACGTGCTCTACCGCCCCGAGAACACCACCAGCAAGTTCCCCCACCACGAAGACCTCAACGTGGTCTACTGGAGCGACGAAATCAGGGAGATCCCGTTCTCCGCCGTCGCGGGGCCGTGCCGCCTGGCGTACGCGGACAACATTCCCCGGCGGGACTCGATACACGAATGGCTCGAGGAGGATCCCACCAGAGTCTACTTCAGGCAGACTTTCGACAGGGCTTCGGGTGAATTCGGCGACGTCCCGAACCACGCGAAACGCGTCGGGCGCGGGGACGCGGGCAAGGACAAGGGGAAGGGGAAAGGCAAGTCGAGCAAACCGTCCGAGTCGAGCGGCGCCAGGAGTCGGGAGGCGAACGTGAGGCCGCTCCGTACGCTGGACGTGTTCGCCGGCTGCGGCGGGCTGTCGGAGGGCCTGCACCGCGCCGGCGTGGCCGACTGCAGGTGGGCCGTGGAGAACGTGCAGGCCGCGGCGCACGCGTACGCGCTCAACAACAGGGACTGCACGGTGTTCAACGAGGACTGCAACGCGCTGCTGCAAGCGGCGCTGGCGGGCGCGTCGCACAGCGCCGGCCTGCGCCTGCCCGCGCGCGGCGACGTGGAGCTGCTGTGCGGCGGCCCGCCCTGCCAGGGCTTCTCCGGCATGAACCGGTTCAACTCGCGCGAGTACTCCAACTTCAAGAACTCGCTGGTGGCGTCCTACCTGTCCTTCTGCGACTACTACCGCCCGAAGTACTTCATCCTCGAGAACGTGCGCAACTTCGTCGCGTTCAAGAAGGGCATGGTGCTGAAGCTGACGCTGCGGGCGCTGCTCGACATGGGCTACCAGTGCACGTTCGGCGTGCTGCAGGCCGGCCACTACGGCGTGCCGCAGACGCGGCGCCGGCTGGTCATCCTGGCGGCGGCGCCGGGCCGCCGGCTGCCGGCCTACCCGGCGCCGACGCACGTGTTCAGCCGGCGCGCGTGCTCGCTCACCACCACCATCGACGGCAAGCGGTTCGCGAGCGACGCGCAGTGGGACGAGTCGGCGCCGCGCCGCACCTGCACGGTCCGCGACGCGATGAGCGACCTGCCGCAGATCTGCAACGGCGCGAACAAGCTCGAGATCGAGTACGGCTCGATGCCCGAGACGCACTTCCAGCGCCTGGTGCGCGGCCGCGACGAGAGCGCCAAGCTGCGCGACCACATCTGCAAGAACATGGCGCCGCTGATCCAGGCGCGCATCGCCCGCGTGCCCGCGGCGCCCGGCTGCGACTGGCGCGACCTGCCCAACGTGTCGGTCACGCTCTCCGATGGAACTAAATGCAAGGTATTATCATCAGCGTTTTCACCAGATTAACTGAATTTTTAACCATAACGGGAAAAGTTTCGCTGAAACAGAGATGGAAGGTTCAGTAACGCGCGCGCATCGAAATCGAATCATTGATGAACCGATCTGGTTTAATTTGACCTTCAGTTGTATTTAACTCAAAGAAGTTGCAAGCTCTTGTTCCGTAATCCGTAATGAGTAAATTTACCTAACATTCGTTGACCTCTATCATCGGCTGATTGCATTACATTGCGAACTTTTAAAAATACAGAAAATATTTCAATTTTTTTTCGCATTTTTTTTTTGTGGTATCTTGTCAGTAATCATCACTACTACTACCTGTCTTCTTTTCCGATAGCGGTCCCCTGACTCCCGTTGTAACTTGTAACCCGCACAGGTGCTGCAGTATCGCTACGAGGACAAGAAGAACGGGCGGTCGGGCAGCGGCGCGCTGCGCGGCGTGTGCGCGTGCGCGGCGGGCGGCGCGTGCTCGCCGGCCGACAGGCAGGAGAACACGCTCATCCCCTGGTGCCTGCCGCACACCGCCAACCGGCACAACAACTGGGCCGGCCTCTACGGTAACCGACGCGACGTCGCGTGCTGCACAGTGCACTGCTCCTCACTCCTCCCAGCTCTATACAGGGTACAAGAAGAACGGGCGGCGCGTGCTCGCCGGCCGACAGGCAGGAGAACACGCTCATCCCCTGGTGCCTGCCGCACACCGCCAACCGGCACAACAACTGGGCCGGCCTCTACGGTAACCGACGCGACGTCGCGTGCTGCACAGTGCACTGCTCCTCACTCCTCCCAGCTCTATACAGGGTACAAGAAGAACGGGCGGCGCGTGCTCGCCGGCCGACAGGCAGGAGAACACGCTCATCCCCTGGTGCCTGCCGCACACCGCCAACCGGCACAACAACTGGGCCGGCCTCTACGGTAACCGACGCGACGTCGCGTGCTGCACAGTGCACTGCTCCTCACTCCTCCCAGCTCTATACAGGGTACAAGAAGAACGGGCGGCGCGTGCTCGCCGGCCGACAGGCAGGAGAACACGCTCATCCCCTGGTGCCTGCCGCACACCGCCAACCGGCACAACAACTGGGCCGGCCTCTACGGTAACCGACGCGACGTCGCGTGCTGCACAGTGCACTGCTCCTCACTCCTCCCAGCTCTATACAGGGTACAAGAAGAACGGGCGGCGCGTGCTCGCCGGCCGACAGGCAGGAGAACACGCTCATCCCCTGGTGCCTGCCGCACACCGCCAACCGGCACAACAACTGGGCCGGCCTCTACGGTAACCGACGCGACGTCGCGTGCTGCACAGTGCACTGCTCCTCACTCCTCCCAGCTCTATACAGGGTACAAGAAGAACGGGCGGCGCGTGCTCGCCGGCCGACAGGCAGGAGAACACGCTCATCCCCTGGTGCCTGCCGCACACCGCCAACCGGCACAACAACTGGGCCGGCCTCTACGGTAACCGACGCGACGTCGCGTGCTGCACAGTGCACTGCTCCTCACTCCTCCCAGCTCTATACAGGGTACAAGAAGAACGGGCGGCGCGTGCTCGCCGGCCGACAGGCAGGAGAACACGCTCATCCCCTGGTGCCTGCCGCACACCGCCAACCGGCACAACAACTGGGCCGGCCTCTACGGTAACCGACGCGACGTCGCGTGCTGCACAGTGCACTGCTCCTCACTCCTCCCAGCTCTATACAGGGTACAAGAAGAACGGGCGGCGCGTGCTCGCCGGCCGACAGGCAGGAGAACACGCTCATCCCCTGGTGCCTGCCGCACACCGCCAACCGGCACAACAACTGGGCCGGCCTCTACGGTAACCGACGCGACGTCGCGTGCTGCACAGTGCACTGCTCCTCACTCCTCCCAGCTCTATACAGGGTACAAGAAGAACGGGCGGCGCGTGCTCGCCGGCCGACAGGCAGGAGAACACGCTCATCCCCTGGTGCCTGCCGCACACCGCCAACCGGCACAACAACTGGGCCGGCCTCTACGGTAACCGACGCGACGTCGCGTGCTGCACAGTGCACTGCTCCTCACTCCTCCCAGCTCTATACAGGGTACAAGAAGAACGGGCGGCGCGTGCTCGCCGGCCGACAGGCAGGAGAACACGCTCATCCCCTGGTGCCTGCCGCACACCGCCAACCGGCACAACAACTGGGCCGGCCTCTACGGTAACCGACGCGACGTCGCGTGCTGCACAGTGCACTGCTCCTCACTCCTCCCAGCTCTATACAGGGTACAAGAAGAACGGGCGGCGCGTGCTCGCCGGCCGACAGGCAGGAGAACACGCTCATCCCCTGGTGCCTGCCGCACACCGCCAACCGGCACAACAACTGGGCCGGCCTCTACGGTAACCGACGCGACGTCGCGTGCTGCACAGTGCACTGCTCCTCACTCCTCCCAGCTCTATACAGGGTACAAGAAGAACGGGCGGCGCGTGCTCGCCGGCCGACAGGCAGGAGAACACGCTCATCCCCTGGTGCCTGCCGCACACCGCCAACCGGCACAACAACTGGGCCGGCCTCTACGGTAACCGACGCGACGTCGCGTGCTGCACAGTGCACTGCTCCTCACTCCTCCCAGCTCTATACAGGGTACAAGAAGAACGGGCGGCGCGTGCTCGCCGGCCGACAGGCAGGAGAACACGCTCATCCCCTGGTGCCTGCCGCACACCGCCAACCGGCACAACAACTGGGCCGGCCTCTACGGTAACCGACGCGACGTCGCGTGCTGCACAGTGCACTGCTCCTCACTCCTCCCAGCTCTATACAGGGTACAAGAAGAACGGGCGGCGCGTGCTCGCCGGCCGACAGGCAGGAGAACACGCTCATCCCCTGGTGCCTGCCGCACACCGCCAACCGGCACAACAACTGGGCCGGCCTCTACGGTAACCGACGCGACGTCGCGTGCTGCACAGTGCACTGCTCCTCACTCCTCCCAGCTCTATACAGGGTACAAGAAGAACGGGCGGCGCGTGCTCGCCGGCCGACAGGCAGGAGAACACGCTCATCCCCTGGTGCCTGCCGCACACCGCCAACCGGCACAACAACTGGGCCGGCCTCTACGGTAACCGACGCGACGTCGCGTGCTGCACAGTGCACTGCTCCTCACTCCTCCCAGCTCTATACAGGGTACAAGAAGAACGGGCGGCGCGTGCTCGCCGGCCGACAGGCAGGAGAACACGCTCATCCCCTGGTGCCTGCCGCACACCGCCAACCGGCACAACAACTGGGCCGGCCTCTACGGTAACCGACGCGACGTCGCGTGCTGCACAGTGCACTGCTCCTCACTCCTCCCAGCTCTATACAGGGTACAAGAAGAACGGGCGGCGCGTGCTCGCCGGCCGACAGGCAGGAGAACACGCTCATCCCCTGGTGCCTGCCGCACACCGCCAACCGGCACAACAACTGGGCCGGCCTCTACGGTAACCGACGCGACGTCGCGTGCTGCACAGTGCACTGCTCCTCACTCCTCCCAGCTCTATACAGGGTACAAGAAGAACGGGCGGCGCGTGCTCGCCGGCCGACAGGCAGGAGAACACGCTCATCCCCTGGTGCCTGCCGCACACCGCCAACCGGCACAACAACTGGGCCGGCCTCTACGGTAACCGACGCGACGTCGCGTGCTGCACAGTGCACTGCTCCTCACTCCTCCCAGCTCTATACAGGGTACAAGAAGAACGGGCGGCGCGTGCTCGCCGGCCGACAGGCAGGAGAACACGCTCATCCCCTGGTGCCTGCCGCACACCGCCAACCGGCACAACAACTGGGCCGGCCTCTACGGTAACCGACGCGACGTCGCGTGCTGCACAGTGCACTGCTCCTCACTCCTCCCAGCTCTATACAGGGTACAAGAAGAACGGGCGGCGCGTGCTCGCCGGCCGACAGGCAGGAGAACACGCTCATCCCCTGGTGCCTGCCGCACACCGCCAACCGGCACAACAACTGGGCCGGCCTCTACGGTAACCGACGCGACGTCGCGTGCTGCACAGTGCACTGCTCCTCACTCCTCCCAGCTCTATACAGGGTACAAGAAGAACGGGCGGCGCGTGCTCGCCGGCCGACAGGCAGGAGAACACGCTCATCCCCTGGTGCCTGCCGCACACCGCCAACCGGCACAACAACTGGGCCGGCCTCTACGGTAACCGACGCGACGTCGCGTGCTGCACAGTGCACTGCTCCTCACTCCTCCCAGCTCTATACAGGGTACAAGAAGAACGGGCGGCGCGTGCTCGCCGGCCGACAGGCAGGAGAACACGCTCATCCCCTGGTGCCTGCCGCACACCGCCAACCGGCACAACAACTGGGCCGGCCTCTACGGTAACCGACGCGACGTCGCGTGCTGCACAGTGCACTGCTCCTCACTCCTCCCAGCTCTATACAGGGTACAAGAAGAACGGGCGGCGCGTGCTCGCCGGCCGACAGGCAGGAGAACACGCTCATCCCCTGGTGCCTGCCGCACACCGCCAACCGGCACAACAACTGGGCCGGCCTCTACGGTAACCGACGCGACGTCGCGTGCTGCACAGTGCACTGCTCCTCACTCCTCCCAGCTCTATACAGGGTACAAGAAGAACGGGCGGCGCGTGCTCGCCGGCCGACAGGCAGGAGAACACGCTCATCCCCTGGTGCCTGCCGCACACCGCCAACCGGCACAACAACTGGGCCGGCCTCTACGGTAACCGACGCGACGTCGCGTGCTGCACAGTGCACTGCTCCTCACTCCTCCCAGCTCTATACAGGGTACAAGAAGAACGGGCGGCGCGTGCTCGCCGGCCGACAGGCAGGAGAACACGCTCATCCCCTGGTGCCTGCCGCACACCGCCAACCGGCACAACAACTGGGCCGGCCTCTACGGTAACCGACGCGACGTCGCGTGCTGCGTGCTGCACAGTGCACTGCTCCTCACTCCTCCCAGCTCTATACAGGGTACAAGAAGAACGGGCGGCGCGTGCTCGCCGGCCGACAGGCAGGAGAACACGCTCATCCCCTGGTGCCTGCCGCACACCGCCAACCGGCACAACAACTGGGCCGGCCTCTACGGTAACCGACGCGACGTCGCGTGCTGCGTGCTGCACAGTGCACTGCTCCTCACTCCTCCCAGCTCTATACAGGGTACAAGAAGAACGGGCGGCGCGTGCTCGCCGGCCGACAGGCAGGAGAACACGCTCATCCCCTGGTGCCTGCCGCACACCGCCAACCGGCACAACAACTGGGCCGGCCTCTACGGTAACCGACGCGACGTCGCGTGCTGCACAGTGCACTGCTCCTCACTCCTCCCAGCTCTATACAGGGTACAAGAAGAACGGGCGGCGCGTGCTCGCCGGCCGACAGGCAGGAGAACACGCTCATCCCCTGGTGCCTGCCGCACACCGCCAACCGGCACAACAACTGGGCCGGCCTCTACGGTAACCGACGCGACGTCGCGTGCTGCACAGTGCACTGCTCCTCACTCCTCCCAGCTCTATACAGGGTACAAGAAGAACGGGCGGCGCGTGCTCGCCGGCCGACAGGCAGGAGAACACGCTCATCCCCTGGTGCCTGCCGCACACCGCCAACCGGCACAACAACTGGGCCGGCCTCTACGGTAACCGACGCGACGTCGCGTGCTGCACAGTGCACTGCTCCTCACTCCTCCCAGCTCTATACAGGGTACAAGAAGAACGGGCGGCGCGTGCTCGCCGGCCGACAGGCAGGAGAACACGCTCATCCCCTGGTGCCTGCCGCACACCGCCAACCGGCACAACAACTGGGCCGGCCTCTACGGTAACCGACGCGACGTCGCGTGCTGCACAGTGCACTGCTCCTCACTCCTCCCAGCTCTATACAGGGTACAAGAAGAACGGGCGGCGCGTGCTCGCCGGCCGACAGGCAGGAGAACACGCTCATCCCCTGGTGCCTGCCGCACACCGCCAACCGGCACAACAACTGGGCCGGCCTCTACGGTAACCGACGCGACGTCGCGTGCTGCGTGCTGCACAGTGCACTGCTCCTCACTCCTCCCAGCTCTATACAGGGTACAAGAAGAACGGGCGGCGCGTGCTCGCCGGCCGACAGGCAGGAGAACACGCTCATCCCCTGGTGCCTGCCGCACACCGCCAACCGGCACAACAACTGGGCCGGCCTCTACGGTAACCGACGCGACGTCGCGTGCTGCACAGTGCACTGCTCCTCACTCCTCCCAGCTCTATACAGGGTACAAGAAGAACGGGCGGCGCGTGCTCGCCGGCCGACAGGCAGGAGAACACGCTCATCCCCTGGTGCCTGCCGCACACCGCCAACCGGCACAACAACTGGGCCGGCCTCTACGGTAACCGACGCGACGTCGCGTGCTGCACAGTGCACTGCTCCTCACTCCTCCCAGCTCTATACAGGGTACAAGAAGAACGGGCGGCGCGTGCTCGCCGGCCGACAGGCAGGAGAACACGCTCATCCCCTGGTGCCTGCCGCACACCGCCAACCGGCACAACAACTGGGCCGGCCTCTACGGTAACCGACGCGACGTCGCGTGCTGCACAGTGCACTGCTCCTCACTCCTCCCAGCTCTATACAGGGTACAAGAAGAACGGGCGGCGCGTGCTCGCCGGCCGACAGGCAGGAGAACACGCTCATCCCCTGGTGCCTGCCGCACACCGCCAACCGGCACAACAACTGGGCCGGCCTCTACGGTAACCGACGCGACGTCGCGTGCTGCACAGTGCACTGCTCCTCACTCCTCCCAGCTCTATACAGGGTACAAGAAGAACGGGCGGCGCGTGCTCGCCGGCCGACAGGCAGGAGAACACGCTCATCCCCTGGTGCCTGCCGCACACCGCCAACCGGCACAACAACTGGGCCGGCCTCTACGGTAACCGACGCGACGTCGCGTGCTGCACAGTGCACTGCTCCTCACTCCTCCCAGCTCTATACAGGGTACAAGAAGAACGGGCGGCGCGTGCTCGCCGGCCGACAGGCAGGAGAACACGCTCATCCCCTGGTGCCTGCCGCACACCGCCAACCGGCACAACAACTGGGCCGGCCTCTACGGTAACCGACGCGACGTCGCGTGCTGCACAGTGCACTGCTCCTCACTCCTCCCAGCTCTATACAGGGTACAAGAAGAACGGGCGGCGCGTGCTCGCCGGCCGACAGGCAGGAGAACACGCTCATCCCCTGGTGCCTGCCGCACACCGCCAACCGGCACAACAACTGGGCCGGCCTCTACGGTAACCGACGCGACGTCGCGTGCTGCACAGTGCACTGCTCCTCACTCCTCCCAGCTCTATACAGGGTACAAGAAGAACGGGCGGCGCGTGCTCGCCGGCCGACAGGCAGGAGAACACGCTCATCCCCTGGTGCCTGCCGCACACCGCCAACCGGCACAACAACTGGGCCGGCCTCTACGGTAACCGACGCGACGTCGCGTGCTGCACAGTGCACTGCTCCTCACTCCTCCCAGCTCTATACAGGGTACAAGAAGAACGGGCGGCGCGTGCTCGCCGGCCGACAGGCAGGAGAACACGCTCATCCCCTGGTGCCTGCCGCACACCGCCAACCGGCACAACAACTGGGCCGGCCTCTACGGTAACCGACGCGACGTCGCGTGCTGCACAGTGCACTGCTCCTCACTCCTCCCAGCTCTATACAGGGTACAAGAAGAACGGGCGGCGCGTGCTCGCCGGCCGACAGGCAGGAGAACACGCTCATCCCCTGGTGCCTGCCGCACACCGCCAACCGGCACAACAACTGGGCCGGCCTCTACGGTAACCGACGCGACGTCGCGTGCTGCGTGCTGCACAGTGCACTGCTCCTCACTCCTCCCAGCTCTATACAGGGTACAAGAAGAACGGGCGGCGCGTGCTCGCCGGCCGACAGGCAGGAGAACACGCTCATCCCCTGGTGCCTGCCGCACACCGCCAACCGGCACAACAACTGGGCCGGCCTCTACGGTAACCGACGCGACGTCGCGTGCTGCGTGCTGCAACGTGCACTGCTCCTCACTCCTCCCAGCTCTATACAGGGTACAAGAAGAACGGGCGGCGCGTGCTCGCCGGCCGACAGGCAGGAGAACACGCTCATCCCCTGGTGCCTGCCGCACACCGCCAACCGGCACAACAACTGGGCCGGCCTCTACGGTAACCGACGCGACGTCGCGTGCTGCGTGCTGCACAGTGCACTGCTCCTCACTCCTCCCAGCTCTATACAGGGTACAAGAAGAACGGGCGGCGCGTGCTCGCCGGCCGACAGGCAGGAGAACACGCTCATCCCCTGGTGCCTGCCGCACACCGCCAACCGGCACAACAACTGGGCCGGCCTCTACGGTAACCGACGCGACGTCGCGTGCTGCGTGCTGCACAGTGCACTGCTCCTCACTCCTCCCAGCTCTATACAGGGTACAAGAAGAACGGGCGGCGCGTGCTCGCCGGCCGACAGGCAGGAGAACACGCTCATCCCCTGGTGCCTGCCGCACACCGCCAACCGGCACAACAACTGGGCCGGCCTCTACGGTAACCGACGCGACGTCGCGTGCTGCACAGTGCACTGCTCCTCACTCCTCCCAGCTCTATACAGGGTACAAGAAGAACGGGCGGCGCGTGCTCGCCGGCCGACAGGCAGGAGAACACGCTCATCCCCTGGTGCCTGCCGCACACCGCCAACCGGCACAACAACTGGGCCGGCCTCTACGGTAACCGACGCGACGTCGCGTGCTGCGTGCTGCACAGTGCACTGCTCCTCACTCCTCCCAGCTCTATACAGGGTACAAGAAGAACGGGCGGCGCGTGCTCGCCGGCCGACAGGCAGGAGAACACGCTCATCCCCTGGTGCCTGCCGCACACCGCCAACCGGCACAACAACTGGGCCGGCCTCTACGGTAACCGACGCGACGTCGCGTGCTGCGTGCTGCACAGTGCACTGCTCCTCACTCCTCCCAGCTCTATACAGGGTACAAGAAGAACGGGCGGCGCGTGCTCGCCGGCCGACAGGCAGGAGAACACGCTCATCCCCTGGTGCCTGCCGCACACCGCCAACCGGCACAACAACTGGGCCGGCCTCTACGGTAACCGACGCGACGTCGCGTGCTGCACAGTGCACTGCTCCTCACTCCTCCCAGCTCTATACAGGGTACAAGAAGAACGGGCGGCGCGTGCTCGCCGGCCGACAGGCAGGAGAACACGCTCATCCCCTGGTGCCTGCCGCACACCGCCAACCGGCACAACAACTGGGCCGGCCTCTACGGTAACCGACGCGACGTCGCGTGCTGCGTGCTGCACAGTGCACTGCTCCTCACTCCTCCCAGCTCTATACAGGGTACAAGAAGAACGGGCGGCGCGTGCTCGCCGGCCGACAGGCAGGAGAACACGCTCATCCCCTGGTGCCTGCCGCACACCGCCAACCGGCACAACAACTGGGCCGGCCTCTACGGTAACCGACGCGACGTCGCGTGCTGCACAGTGCACTGCTCCTCACTCCTCCCAGCTCTATACAGGGTACAAGAAGAACGGGCGGCGCGTGCTCGCCGGCCGACAGGCAGGAGAACACGCTCATCCCCTGGTGCCTGCCGCACACCGCCAACCGGCACAACAACTGGGCCGGCCTCTACGGTAACCGACGCGACGTCGCGTGCTGCACAGTGCACTGCTCCTCACTCCTCCCAGCTCTATACAGGGTACAAGAAGAACGGGCGGCGCGTGCTCGCCGGCCGACAGGCAGGAGAACACGCTCATCCCCTGGTGCCTGCCGCACACCGCCAACCGGCACAACAACTGGGCCGGCCTCTACGGTAACCGACGCGACGTCGCGTGCTGCACAGTGCACTGCTCCTCACTCCTCCCAGCTCTATACAGGGTACAAGAAGAACGGGCGGCGCGTGCTCGCCGGCCGACAGGCAGGAGAACACGCTCATCCCCTGGTGCCTGCCGCACACCGCCAACCGGCACAACAACTGGGCCGGCCTCTACGGTAACCGACGCGACGTCGCGTGCTGCACAGTGCACTGCTCCTCACTCCTCCCAGCTCTATACAGGGTACAAGAAGAACGGGCGGCGCGTGCTCGCCGGCCGACAGGCAGGAGAACACGCTCATCCCCTGGTGCCTGCCGCACACCGCCAACCGGCACAACAACTGGGCCGGCCTCTACGGTAACCGACGCGACGTCGCGTGCTGCACAGTGCACTGCTCCTCACTCTTCCCAGCTCTATACAGGGTACAAGAAGAACGGGCGGCGCGTGCTCGCCGGCCGACAGGCAGGAGAACACGCTCATCCCCTGGTGCCTGCCGCACACCGCCAACCGGCACAACAACTGGGCCGGCCTCTACGGTAACCGACGCGACGTCGCGTGCTGCGTGCTGCACAGTGCACTGCTCCTCACTCCTCCCAGCTCTATACAGGGTACAAGAAGAACGGGCGGCGCGTGCTCGCCGGCCGACAGGCAGGAGAACACGCTCATCCCCTGGTGCCTGCCGCACACCGCCAACCGGCACAACAACTGGGCCGGCCTCTACGGTAACCGACGCGACGTCGCGTGCTGCGAGCTGCACAGTGCACTGCTCCTCACTCCTCCCAGCTCTATACAGGGTACAAGAAGAACGGGCGGCGCGTGCTCGCCGGCCGACAGGCAGGAGAACACGCTCATCCCCTGGTGCCTGCCGCACACCGCCAACCGGCACAACAACTGGGCCGGCCTCTACGGTAACCGACGCGACGTCGCGTGCTGCACAATGCACTGCTCCTCACTCTTCCCAGCTCTATACAGGGTACAAGAAGAACGGGCGGCGCGTGCTCGCCGGCCGACAGGCAGGAGAACACGCTCATCCCCTGGTGCCTGCCGCACACCGCCAACCGGCACAACAACTGGGCCGGCCTCTACGGTAACCGACGCGACGTCGCGTGCTGCACAATGCACTGCTCCTCACTCTTCCCAGCTCTATACAGGGTACAAGAAGAACGGGCGGCGCGTGCTCGCCGGCCGACAGGCAGGAGAACACGCTCATCCCCTGGTGCCTGCCGCACACCGCCAACCGGCACAACAACTGGGCCGGCCTCTACGGTAACCGACGCGACGTCGCGTGCTGCACAATGCACTGCTCCTCACTCTTCCCAGCTCTATACAGGGTACAAGAAGAACGGGCGGCGCGTGCTCGCCGGCCGACAGGCAGGAGAACACGCTCATCCCCTGGTGCCTGCCGCACACCGCCAACCGGCACAACAACTGGGCCGGCCTCTACGGTAACCGACGCGACGTCGCGTGCTGCACAATGCACTGCTCCTCACTCTTCCCAGCTCTATACAGGGTACAAGAAGAACGGGCGGCGCGTGCTCGCCGGCCGACAGGCAGGAGAACACGCTCATCCCCTGGTGCCTGCCGCACACCGCCAACCGGCACAACAACTGGGCCGGCCTCTACGGTAACCGACGCGACGTCGCGTGCTGCACAATGCACTGCTCCTCACTCTTCCCAGCTCTATACAGGGTACAAGAAGAACGGGCGGCGCGTGCTCGCCGGCCGACAGGCAGGAGAACACGCTCATCCCCTGGTGCCTGCCGCACACCGCCAACCGGCACAACAACTGGGCCGGCCTCTACGGTAACCGACGCGACGTCGCGTGCTGCACAGTGCACTGCTCCTCACTCCTCCCAGCTCTATACAGGGTACAAGAAGAACGGGCGGCGCGTGCTCGCCGGCCGACAGGCAGGAGAACACGCTCATCCCCTGGTGCCTGCCGCACACCGCCAACCGGCACAACAACTGGGCCGGCCTCTACGGTAACCGACGCGACGTCGCGTGCTGCACAGTGCACTGCTCCTCACTCCTCCCAGCTCTATACAGGGTACAAGAAGAACGGGCGGCGCGTGCTCGCCGGCCGACAGGCAGGAGAACACGCTCATCCCCTGGTGCCTGCCGCACACCGCCAACCGGCACAACAACTGGGCCGGCCTCTACGGTAACCGACGCGACGTCGCGTGCTGCACAGTGCACTGCTCCTCACTCCTCCCAGCTCTATACAGGGTACAAGAAGAACGGGCGGCGCGTGCTCGCCGGCCGACAGGCAGGAGAACACGCTCATCCCCTGGTGCCTGCCGCACACCGCCAACCGGCACAACAACTGGGCCGGCCTCTACGGTAACCGACGCGACGTCGCGTGCTGCACAGTGCACTGCTCCTCACTCCTCCCAGCTCTATACAGGGTACAAGAAGAACGGGCGGCGCGTGCTCGCCGGCCGACAGGCAGGAGAACACGCTCATCCCCTGGTGCCTGCCGCACACCGCCAACCGGCACAACAACTGGGCCGGCCTCTACGGTAACCGACCGCGACGTCGCGTGCTGCACAGTGCACTGCTCCTCACTCCTCCCAGCTCTATACAGGGTACAAGAAGAACGGGCGGCGCGTGCTCGCCGGCCGACAGGCAGGAGAACACGCTCATCCCCTGGTGCCTGCCGCACACCGCCAACCGGCACAACAACTGGGCCGGCCTCTACGGTAACCGACGCGACGTCGCGTGCTGCACAGTGCTGCACTGCTCCTCACTCCTCCCAGCTCTATACAGGGTACAAGAAGAACGGGCGGCGCGTGCTCGCCGGCCGACAGGCAGGAGAACACGCTCATCCCCTGGTGCCTGCCGCACACCGCCAACCGGCACAACAACTGGGCCGGCCTCTACGGTAACCGACGCGACGTCGCGTGCTGCACAGTGCACTGCTCCTCACTCCTCCCAGCTCTATACAGGGTACAAGAAGAACGGGCGGCGCGTGCTCGCCGGCCGACAGGCAGGAGAACACGCTCATCCCCTGGTGCCTGCCGCACACCGCCAACCGGCACAACAACTGGGCCGGCCTCTACGGTAACCGACGCGACGTCGCGTGCTGCACAGTGCTGCACTGCTCCTCACTCCTCCCAGCTCTATACAGGGTACAAGAAGAACGGGCGGCGCGTGCTCGCCGGCCGACAGGCAGGAGAACACGCTCATCCCCTGGTGCCTGCCGCACACCGCCAACCGGCACAACAACTGGGCCGGCCTCTACGGTAACCGACGCGACGTCGCGTGCTGCACAGTGCACTGCTCCTCACTCCTCCCAGCTCTATACAGGGTACAAGAAGAACGGGCGGCGCGTGCTCGCCGGCTGACAGGCAGGAGAACACGCTCATCCCCTGGTGCCTGCCGCACACCGCCAACCGGCACAACAACTTTGCCGGCCTCTACGGTAACCGACGCGACGTCGCGTGCTGCACAGTGCTGCACTGCTCCTCACTCCTCCCAGCTCTATACAGGGTACAAGAAGAACGGGCGGCGCGTGCTCGCCGGCCGACAGGCAGGAGAACACGCTCATCCCCTGGTGCCTGCCGCACACCGCCAACCGGCACAACAACTGGGCCGGCCTCTACGGTAACCGACGCGACGTCGCGTGCTGCACAGTGCACTGCTCCTCACTCCTCCCAGCTCTATACAGGGTACAAGAAGAACGGGCGGCGCGTGCTCGCCGGCCGACAGGCAGGAGAACACGCTCATCCCCTGGTGCCTGCCGCACACCGCCAACCGGCACAACAACTGGGCCGGCCTCTACGGTAACCGACGCGACGTCGCGTGCTGCACAGTGCACTGCTCCTCACTCCTCCCAGCTCTATACAGGGTACAAGAAGAACGGGCGGCGCGTGCTCGCCGGCCGACAGGCAGGAGAACACGCTCATCCCCTGGTGCCTGCCGCACACCGCCAACCGGCACAACAACTGGGCCGGCCTCTACGGTAACCGACGCGACGTCGCGTGCTGCACAGTGCACTGCTCCTCACTCCTCCCAGCTCTATACAGGGTACAAGAAGAACGGGCGGCGCGTGCTCGCCGGCCGACAGGCAGGAGAACACGCTCATCCCCTGGTGCCTGCCGCACACCGCCAACCGGCACAACAACTGGGCCGGCCTCTACGGTAACCGACGCGACGTCGCGTGCTGCACAGTGCACTGCTCCTCACTCCTCCCAGCTCTATACAGGGTACAAGAAGAACGGGCGGCGCGTGCTCGCCGGCCGACAGGCAGGAGAACACGCTCATCCCCTGGTGCCTGCCGCACACCGCCAACCGGCACAACAACTGGGCCGGCCTCTACGGTAACCGACGCGACGTCGCGTGCTGCACAGTGCACTGCTCAAAAAAAAAAATTTTTTTTTTTTTCACTTTTTTTAATCATTGAGAAGTTAGCCCTTGACTGCGATATCATCTGTATACTTATTACGACTTGACACATTTCGACAACGTCGGTAGAATCTGTTCAAAAAGAGAATCTGCGTGGCCACAGTGAACTAACGCGCCCGCCCGCTAAACTAAAGCACTGCAGCGCCCTAAAATCTCAAGCCGATTCTCTGTTTGAAGAGACTACATGTTATTCTGAACTCTGAAGCGGTGTAATGTGGTGTTGGGTGGTGTGTGCAGGACGCATCTCGTGGGACGGGTACTTCAGCACGACGGTGACGGACCCCGAGCCGATGGGCAAGCAGGGCCGCGTGCTGCACCCCGCGCAGCACCGCGTGGTGTCGGTGCGCGAGTGCGCGCGCTCGCAGGGCTTCCGCGACACCTACCTCTTCGCCGGCACAGTGCAGGACAAGCATAGACAGGTTCTTTTTTTTTTTCGTCAATCTCTCTCTCAGAAAAACTGTGTTGCGATACTTTAGTTTTTTGGACATGTTATAGTATAGGATCCCGCCATACAACGACCTTCACCGAGATGCTTATTTGATGAAATGTATTTTATATTTAATTTAATACGTCAATAAATATATTGCATATGGGTTGCCTAACAAATTCCAGTCCAGGATATGATTAATTAATAATTGAAAAAAAAAAAAGAAATTTTTTTAAACATTTCACTTTATTTTTGATTACACTTTAGGTTTGATTATTAGACAAATTCATAGTGAAATCATCTTTATTTTCATTTAATTTTAATTCAATAATCAGACCGGTGCAAAATGCTAGTATCGATTTACCTGTTTACACCTGGCTACCCGAGAGTTGTGACCGGAAAAGAATAAGCAACCTAACGTTTGCATATTCTATGGGCATCATACTTTCGATTGGTATAGAATTTGTCTAATAATCAAACCGGTGAAATGTTAAAATTTTTTATTTATTTTTTATTTATTAATTAATCATATCCTGGACTTAAATTTGTTATGCAACCCATATGCAATATATTTATTGACATGTTAAATTAAATATAAAATACGTTACATCAAATAAACATCTCGGTGATGGTCGTTGTATAGCGGGATCTTAGACCATTATGTTTGATTTTTATTGATGTTTGGGTTTTTTTTTTATCGAGTATACTGTGCGACCACTACGGGTACCACTACAAAGCTTGTGTTATAAGTGAATTATTATAGTTGGGACATTGTAAACGCGCGAACCGAGCCATAAAACATTTTTATCGAACATCTCGCTCGCACTTACAGGCCTTATGGAACTGGAACCATTCTTTGATGTTGTGTGATTTGTCGATAGTCGATAATCGATAACAGGTTATAAAGAGCGAGGGAGAGCCCTCACAACCCGATCGTCATGTTGTATGGCTCAGTTCGCACGCTTGTAATGTCCCAACTATAGCTTCGTTCGTTCAGATTTTATAGAATCAGGCAATACATACCTACATACATAACTGATGAATATTTTTTTAAATTTCAGATAGGAAATGCCGTGCCGCCGCCGCTGGGTGCGGCACTGGGCAGAGAAATCAAGAAAGCATTGAGTGCCTTGTAATAACTGTTATTATTGTGACATAACTGACAAAACCATAAAATTATGTGCCTTATATTATATTGTTGACTCAGTAAACGTCGTTGTTTTATTTCAAACAAATTTTTGCGAAGTTCGATTTCGCCCCGTGTTCGGAACGGACATAAAGATTGCCGATTGGTTGTAACTATTTTTGAAGTGAAACATCTAACTTTATCGTTCTGTATTTGAAAATCGATGAAACGAAAAAGCGACACCATTTTAGCGTGCAAAGTCAAATTCAAACTTCTTGAGCTTCACTTCTGCTGTGTGTGAATTGCACACACACTTTTTTATTTTATTAACTAGCGGACACGGCAGACTTCGTCCTGCCCGCTATTAGCACCACCTACCAGGTCCAATTTTTCTACATATAAACCTTCCTCTTGAATCACTATCTATTAAAAAAACCGCATCAAAATCCGTTGCGTAGTTTTAAAGATTTAAGCATAGGGACAGAGAAAGCGACTTTGTTTTATACTATGTAGTGATGAAACGTGAATTTTGTTGGTCAGTAAAAATCAACCCAGACTTGTATTAACTCTGAATGATGTCCTTTATCCACATAAGAAAGGAATTATAAAAAGAAACGACAATGATCAATTTATTTCTTTAATGCATCTTTAGTTTTTCGCTTTATATTCTTTACTAAAACGTTCAACTCAGCATCTTCCCTTGATTTCTTGGTTCTCGCTTCAGGCACGGGCTCGTCGGCCGGTCTCCGTTTCAACTTCTCTTGAATAAGTTTCTCCATGTTCTTAGTTTTCTTAAAGTTCGGATCGGTAGGATCGATGTTAAACAGGTGTGAATCGTACAACGCCGCGAATCTGCGATCGTCCAGATTTATCTCGAAATCTGGCACCGCCTCCTTCTGCTCTTTGATTTTTTCTTTCAGTTTCCGTTTCCTTTTAGATTTCTTACTGATGTTCTCGGCGTCTTGTATCTTCTTAAGACTGAAGTGTTCTTTAGTATCGTCTTCGTCTATCAAGAGTTCCAATTCTGCCTTTCTCCTTTGCTCGTCACCTGAACTGTCTTCGTCTTCTTTTTGAGATTGTGTTTTGGCTTTTGATTTCTTATTCTTGAACTCGGGTTTGTTGAACTCTTCTGCGAAATATGGGTCGTTCATGTCGACGTCTGAAGGTATTTCGTCCGAGGAGCCTCCTTCGGAATCTGTTTTTGTCTCGTCTGTCGTCTTCTGTTTATTCTTTAGTTTTCTTTGTTTCTTCTTCTCTTTTCTTTTCTCTAATAGCTTTTCGAATGGAGTTAAATCCTTATCATCTGAAGAAAAGAAAATTTTAGTGTTATTCATTGCAACACAAAGTATGTCGCCCATGTGACAATTAATGACTTTGAGTGTTCATGGATGACATACACTGAAGCTAATTCGATTGTACTAGGATTGTACACATCTAACCTAAACTTAATTTTAGTATTTTTAACCCCCGACGCAAAAAACGGGGTGTTATAAGTTTGACGTGTCTGTGTGTGTGTGTGTCTGTCTGTTCCCCTGTAGCGCTCAAACGGGTGAACCGATTGGAATGCGGTTTTTTTTGTTTGAAAGGTCAATTAGTCGAGAGTGTTGTTAGCTATGTTTGATGAAAATCGATTCAAGATGGCCGCCGCTACAAAATGGCGAATCACATATTTCTTTACAACCCCCTCAATATGGGTATCAAATGAAAGGGCTTGACTAGTAGAAAGCACTATGCAAATCCAAGATGGCCGCCGCCACAAAATGGCGAATGTCGGGGGTTTTTAAAATTTTGAATTTATACTTATTATTAATCTACATGTTAGTCCTTGACTGTGGTATCATCTGATAGTAAATAACGATGCCATCTTAGATAAAAGCGGGCTTACCTGGAAGTGGTATAGCAGTTTTTTCAAACCTATACCCAAGATCGGTTTCTACGCGCCATCGTAAAACTTACACTAGGCCCTCTGTATTACATCCTGACAATTATAATCCGGGTATTATTTAAAGAAGAGTGAAAACAATGCATGCTCTAGGCGATCCCGCTCCATCTTAGGCCACATCATCACTTGCCATCAGGTGTGCTTGTGGTTAAGCGTGTGTACGTAATGTACAAAATATACATACCTTTATTAATCTTTTTCTTAACCAGTTCCTCGGCCTTGTCTTTAACTCCCAACCCCCAGGTGATCTCCATTTCCATGTCTTTGTTCTGTTTCTTCTGCTCTTTACTCTCAATGTCATCGAGTAACATCTTGTACTTCTGTATGGGATCTTCATTTGCATCTTCAATATCGGATTTGGGTTCTTCTTCTGCACTGTCATCTACAAAAAAAAGTTTGTGGTACAAATGTATGAGGAGAAAAGTTATCTATGTGAAAATGTGGTGAGGCTGCAAATCACGTTGGCACATATACGTATCTCATTGCTTCGAATTTAAAGACCTAACTGCCTCGATGATCTAGTGGTTAGCATATTTGACTGTGGATCATGAGGTACTCGGTTCAATTCCCGGGTCGGGCAAATAGTTGTTAGGTATTGGGTATTTCTGTCAAGAAATTCTCAGTGCCAGCCCGTTGGTAATTGGCGGTGTTGAATCCCCGTGCCTTGGAGAGCATGTTAAGTCGTCGGTCCCGATTAATAATCACTATATGTTACAATCAAGGGCGTCGCCAGCCGATGGCCAAGGGGGGGGCAAGTTAATGATATTATAGTATGGGAAAAGTACAAAGTATTGTTGGTACAGTCCAGAGCTTTTGAAGCTGGTTACGAGCTCTTAATTTATTTTCGAATTAGAATTTTTCATTGACCTCGTTTCCATTTGCGCCAGGTTTAATTTAGATACTTAATGCAAAATATAGCATAACTAAATTTTTTCAAGTCTCTAGGGGGGGGCAGCTGCCCCCCCCTGCCCCTACCTGGCGACGCCCATGGTTACAATAGTCGTTAAATTCCGCCAACCCGCATTGGAGCAGCGGATCTAAGCTATAAATCCCTCTCCGATGCTGAAAAGGCTTTCCTATAATCAAGGTCGATCGCATAAAGCGGCGTGGCGGGTCTAAACTCTAAATCCCTCTCTCCTACGAGAGAGGAAGCTTGTGCCCGGCAGTAGGATGTTAGAAAGCTTTAGTGACGGTGGTGTGTTGTTTATTTTTGTGATAAGGGTTGTTTGGTATACAATGCAATTCAGGTGGGAAGACCAGTGTCCGCAAATGCGGACATACTATATAGTCCGTTCGCTAACATAGTGTCGGTACAGGCGCAGGTGCTCTTATTATTCTGTTTTTATTTTTATTATTTTTTTACTGTTTGTGATTTTTTTTTCTATTTTAAGAATAAAACAGAATCTCTGAATAGTCTGCCAATCCGCACTTGGCCAGCGTGGTAGACTATGGTTAAAATCCTTCTCATCTTGAGAGATAATATTATGAGAAACCCGTGTTCATGACAATATTATATTTTATATTTATGGTTATATTGTAATAAAATAAGAATATAAATAAAAAATAAAGAGAATTTTAATAAAAAAATATGAGTAGGTAGGTAAAGTTCGATGTAAAACGCCAAAATCTCTTGTGGCTGTACATCCCGCGCGGCATGTTTTGAAATCACAGGCGGTTCCTTTGGCAAGACGCCGCGCGTGCTAAGGCGGTGCGACACAAAGACGACCGTAAGTAAACGAACAGACTATACATGCTATAGTCCTGAAAAGTTTCAAAGGTAGAATGCAGTGAAACAGAAAGAAGTAACGTTTAAAGTTAAGTAAAGTTAGTTACATACCATCGCTACTGGAAGCCAAATATTCTTTAAGATCGAGATCATCGATTTTCCCGTCGAGCGCCCCCTTGATGAGGTCGGCGCGCTGCGGGTTGGTGGCGTCCCACGTGAGCTCCACCTTGGCCTGCTGCAGCGCCGTGGTCGTGAACAAGCGGGGCTTGTATTTGCTCAGATCTGGCAGTTTGGTGCACGTTTCGCGAGGCTCCTGAAAAATGTTCGTTTAATGCGCGCTCTACGAGTTTACTAGATCGTACTACAAGTATAAATTGAAAATTTAAAAACCCCCGACATTCACCATTTTGTGACGGCGGCCATCTTGGATTTGCATAGTGCTATTCTACTAGTCAAGCCCTTTCATTTGATACCCATATTAAGGGAGTTGTGAAAAAATATGTAATCCGCCATTTTGTAGCGGCGGCCATATTGGATCGATTTTCATCAAACATAGCTAACACTCGACTAATTCACCTTTCAAACAAAAAAAACCGCATTCAAATCGGTCCACCCGTTTGAGCGTTACAGGGGAACAGACAAACACACACACACAGACACGTCAAACTTATAACACCCCGTCGTTTTTGCGTCGGGGGTTAAAAACAGAGTCGAAGCGCATCGAAACTAATCGAAGCGTCAAATTCTTCACATGTTGCTCGAATCCGTGAGAATCCGCGCGCCTCTTCCTCCTGCGTATAAGATCTGACAGACGCTTTGAGTCTCGTGGTTTCGGAATTCTCTTCTCGTGGAATTATTTTTGGAATTCGCTTCGATTCGCTTCGACTCTGCGCCAGTATGCCCCGACCCTTTATCAAAGCACTAGCTTCTGTCCGCGGCTTCATCCGCGTGAATTTCGGTTTTTCACAAATCCCGAGGGAACCGTGGTTTTGCGGTTCCCGTTCCCGCTCCCTTTTCCAACCTTTATACCTACTCTCAAGGTAGTTTGCTATGGTAATCTACCTATAATATCTGTAGCTATAGATTTCGGTTTTTTCAAAATTCCGGGCAAAAGTCAGGGCATTACCTATCTCCATTCAAAATTTCAGCCAAATCGGTTCAGTAGTTGCGGCGTTAAAGAGTAACAAACACACACACACACAAACTTTCGCCTTTATAATAATGTCCTCCTGACCGAATTTCGGCCACGGCGACCAATCTCAACCGAGGCAGAGACTAGACATCTACGCAGGAGATATTATAGTGCACAAGTGTGTACATATACAGGTGCACTCTCTATTCCCTCACTCTCATAGTCCGACGGGACACTTATGCGACACGACCGGAGAGAGATCAGGCGCCTTTATAATATAAGGGACCTTTCAGATAGACCGGCGCGGAGAGCAGAGCAAATTTTAATCGCATTTAAAATATAATCTTAAGACATTGAAATAAGCTTTATTTTTACATTTTATCTCTTTTATGATAAGAGGATGCTCGAGGATGCTCCCAATACGCTCTGTGTGAAATATTAAGAGCAGCCGCTCGGCTGCTCGTCGAGCCGGTCGGCTGCTCCATGCTCGTGCTCTTTCGCGCTCGAGCATCCGACCGGCTCCGTTCGCGTGCTCTTTCATGCTCGCACAGCCGACCGTAGGCCGAATTGCTCTGCCGTCCGGCCCAAGAGCGTACGCTCGGCTCCGAACGCATCCGCGTGTCCGTTCACACAGACCGGCGCGGAGAGCAGAGCAAATTTGAACGGCCGGTCTGTGTGAAAAAAGAAATGCTCTCCGATGCTCTCCGCGCCGGTCTATCTGAACGGTCCCTAAGTGTGATTATCGCGGTGTGACAACCTGTTCGAAGGTGACGTGGTCGGGAATGAACCTCATGTCCAGCTTGGTGGCGCTGCTCTCGTACTCCAGCCCGTCGCACTCGCTGTACAGCTTGTCGGCCGTCGCCGCCGAGTCGCACTCCACCACCGCGTAGAAATACTTCAGCCTGTTCAGTTGGTACCTCCGGAGCTTCTCCATGTGGTATGTGGACCCTGAACAACATTTCACAGATAAAGCCTGACCTGTGGGGCTATACTGAAACTTAGATACCAACTGAAAATGGTAGCCAACGAATTAGTTCGATATACATTGCTGCTTTACTGTGTGAAATTATGAAAACACTTTATATATCACACAGTAAAGCAGCAATGTATATCGAACTAATTCGTTGGCAACCATTTTCAGTTGGTAACTAAGTTACAGAATAACCCACCTGGTGGGCTATTCTCTGAGTTACTTACCAACTGAAAATTATAGCCACTGAATAAGTTCGATATACATTGCTGCTTTACTGTATGAAATATAAACAGTGAATTCATTTCACGCACATTAAAACAGCAATGTATATCGGACTAATTCGTTGGCAACCATTTTCTGTTGAGAAGAAGAGAAGTTAGAGAATAGCCCCGCAGATAAAAGATCTCGCGATCTAATGTTGCGAAAAATTAACTAGCATTTCATCAGCTTTGTCCTGACCGGAAAAATAGAAGATCTCGCTGTGTTGAGGAACAATCAACTTGTTTTTGCGCAACATTATCTTCCAAACATTTACTTTGATTAGATTTGGTTACCTAAAGAATTCCTTAGTATAGATTTAAAAAATTTCACTCTCTGGGTAACACACAATATTATCAAAACTTTTTTTTTCTCATTTGCAATAGCTGAACTAATTTTGAATGACTTTTGAATGCAGGCAGAATCAGAGGTCTATTCAAGGTCCAGTGATCTAGGTGGCTATTTTTTTGATAGGCCATTTTGTTTGTTGTTTTGGTACTAATTAATTTTAGTCCAGGAAAACAAAGGATCACCGTCACAAATAAATAAGTTCAATGAAATCAATTCAATTTTTAAGCAGACAAAGATACCTTCTTCGTTTCCGCCGTCGTCAGAGAGATCACATTCATCTGGTCTATCCTCTGTCAGCTCTATAGGACCATTTACATCCTCTTCTTGCATTCTCTTTAGACCATATTCCGAGGGATATATCTGTAAATATATTTCTATATTAAGACTGTGCATCGAACACACTGAGCATAGCTAAAAGACTGGCTATTTCCAATAAGCATCAAGTGTTTAGTTCAGTGAATGCAATGATTCTTAATGAAACAAACGAGCAAAAATGTTGAATAGCTTTTTGGGAAAAGTGTTACTACAAAAAAAAATATTCCGAATCAATTTATTTTTTACTATTAAATTCTGTAACAATAATAGATTTTATGGCGAGACATATGTACTTAATTAATAACCTGTTTTGTGCTTACAATATGAAACAGTGGGATAATCATGCTTCTATGTTTGAACAGAGAAATAAACAAATTGTGTAGCCTTAACACATACACATGAATCTGTACCAATTTATTTGAAACGATTTGAGCTAAACTGTGAACACATCCAATGGCGAGTAATTATGTAACTCAAGGTAGAGCGCCAGCATAAAAGATTTCGGCACAATTCAATTGTGCTTGCTAAGAGTACCATAAAAAATTCTACTTAACTGTTACATGATGTATGACACCTCCAGGAGGCAAGAAAGAACTGAGAAGAACCATTAAATCTGTTGCTTTTAAATTGTCCCAGTCCATGTTACATATAGCTAGCCTGAAACATAAGTGTTGTAATAGTAGTTAGTAAGCACGCTGAATGCCAGACAAAGTCTTGTTATTTCTAATGAAAATGGACTATGCAACAAAAAACCCCTTTCATTATTGTAATTAGTGGTTAAAACTATTTTGCAGGCTCAGAATTATTACAAACTTACATTCATCTATGAAGCAAGCAAACCTAAGCTCTACATCGCTTTCTTCTATAAGAGAGGCTTAAGCCCAGCAGTGGGATAAAAGTGCTGAAGTGGTGTGCTTATGTAAATTTGTGGATACTCAATTTTCTTAATTCCCGCTTAACTGATTCAAATGCTGTTTTATTATTCAATGGGAGGTTTGACTAAACCCCCCATATCAATCATAGCTGAGAAGCATCTTAACTACAGTCCATTAAATATAGCTTGATACCTGTGACGTTTGTCATCATGACATTTAATGTATGTAATGACAGCTACAATAACTGTCATTAGTCATTACATACATTAAATGTCATTATGACAAACATCACAGGTATCAAGCTATATTTAATGGACTATAGGATGCTTCTTAGCTATGATTGACAAAAATCTGTCCTGTCTCAGAGAGCATGTTAAGCAGTTGGTCCCAGTTATTATCACTATCATGTGACAATAGTCTTTAAAACCAGCCAACCCGCATTGGAGCAGCGTGGCTGGTCTAAGCTTTAAATCCCTCTCTCCTGAGAGGAGGACTGTGCCCAGCAGTAGGGCATTGAAAAAGGCTTTAGTGGTGGTATCCAAGAAGTGTATAAGAGATTGAAGCTCACCTTCTTGTGGATTCATCAGTTGTTTCAGCATCAGCGTCCAGCTCTCCCCACTCATGCTCCACATCACTCTCCTCCTCACTCTCGCTGCCCTGCTCCTCACTAGAAGAGTCTGTTTGTAGCACTCCTACAAAATTGAGCTAAACTATCATTTCTTACTCAAACTATCACTTCTAGTTCACATTTAGTTCTTCTTCACACTTTCCATTAATCACATAATGGTAGCGGTTTTTTTGGAATAGCAATGTGATAGGCACCCAGATACATCCCCACAGAATTCAATAATTAATAGTATTAATCCTACTAATATTATAAATGTGAAAGTGTGGATGGATGTTTGTTACTCAATCACGCAGCAACTACTGAACCGATTTGGCTGAAATTTTGAATGGAGGTAGATTATGCCCTGACTTAAAACATAGGCTACTGAAAAAATTTTATCCTGAAAAAATGCACAGTTCCCACGGGATTTTGAAAAACCCGAAATCTATAGCTACAGCTATAGGTAGATTACTATAGTGAACTTCCTTGATAGTAGGTAAAAATGTTTGGAAAAGGGAGCGGGAACGGGAACCGGAAATCCACGATTCCTTCGAGATTTGTGCAAAACCGAAATTCACGCGGGCGAAGCCGTGGGCATTCTCTAGTAAATAAATAAATAAAATAATTTTATTTCAGGTTGGTGACCCATTTAAAATATAGTATAAGGTACAAAATAAAAGTAAAACAATATAATATAAATTAAAATCTTTCATAGTATAGTATAAGAAATAAAAACGTGCTTCTGAGTGGTCTAAGCTTTGGAATATAATAAAAAATTTAAACTTATATAATACCTTCTCCACGGGCGTAGTCAATATCTAAGTCTAACAAGCGCTTCTTTGTTTTAATGTCCAAACTTCCTCTGATTAATTTATCATTCTTAAAACTGGCAAGATTTTTGTCTTCTTCTTTCCCTTCATCATCATTAGGCATCCGTTTGACGAAACGACCCGGCTGTTTACTATTTTCTTCCAGTAAAGTAACTGTTTCCTGTTCTTTTGATTTAGCATCATTAGATGTTGATTCCTCGTCCGTAGTATCATCGGACTCGTCTAAATCATAATATTTACGTAAATTTTCAGTAGATGTTTCGTTTACCGGCCGTCCTCGTTTGTCCACTGTATATTTCACTTTAAACTTTTCATCACTAAACATAGACTGAAATCTTTTATCTATCTTAACTTTTCTCTCATGTTTCGGTATTTGTTTGTACCGTGGGTCATTTAGATACTTCGCGAAACGACTGTCTTTCAATATATCATTCATTTTGCTGGCGCAAGGTTAAAATTATTGAATGAAAATAAAATAGTTAACAAATTAAATAACCCATAACCTAAAAAACTAAAAAAGGTGTTGTCAAATGTCAGTTTTTTTTTTTTTTAATTTATTTAACGGCCCTGGATGTCAGTCCTTTAACATTTTGTCAATCACGGCCACAGACCAGCCCCCTGATTGTGTAACTTTTGACGATGAAATGGTATTCATTTGATGGCCTAAGGCATCAAAGTAAAATAAACCATAACATCATAGAAATAGAGCTCAATTTCGTCTATCCATTCTTATACGTTTAGGTATGTACGATACGATCCATAACGCTCCATGTTGAAATCAGTTGTACTGAATTTGTGACTTTAAATTAATACATTCAAGGTATATTTTACTTTAATGGTCTTAGGCCATCAAATGAATACCATTTCATCGTCAAAAGTTACACAATCAGGGGGCAGGAACAACATCACGGCTGTCACTCATAGAGATAATAATAATAAATAGAGTTGGCATAATGTCCTATAGAAATTAGTGGATCGGAAAATAGCTCAAGCTTATCAAAATTTTCATAAGTGTGAAAGAGACAACATTACATTTTTGACATAATAATAAAACAGTTTGCGGCAGACTCGTGACTTAAGATGGCCTCCCTAAAATGTATACATGAACACTCACACACGCACAACTTGAGACATCACAATGAACACGCGCCATTTTATGTCTTCGGATTGTGCGTGTGTGAGTGTATTTTTGGCACGTTTTTAAGGTAGGTATGCCAACTCTATATTTTATTATTATTAATATATATATAGCTGTTCGTTCTGATTCACTGACTCATTCATCGCCTCTCCTGTAAAATTTTGTATGAAAAATTTTTTTTTCACAAATGGTTTCGTATAGAGGACAAAAATTCATTAAGAGGAAAAATATGGAGAGAGCTGATGATTGAGGATTTCGGAGACGGTTGAAGAGCACGCTTAAGGTATTGAAGATAGGTGGGGGGTGCTCGAACAAATGTCACTCGAAACGTCATCCAATTGGCAGTGAGCCGAAAAAAAATTCAAAATGGCGAAAAAAAGATGGCCGCCATACAAATTTCGTCGGTGTCCATCTCGAAGGGTATAAAAGATGAAAGAGTTGTTTCTTAGCAAAACATGATCAGGATCCAAAGGTCTACTCGATGAATACAAAAAAAATTCAAAATGGCGGACTTTATTTTTCCATAGAAAATGTATGGCGAATATTGAGAGAGAGTATAAAGTTGTGAACTAGGTATGCAAGGCGATTGATGCGGTTCTTTGGAGAAATCTCAAAGAAAAATATGGGAAGACATGATGATTGAGGGTTTGGAAGATGATTGATGAGCCCGGGCAGAGTTTTGTAGATAGATGGGGGCTGCTCAAACAAAAAATACTCAGAACCTCATCCAATTGGCACTGAGGTGAAAAAAAAAACCAAAATGGCGGATTCAAGATGGCGGCTATACAAATTTCGTCGGTGTCTATCTCACCAAGTATAAAAGATGGAAGAGTGGTTTCTTTGAAAAATATGATCAAGAACTAAAAAACAAGATGGCGGAATTTATTTTTCTACACAAAAAAAATTTTTGATGGTTTCGTGTAGAAAACAAAAATTCATGCGGAGGAAAAATACGGAAAGAGCTGATGATCGAAGACTTTGGAGACGGATGAAGAGCACGGCGAGGGTATTGAAGATAGGTGGGACGTGCTCAAACAAAAACTACTCGAATCCTCGCGGTCCGCTTGCGGGCCGCGCACCCACGCGCCGTACTAGTTATCTCTATGCTGTCACTTCATGGAATTGTTTTATCTCTGGTAACATTACGAAACGTCAGAATTCCAGGGAATAGGGTATTCTACTGTGTTTGAAAAAGCACTTCAAAATGTTGTTTTTGTTAATAAAAAGCCACAAAAAATATATTTCGGCAAAATAAACACGCGTTCATGCCATAAAATTAAATTAAATTTTAAACATTTTTTAATGCCGCGAAAACGCTGTCAGCCAATAAGTCAGCCATTTCATGACGTAACAATGATATACAAGAAGGTTATAAATGTATTCTATATAACACTGGAGTTTGCGCCTTAAATATTGTAGTGAAGATAAAGTCATTCACCTGGGCTACTTTTTCTTTATTACTAACTAGATGATGCCCACGGCTTTGCCCGTGTGGATTTAGGTTTTTAAAAATCCCGTGAGAACTTTTGATTTTCCAGAACAAAAAGTAGCTTATCTGTAGAAACCCGTCCCCAAAACGGAAAAATCCCCAAGGATCCCCACGATTTCGGAATACAATTCCTTACACAAATACTATTCCTTTTACAAAAAAGGGCAATTCGTGCAATTTATAATTTAAAACCGCGGGATTCCCTTCGAGAGAAATTTAAAGAAATAGGTATTCTTACAGTAGCTTCTCAGTATATTTATAACAACATAATTTTTGTTAAGCAAAACATTCACAGTTACAATAAAAAGTGTGAATTACACGATAGGCAATTAAGAAATAGAAATAGACTCGTGATTCCTCGATTACGCCTCAAAAAGGTCCAAAAGTCGTTTGTGGGAATGGGCGTAATGTTCTATAACAAAATTCCACAACAAATCTTAGATTTGCCTTTACACAAGTTTAAGAATTCTATTAAAAGTGTGCTCATGAAAAAAGCATATTATACAATTGAAGATTATATAAATGATAAAAAAGCATGGATTTAATTTATTCGCTTTATACGCTATTATAACTTGAGGAGTATTCGATTATTGGTGTTTAATTCGATGCTTTAATCATGGGTAGCCTAAGTATGTCACGCTCTCCTTAAACATTTCTGTGGTGGTGTCGTGTGGTGCGGGTTGTTACGTTCCCTCGAATATGGTTGAGCGAAGCAATGGCTGGATCATGCTCGTGAACGGGTGCCGCCGTCGGAAATGGGGCTACTTTTGTCTGCCCTTCTTAACGTGTAGAATTGTAAGCACCATTCCGAACCAGTGGTAGATTCATTTGTCGATTCAAAAGCACTATTGTAAAAGTTTATCTGAATAAAAAATATGTCTTAGACTTGCCTTTACACAAGTTTAAGAACTCTATTAAAAGTATGCTCATAAAAAAAGCTTATTATACAATTGAAGATTATATAAACGATAAAAAAGCTTGGATTTAACTCGTTCCAGCAATGCGCGATACGGCATTTCAATCATGTACATTAATAATAATAATTGTTATAATGTTATTTTTTAAAAAAGAGCAACCGCCGAGTTTCTTGCAGGTTCTTCTCGGCTGGAACTGCATTCCGAACCTGTGGTAGACTCAATCGACGATTCAAAAGCACTTGTAAAAGTTTATTTGAATAAAAAACTTTTCTATTCTATTCTATTCTATTTTTACAGCATCAGGGTTGAGGAGTTGGATATGTACCTACTCGAATTCATTCAACGATAAAGTCTTTAATTAGTACCCCCAATATCAATTTAAGTAACCGAAAGTTTCTAAAACCCATTAGTTTTGGGGATTAGGTCCCCTACAGCATCAGGATTGAGGAGTTGGAATCCAATTTTTTTATAGAACAGGGTCGCAATGTTTCTCTATCGATTAAAAAAAAATTACGCAAATCGGTTCAGAAATCTCGGAGATATCGGTGAACATAGGTAGAAAAACACAACTCCTCCTTTTTTGAAAGTCGGTTAAAAAAGTAGCCTATGTTACTCCCTTGTTAATTCTCTACTTGTATGTGAAAGTCCCGTCAAAATCGGTTCAGCGGTTCCGAAGATTAGCCCGTTCAAACAGACAGACAGACAGACAGACAGACAGACAGACAGACAGACAGACAGACAGACAAAAATTTTAAAAACGTCTGATTAGGTTATGGTAGCGTTCAAATAACCATATGAGCTTAATATGAGGTAGTTATTTCGATATTACAGACAGACACTTCAATTTTATTTATTAGTATAGATATTTTTTCGTTCTTCGTAGTTCGTTGATTACATAACTAATTTTAAATTTAATTTAATTTATAATCAAAATTACTATGAACAGTATCGGCGAAGAGTGTACTGAATTGAAGACAAAATATGACGATTGTTTTAATTCATGGTTTTCGGAGCGTTTTCTAAAAGGTGATCATGATGACTCTGTATGTGCTGGAATTTTCAAAATTTACCAAGAATGTGTAAAGGTAATTTAGTACAATATAATTTCATGCTGTTCTATTAGAATAATTTAGTTAACCTGTCCCAGTCCACTCAGCTTCTGTTAAATATTGGCATTACAACCACCTATAAAATATGCGGGTTTTTATAAAAAATTACCTACGAAAAAAAAAAATTCAAGGTACCGTACCCTAAGCACTACTAATGCAAATTGTTTTATAATATTTTCAGAAGGCAATGAAGCAACAAAACATTGATTTCAAAGAAATAGACAAAGATGTCTTGGGAACCGACAGCGAATTCAAGGCTCCTCCATCGGACAATCACAGTTGACAGCTGATGGAAACATGCGGTCTCCTTTGTGCTTTCAGTCCAATAACTTTGTGGAATTTGTTTCATGTCCGCATTTCTGACTCTGATATTAAATGAAACAGCAGTTTAAAGAAAGTTAGATGATGAATTTTTTTTGAACTGCTGATCTAAATATGGATATCTTAACTTTGGTTTTCCCTAAATACATTGAATCCTGATGATGAAACCTTTGATTCTTTAAGTAATAGCATGCACTTACAAAGTTTGCTCATGTGTTAAAATATATTACTTGCATTATTTTGCTTCTCAGCAGTTTTCAATAAAGTACAATTAGAGCTAATGAATAGGCAATGATGTTTCATCTCTTTAGTCAAATAAATGCATTTCTATTAATTAAATGAATAGCATTTTTCATGTATTTATTGTGGATAAACAATGTGCTCTTGTGGTTAGTATAATATTGTTAGTGGTGTTTATTGTTGTTTGGTTGTATAGTCTATTTATGTACAAGGACAGGTTCATAATTTTTGCTATTTTGTTTGCGGGAGTTAGGTAATGAAGATATAAATCAATATTTGGCTTAGTTTTAGATCTAGAACAATTGCATCAAATACATTAATATGATGATGTAGTGTAACTATGTATTTTACTCTTTCTCATTGATGTTTTGGCAATATATTTCAGTAAATGCTATGAACTATTCAAATGTTTAGATGTGGCATTTATTCATTTTCTATATGTAAATTAATAAAAATACTTTTTATGTTTATGTTTAATATGTATTTTTCTTTTCACTTTAATGGTGAAATCACCCTGTCAGCATCAATTCTGTTGAAAATGGCTATTTCATATGAAGATTCATTTATATTGATTGGTACACATAATATCTTTATACAAAATGCCTCTATCGATAAGATGAAAGAGATAAGATTAAGATGTGATTTAATACATATGGGTGTGATTTGACTTTCATAAACTAGTATGTGTTGATAAATTAGTTACGATATAAGAAGAGAATCATAATTGTAATTCAAGAAGAATATATTAATTAACCAACAAATCTTTGCGAATTAACAGATATTCAATAATTATTGATAAGAGTGTTATTATTAAAATTACATAATTAAAACTACAAATTAAGAAATAGGATGAGATATATTGTAGTGAATTCTTATACAATAAATGACATGATGTCTAGTTTTGTCTTGTTATCTTTGGCTGGTGTCCCGAGGTCTGTATGCAATTCCACGACTCTTCATTTCTCTTATAACACCGGCAGGGAGGCGACCTGACACTGATATCGCATAAACTCCTTTGCAAAATCTGCCTGTAATTTTTAAAATGATTTAATAATTGTGCACTGATTTTATTAGTCATTAAAAATAGAACATTATTTTATTCAATTAACTTTGACTATGCCTTTTGAGATTGGTAATGAATTTACTATTAATAATATGAAAAGAAAAAATAATACATTGTTTTATTTTAATTATTGAGAATAGCTTATTATGTTAAAATGCATTTTGAGATAAAATGGGTTCAAAATTTTTGCAGGTTACTGATTCTGAACAAACTATTTTCAGTTTTCTTATTAACAAAAAATAACATTGAATATTATGCTAATCAAATGTAACTAATATTCAAAATAATACAATCTACATATATTATGTAGGTAATATTTTTGAATTAATAGTAAATTTAATCTAAGCCAAATTAGTAAAGCAAAGTGCTACTATATTTTTTAACTTACTAATTCTTTGCCATTTGCAAACCCAACTGTCTTCAGGACTCATAACTGCAATCATCCTGTAATAAGCAAATTTTAGAATTCAATCTTATGAAAATGTAAGAGATGATAAATTAATAGTTACTAATTAATCTTTTGCGATTCATCGTTTTCAGTATTATTCATTTAATTAATTGAACTTTGGTTTGGATATTTGATTGTGATATTTGTACATAAATAAGTTATAACTATTAAACTATAGTAGTGTATGTCGGCGACCAAGCCAGATCTTTCACGTTAAGGGTCTAATCACGGTGAAATTACACACCAAATATCACTTATTTTATTTCAGTGCAATATCTAACAAAGGAATGCATGCCATTTTTACGATTCGATTGCTTTTATAATAATTGTCTCTCAAGGTTATAACGGAAATATAGCAATACAACTTCTTTTGTATAACGAACAAATAAAATTACTGTAAAATAATTCTTGAACCATAGCTTAATAATCAAAATAAATATTTAAATGAATTTTACGTAACTCTAAATGGTTTATTTTAAACAAACTATGTTTATTTAAATAATATCAACCAACAGTCATAATTCCTGCAGATGGCGCTACAAGGAGATTCTACCATAGATTACACAAAACGTTATTATAAATTTTGCAGTGATTAAATTTGATTAAGGTTAATGTTAATAACTCTAATCGATTTTATTATAAATATTTAAACAGCAAACTATTATTTCAATAGTAAATGGTGATTTTCAACAATAAATTAGACGTCAAACATTCAAAGAGTCAAAACTGTGTCTATTTGATATAACAACTTGATAAATAACGGTTTTGTATTTACCAATAATGATTTGGATATCAATCTCATGTATTTCAGACATTTTTATAATTATTTCAATGATAAACTAAAACATAGTTCATCAATTTTTGCCACTTATTGCCGATAGGAGGCGCTTGCGCCCATACGGCCATACTGATTCCAGCGCGTCCCTTGCGCTGTTTCCCTTAAAAATCTGTGCCCCTTGCAGTTTTTTTTTTCATAGTCAAATTCAAAGTCATTAAGTCAAAGTCAAAGTCACAAATTGTAAGTTATATTTTCGTTTTTTTTTTGTTTGTTTGTTATGACGTAATTTCAGACAAGGCATCACCCAAACTGGGATCTAGCCCTCCCACAAGGCATCACCCAAACTGGGATCTAGCCAACCCACAAGGCATCACCAATAGGATCTAGCCAACACAAAAGGCATCACCCATCCTGGGATCTAGCCAACACAAAAGGCATCACCCATCCTGGGATCTAGCCAACACAAAAGGCATCACCCATCCTGGGATCTAGCCACCAAGACCAGGTTTAAGGATACGCATGGTGGCCAGCCAGCGTTTAAGGAGGGATGTTTTGGATAGGGAAAAATAGATTTGCACATCATGAAATAAAATAAATCATAAATCATATCAACACAATGCAAACACAACATAGAGTCAGCATTGCCACAGAGGAAACGGAAGCACTCGCATGTTAATCGATGTCCACTGATTCCTCTGCCCATACGGTCAATTGGTCAATTTGTCTGAGTTGTTAGAATTAGGTAAGAATCCAAAAGCGTCTGACTAAACTAGGTGGATTCTGGCTTTACGTTTATCAAAATGCGTTTGTCATTAAGGAGCCGCTCGTTCATCCATTTCTACCAATCCATCTAACTTCTTCTACATCTGTCAGTATGTCATCATCTGTATAGTAGGTAGGTAACATCTTATTTTATTTTTTTTTTCAAATTACAATTCCGTGGAACTTTTACCTGTACTATTTATTGCCAATAATAACATAAATAGTGCTACATTTTAACAGATGAACAATTATTATTACTAGTTGATAGTTTTATTTCAAACATTACGTTCGTCGCTTTGACGGTAGTCATATTTATTTTTTTCTCAGAATGACCCTACAATTAAACTTAGCGTTGTTAAAACTGCCACGGGAACTGGAATTGCTGTTTGCCTAAAAAGGGTTAGGCTTGGAAACACTCTGACTAATCATCCGGCTGATTACATTCAAAACATACGACTTGACATTTTGAAGGTTATGTAACACGTGGTTTTTTAGCAACGCTATATTTACTTCCTCTATTTTCAATTTTACGTTTCCGTAATGTTTTAGAACAGATATTAATTTGGGAAATAAATTGGCGGTTATGCAAATAAAAAAATCAATTCTTAACAACTCAGATCAAATAAATTCAGGATAAATACCTGTGACCAGTGCATCCATCACCCCCGCTGACAACACACCTTTCGCAACACTTGAGACCCATCACTTATTTTACAATGAAAAACGCCTCATCCGGAGGTCTTAAAAACTTTTGGGGCTGTGATCCCACCGCTGCTGTCGGCGACCAAGCCAGATCTTTCACGTTAAGGGTCTAATCACGGTGAAATTACACACCAAATATCACTTATTTTATTTCAGTGCAATATCTAACAAAGGAATGCATGCCATTTTTACGATTCGATTGCTTTTATATTAATTGTCTCTCAAGGTTATAACGGAAATATAGCAATACAACTTCTTTTGTATAACGAACAAATAAAATTACTGTAAAATAATTCTTGAACCATAGCTTAATAATCAAAATAAATATTTAAATGAATTTTACGTAACTCTAAATGGTTTATTTTAAACAAACTATGTTTATTTAAATAATATCAACCAACAGTCATAATTCCTGCAGATGGCGCTACAAGGAGATTCTACCATAGATTACACAAAACGTTATTATAAATTTTGCAGTGATTAAATTTGATTAAGGTTAATGTTAATAACTCTAATCGATTTTATTATAAATATTTAAACAGCAAACTATTATTTCAATAGTAAATGGTGATTTTCAACAATAAATTAGACGTCAAACATTCAAAGAGTCAAAACTGTGTCTATTTGATATAACAACTTGATAAATAACGGTTTTGTATTTACCAATAATGATTTGGATATCAATCTCATGTATTTCAGACATTTTTATAATTATTTCAATGATAAACTAAAACATAGTTCATCAATTTTTGCCACTTATTGCCGATAGGAGGCGCTTGCGCCCATATGTACTTAACCTGTGCATTTGCTATGCTTAGTTATGATGATAAATTACAGAGAGCTGGGTGCATATTAATGGGTGTCTGCATGGCGTTTAGTTTTTTAAAAACTCATGCTTTGCCACATTACGTGAACAGTAAGGCGGCTGACTGACTGCTGGCTGACTTGAGTGGTGTATCGTTCACAACTCATAGCTCTGGATCTCTGATAGTTTTGGAGGCAGTATATATTGAGGCAGGATAGTTCAGTGAGCAGCTAACTCACCTGCAAATAGGTGAGTTAGCTGCTCACTGAACTCACTGAATAAGTTGTGCAAGCAAAACGCCGCAAACTGTGTACATTACGCACTGTTTGGACACTCATTTTAAAAATTATAGGGAGGCTAACTGGAAGCAAAGTTAGCCGCTCACTGTTCGCCTAATGGGAACACGGCCTTACCACAGAGTATCTACAGAGGGGAAGCTTCTAGTAAGCGGCCAGCTGTAGGTACACTCACACATATGCGCATGTTTGTCACCAACTGTACCGGTTAGTGGAACGAGCGCGCGTCCGTGAACCGTTGGTGAGTGTGTTTGTGTGAGTATACCTACAGCGGGCCGCTTGTGGAAGCTTCCCCTCTGTAGATTTACTACTCGTGTGGCCTTACTGTACTCCATTGCCATAGTGCAAGCCACCTCTGTCCCAAATTTTGTCAAGATCTTTTTAGCTATTGAGTTGATAAGTTTACAGGTACTTAGATGGGCAATTTCACATTTTTACTATAGAGGAATTGCATGAAGAACATTACTTACCCGTCAAAATTATTACTAGTGCAGTCATAAACATTGTCTTTATTATTTTTCATACGAAGAAACTCATCGCAATTGTCACAGCCATCATATTCAAATTGATCAAAAGTCTAAAAATAGACAAAATATTATGTTTCTTTTCTACAAATAATACGTTCAGCATGGAAATGTTTTAAAGCCATTTTGTTTGTTTAGATACACGCTTCCATAATTTTTATAGGAATAATTTAGATTTAGATACCTTTATCAAGGAGCACACAAGGCAGGCTCTGAGACCTCTTAAGTCTTTAGGTACGGTGTCCAAAGACATACCTATTTATTTGACCCGTATTCTTCGTTTATAGTTTTAGTAAAAATAACCATAAAAATTCAGTAAGCAGCGTACTGAATTTTTACTGCATTTATTATGAAGAAATCAGAAAATATGCAGAAAATGCACAATTTTGTTGACAAATGTTTTGGCAAATGACAAATGACAATTGAGTTGACACTTGACAAGTAGGTACCTACCCTAAGATAATGTAATATATACATAGAGATAATAATAATAAATATTATTATCTCTACCTACCTACCTAGGACCATAGAGATAATAACATGTTAATAATAATATAGAGGTGCCCTGATGTCCAATAGAAAATAGTGGATCGGAAAATAGCTCAAGCTTATCAAAATTTTCATAAGTGTGAAAGAGACAACATTACATTTTTGACATAATAATAAAACAGTTTGCGGCAGACTCAAAACTAAAGATGGCCTCCCTAAAATGTATACATGAACACTCACACACGCACAACTTGAGACATCACAATGAACACGCGCCATTTTATGTTACAGGATTTTGCGTGTGTGAGTGTATTTTTGGCACGTTTTTAAGGTAGGTATGCCAACTCTATTTATTATTATTATATCTCTATGTTAATTTCTCATTGCCTAGGACCTAGGCATTGACTCTATAGGAAGAGGACTTGGCATAATGTCCTATAGAAAATAGTGGATCGGAAAATAGCTCAAGCTTATCAAAATTTTCATAAGTGTGTAAGAGACAACACTACATTTTTAAACATAACAATAAAACAGATCGTGGCAGAAATTTTATTGCAACTTCCCTTAATATGGCGGATATCACAATAAAAACAAACACGGTTATAACCTACAAATCACAATTCTCACTTATTATTCAATAGAACTTTTTCATTAAGCACTTAATAACATAAATGTCAACTAACAATATGATTTCCTTCACTTCCTGCGACATCAGAGGCTACCAATGGAAAAATAGGAAAAAACATCCAAAATTGTCAACTCATCGGTAAGTACTATAAAATTCTTTTGAAACGTGTATATTGCACGGATAATTATCATAAAAGTGATAAATAACCTTTTAATTCATAAATAAAAGTTGTTCCACTATATTTTATATCATTTTCTTGGTATTTATTTAACCTTATTGTTTTGTTATGACAGCTGATCAGCTGATAGTTAATGTTCATAGATTAGTAGAAGGTAGGGTTCATAAAATATATCGACAGGATATGAGTATATTTTAATAGGTAAAGGTTACCAAAAGGAGAAGATAAACGCAAAAAATGGCTGGATATAATAGGTACTGAAAACATAAATCTAAATAAAAATGTGGTTTATGTTTGCTCTGGGCATTTTAACGGAAATTCATTTAATAGAACAGTGGATGTCTTAAGGTTACGGGATAATGCAATGCCATCAGCACATTTACTAGTCAGAATATGGAAATTAGGTAGACCAGAATCTCATGAAAAATAGGACAATTCAATTTTGTATTAAGCAACACTAGGGTAATTGGATTAACACGTCTTGATACTTTCAATTTTTTACTAAAAGGTCCTAATGTCATTCATCTAAAATATTAATTGTATATACTGTAATTGGGGTTATTGGTGTTATATCTGTTATCATCACAATATCACAATCACAATATTCACAATATATAATATTATAAAGGCAAAAGTTTGTGTGTATGTTTGTTCCTCTTCTGCGCCACAACTACTGAACCGATTTGGCTGAAATTTTGAATGGAGATATATTATGTCCTGACTTAACATAGGCTACTTTTTATTCCGGAAAAGTATTCCTGTGGGACTAAAATAGATATAGACTCCCAAAAACGCGATAGATGGCGCTGACTGTTCTTAGGTAAATCACGCTCACTTATCAAATTATTTCAATAGTTTGCTGTAAAAAAACTATGTGTTGCCAATGCACGCAACACATAGGCTACTTTTTATCCTGTAAAAATGCACAGTTTCCACGGGATTTTGAAAAACCCGAAATCTATATCTACAACTATAGGTAGATTACTATAGCAAACTTCCTTGAAAGTAGGTATAAAAGTTGGAAAAGGGAGCGGGAACGGGAACCGAAAATCCATGATTCCCTCGGGATTTGTGAAAAACCGAAAGTCACGCGGGCGAAGCCGCGGGCAGAAGCTAGTATAAAAATTATCGTAGTGGAAACCCCTATCAGTTTAATAATAATTTGTAGGTAGGATTAACTAATTAAAATTTATCGATAAATTTGTCGATAAATTGTATTACACTTTACTCTATGAACACACTTTACTCTATGGAGAATCGCCATTTTAAAGGAAGCATTTGTGCGTGTGTGAGTGTAGGTATGCACGTTAAAAAAGTAGGTATTTCAAGTCCTCTTCCTATAGAGTCAATGGACCTAGGTAGGTGCATGACAGCTGTGAACAGATAAAGTAAAGATATTGTATTCTCTCCAGCGTTCACGAGTTCTATCAATTATTATTAAAATAGGTAGGTAGGTAGGTAGGTACCTACTTAAAGTTGTTAAGCCCCGCAAATTGGTAGGTAAAGTGAAATGGCGAAAAGTGGAACTACGGCCGCCATCTTGGAAAGTCATTCAATTTGACAACATAATATTAGCAATATTAGTGTTGTCAGTTCCTTAAATATAAAATACATAACTAAATTGTACTATGAAAAATCTTTTCGGAAATTATTAAAGAATCTCCTCATCCGTAATTATTTCTTAGCTTTAACTATACCAAAAGTGACGCCCGGAATAGTATTCTGAAGTTAAAGACATTTTTTGCAGGACAGCATCAGGCTCCGATCATTCCCTAAAATTCATATATAATCTTAGAATAATAGTTCGATGTAGGTATATAATCTTTATAAGCGAGTATCTGCCGGTACAGGTCAGTGGTATCAAGTACCTAACCGGTTTGCGACCTATTAACAGACCAGAAAGAATATTGAATATAACTACCTTAGAGTGATCAGTCTACAGCTCCCATAAACGCCATCTATTGAGCAACGTTCAAACTACATCATCTATTATATATAATATACCTATCCCTACTATACATACCGTACCTATAGTATACCTACGTATCTATAGTATATACATATAGGTTTAAAATTTTTTAGGTTTCATTTACATAACTTCAATAAAACACACAAATGAGTTAATAATCATTTATTTTTCCATATAATAAAATAAATAAAAGCTTCTTCTTGAATGTTGTCTTGCAAGTCAGTCTTTGCATTAATAACACCTTTATGCAAAAAGTCACACAACACTTTTCTTCTGCCGTTGTTTAGTCTTAAAAACTTAGCCGAAGTCAAATTATAAAGAGTTCAAAACAAAGCACAGTTCAATAGAATGTACAAAAGAGCTCCGAAAATCCCGTAATTATCAAAGCCAAAGCCAAGTCGTCGGGAACACGGAACACTTTAACGAAAAGTCACAAGAAAAATCATCATGAGAACAATGGAATAGCTCAGAAAGCAAGAAACACTTTAAAACACGAAAAACTAAAGGATAAAGTTTAAAAGTAAACAATGAAAATCACGCCATGAAATTATGAAAATCACAGAATAAAAATAAATGTCATACCACAGACTAGGAAAGGAATAACTAGTGGACCATAGACCACGAAAAATATGTATAGTGGGACCAACATTTCTGTAAAATGGCGAAAAATGGAACTATAGTGGAATCATTAATTCACTGGAGTAAATTGATATTTGCAGTGTTGACAGTTTTTAATGAAAAAAAAAAATAGTGTTGTGACTCAATCGACATCAATAAGTCGACATCAATGGGTCACTCATAACGTCGTGAATCCAAACACATATTTTTTTATTACTTAGAAATTTCCCAATTGTATTTATTATAATCGATATAAAAACAATTTAAATAAATAGTATTGATGATCATACGGGAAATTTTCGTAATGATCTCGTTATTATACTGAGATAAAATAAGTTTTAGTACTTAAAATATTCATTTTAAAAATACTATAATATTATAGTGCAATAAGTTATTAATAGTTATTATCTATTGACACTTAAATATCTTTAAAGAATTATTATAAATGTTAGATATTTTCTTATTACCTTTGTGTCGGTGACCTGAATCACTACTAAGCTGGAACATCACTAGTACAATAAATATGGCAACATTATTTTACAAAGTGACATTAGCAACTGGCTGCTTACTCCACTGAATTAATGATTACAGTATACGGCCGCCATCTTATATCCGAATTACTAATTCCGTGGAATTCTGACGTTTCGTAATGTTACCAGAGATAAAACAATTCCCACAAAAAAGTTAAAAATACAAATCAACTGCCGCATGTAGATATGACAAATGCCTGACAGACACTTCATGGTGATAATGTCATTCGACATCCATTTTATAATAAATTTTTTCAGGCTCTGATCATTTCATGAAATCAAATATACAAGTGAGTATCTACCGCTACAGGTCAATGTTATCAAGTACAACCGGTTTGCGATCTGTTAAAAACAATTTAAAACTAAATTTACCATCAGTATATCTAGATCTACGTAATAGGTATGTAAAATATAAACATTATAGTAATGCTTCTTGGCGGGAACGCATGTGATGCGATGAGTCGCAACTCGCAGTAAGTCCCAGATTGGGATTACTAGTCGCGGGCGACTTGTCGCATCTCATACGTACTGCTATGGAATTTCCGTAAAGTCAAATAAATGATTGCATGGCAACACTTAAGCGACACTAACGACCTCCCTCAGTTCACAGATAGATTGGTCGCACTGTAGTGGAATATCTACCTACTCTGTTTACGGTAGTGGACCACAATATTTTTTTTTTACTTTTTGTTCACTGTACACACTTGTGTACACTTGATTATGATGTGATTGGATAAATAAATCTAACTGAACGTTAAATTTATTAAAAAATAATATGATATATTAGAAGCATTAAAAGTTATAAGCATATAATTTTATCTGGGTTAACAGATATTTAAAATTCACAACTGAAGTTTGTTACCTAGTTTTACGTTACTTAAAATTGTAAAAACTTGTAAACTTATTTATCTAAACTTTTTAACTTAACTTTCATTACTAAACTAATAAATGAAACTTTTACACTTTTCACTCAACTAAAGTTTAATAATAATTTTTTAGTTGTTATACGTTAAAAAATATTTTTATCTACCAAAATTCTAAGTAAATTTAATGCTAATAATGTATTATTAAACGTTATAACGTTTAATCAAGTAGAGGTGAGGATTAAACTTTATAACGTTAAATCTTCACCTCTACTTGATTTATGGCTGTCCACAGAATATAATTACTATGTGTCAGATTAGTTGATTACTAGTAGTGCCATCTGTCGAGCTACGTCCGAGTTAACCCTTAAACCGGTCCACTGGCGATTTTGTACTGCAAGATAAATTAATGTATGAAGTGAAATGACCCTGTAACAGACTGAGCAATGGCAAACTTCCATACATTAATATTATTGAGAAAAAAAGTTTTTGTACACACATGAAAAAAATATTTTTTAATTAAGGGTCAAATACTGAGCTTGCATGTGCAATAATTATTTTTATTGGAAGCCTAGAAAAAAAGATATTGCGTTTGAAAGTTTTGGAGGTTATGTGTAATGTCACTTCCAAAAATATCTAAAACTGACCACAGAATTGTCGGGAATGTATACGTGTAAAGCTTTTTATTTCTCCCAATGATGCCTGCGACTTCAGGTTTTAAAATCCTGTAGGAACTTTTTGATTATCCGGTATAAAAAGTAGCTGAATGTCCAGGTTTTTAACTAGGTATAACCTACTCGTGCAAAATGACCACGACGCTCCGCTGCGACATCATTGAAGGCCAAAACAATAAGTGTACACTTTCATATGGATGTGCATTTTTAATATGGATAATGATTCTAGAAGCCTATCGCGTGGTGGCTGTACCTACCTATCAACATTTTGCAAAATAATGGAATTACAAGCATTTTCTTAAAATAATACTTACCTACCTTTTATTTTAAGGTAAAATACTTACTCGCAATCCTTCATCTTACCTAATAATTGTCTACATTAGGGATTTACGTATTAGGTACATAATAATACATGTATGAGTATTTACTTATAGGTCCATGATATGTACATACATAGTACCTATTTCACAAATACTTGCAATTCTAGAGAAATATGTTTCCAAGAATCAAATGAAACAAGTTTATTTTTGTCAATTTTATTAATCTTCAATGTCTCTTATAATTACATCATCAAGAAATTCTGCCCGTGCTGCAATATATTGCTGGTGTCTGGCCCAACCCAAAAACCATACTAAGGTCATGACGTCAGCGCAACAGCCAACGTCGACCAACTAATCATGAACAACAGTATTCTAATATACCTGTCGGGCCTGGAATTTCATTTTTTAATAAAATTGATAGACTAGGCAGATAATAATAATTGTGATTGTAAAGAACTACAGCACACAGTTTGTCACATATAACATGCGGTGTGGTACTGTGACAGTTAGGAAAGACAAAACAATATGTAATATTGGCTGTTTGTTTATAGTTTGGCAAAACTACTCATTGCACATCCACCGGGCAATTCATTTCAGGCACACATTAGTATGGCTTCGATGACTTGGTTTGGCTTGTTGGCCATCAGTGCCAGCAACTTCTTGCTGCAATTTATCATTCACCCTGGCCATTGCAACATCTCTACAAGCTTCACAAATGTAATCATCTTGAGTAATCTGAAAAACAAATATAGATAATTACAGTCAAAATCTGTTATAACAACATCGAAGGGACCATGATTTGTAGGTTACAAAAGGCAGCATTGGTAATCTACAAAGAGCTGGGATTTGTATTTTGTTGTTGTAACCAATGTTGTAGTAAAAAATGGTTTTGATTGTAAATACATATAAGTACTTATATTATGTGTTAAAATAATCTACTAATAAAACAATATTTAATGCAGACTGTGATATGTACATGTAAGCAACTAAGTACCTACTATACTTGTAAATAATGTACAACCATCCTATATCCTATATGCCAATATACACTTTACCAGACTATTGCCTAAACCCTTCTCATTCGGAGACGAGATCCGTTCCCTGTAGTAACACCCAGTTACAGAGTAAAGTGGTAACTCTCTTATCAAGTTCCAAGGCAGAATATCGGCGCAATGTATTAACGCATATAAGTATACACAGAATCCGGGAGGGGTCTGGCACGACCTCTCATCTTGGCGGCAGCCAACTTTTCAGTTCACAACTAAATCCAAACAGTGCGGCAAAATCGGAGTCCAAAAGAGAATAGTCACACAGGGAATGTATTATCAGAGTCCTTAGGCAGATACGGGTCAAACAGAATATGGCAGATAACAATCCTAGCAGTCCGGGTCAAGCGAAAAATCAGATAAAAAGGAAAAATATCGGATAAACAACGCAAAAATCACCTGTTGTAACACAACAAACGCTTCCCTCACGTCAAAGTGTCACTGTCAGTAAATCAACGCCATTTTGTCTGAAACATTTCAGCATCTGTGTTGCCATAACGTTTATCTCATTTATTACCATTTTAATACAAGTTTATTTAAATATGCAAGAAGATCACTTAAGTAAACAAAGTTAAATGCAAGAAAAAACAATTCAATTTACTCTAGAAAACGACGGATAAAAAATATTATAATAATGTACCATCTCATATTAGTTATTCTAGCTACTAGCAAACTTCTTTGCTTCTAGGTAGATTATATTTAGTAGAATGGTAACATTGCTAAAAGAGTGCTAGTCATTTAATTTCTTAATTTATTGCATTTTTTTAATTGGCTTCAAATAATCTAAGTGATAGTTTGATAAAATATAAATAATTAGGAGAATCACTTCCATATATACGTCATTTCTGTACATTCCAGAATAACTCAATACTATTTTCGCCATTGCTCTTTACCATCAATATACCTGCGTAATATGTAAAATATAAACATTTAAAGTGACGATTTATAGTACCAATTCGTGACGTCACGCGTATCACGTGATCAGCCCCATTACAGAAATGTTGTTTTTGGCGCGGTTTTCAAAACTTAAACTTTATCATTGATTTTAATTCTTAATACTGTAGATATTCCGAAAAATATCAATGTACTTAGTGTGTTTAAATAAGTAATAAGGAATCATTTAAAACAATTTCCAAAAATTAGTCAAATACCCTATTAGGATAATTTCTTCATTTAAAATCTATAAAAGCAGAAAATTATTAGTTGTTTAATTTATTTATAAAAAAAATTTTTGCTTGGACGGCACATTTTCGTTTCGTCTGACGTCACGCTGAAGTTAATGTGACAAGGTTCCAGCGCAATAGCAATGTGCGGGGGTTATATTATGTCGTAAACCGTGGTCGTAAAAACAAAAAAACCGCATTCAAATCGGTCCACCCGTTTGAGCGCCACAGGGGAACAGACAGACAGACACACACACGCACGCACGCACGCACGCGTGTTTGCGCCATCATAATATCCTCGGGAATCGTTAAAACAAACCATATGAGTCCTAAATTATTGTATTAAGATATAATTTATAAGTAGGGTAACATGCAAATATCATGCCTAAATGCAGATAGATACTTACTGTTGAAGAACAGCTAATGCTCATTTGCGTGTTTTTCTCATTTCTGGCAATAAAATTCTAAAAAATGCAAGTCTTTCTTCAAGCATCAAAATTGAAACGCATTTATAGGTAGGTAATCTACTTTTACGATAACCCAGAGTTCGATTGTAGAAGCACACTAGAATCTGTGAATGAATAGGTGAAAGGTCATAGCACCCTTCTGGCGTCACGCGTGCAGCGCGGCGGGCAGCTGCGCGAGGGCACACGCCGTATCGTATCGGAGTAAATCCAATGCGTAGTTTATTTCATTGTTCGTATAATTAAGACCACCAACATATCGTTATCGTTTTGCAAGACATGATTAAAACAAGTCACTACTTCTTGGAATGTAGTGGCACCATTAAGTATCTATTTTATTAATTATTCTATGAGCAAATAACTAAACAGTCTGTGATTCCGTACGAGGCAAGGATGCGTGACCTACGGACAGACAGCAGAGTGACATTAATAGGGCTCTGATTTAACCTTTAAATATGGAACTCTGAAAAACTATATCTATTTCTTTAAAAATTCTATGAATTTCGAAAAAGTGTATATTTTTTTGGCGGGAAAATGAAATAAAATGAAAACTTTTATAATAAAAACATGAGGGCCGACTTTGAGAACACAAATGCCGGAGGAAGGGACAAAGGTGCCGAGCTTAGGCAAATTGGTACTTTTTTTTAAATAAATTAAAAAAAATACTTCTTTATGCTAAAAGCGGGTATTAACAATTGAATCAAAAATTCAAAAGCATGAAGTATTAGAAGAAAAAAACATTGTACTGAAATTGCTTCGTTTGACACGTCTACGAATTTTTAAACATGACAATATGATCCTTAAAGTGCCGACTTATAGAACATTCACCCTAGCAATTTTGTAAGAAACTCGCGCTCGTTCTATGCGACAATTGAGGGAAAGGGGTGCAAAAAAGTGCTGCCTTATTTTAGAACTATTTTTCCATTGAAGCAATACTAAATTAAAAAAATACCCATTGCGACTAAATGGCACCAAAACGATAATAATATGTATCGACAGAAATATAACGAAGTGCCGACTTATGGGAGGGTGCCGGCCTAAGGAGCATCCACCCTACATTACTTCTTTACTGTGTGAAATAAAATTAAAAATAATATTTCATAGCAAATCTTAGCTGGATAAATAATAAATAGGTAGGTATGTAAAATAAGCTCACTGACTAAGTATCATTTTTTCATAGTCACTGAGTTAGAGAATAGGGGGTCTCGTCGCCAATAATAACCCTGGCTAGGTATATGGACCTATAACAGATGTAAGAATATGCGCTGAGGTAAATATCAGTGTAATGCAAAAACCGCGACCAGTAGTTTTACCGGAAAATGGTGTGGGAAAAATGTACAAACAAACATACAATCTCAATAAAATGCAGTTCAGGTTCATAGACGTAATGATCTATAGCGTAGACGAGGGTAGACGGTAGAAGACTCCGTGCATAAGACAGAAACATGTTAAATCATGTCAACGTATCTACATGTTTGACCCATTGAGAAATTAATACCTAATAGTTTGACCTATGTACCTACCTAGTGTCAAACGTTTTCTTCACTCGCTAGTGTTTTCATTTTTCCTTTGAACAAGAAATACCCTTTCTGTCGACAAAACGTGGGCCTCGGTTTTTAGGCTTCACGTTTACATTCTCAAACACCTCCCACAGAAAGTAGATCGCCTGGCTGCCTCAGAAATAAACTATTTAGTTACCTATAGTTAGGTAGATAAGTTCAATGAATTTCAACTATCGATAGGTCGCGGTCGTATCGTTTAAAATAATGCGTACAAAAGCAGCATTTTTTCTATCGTTAAGTATGTATGATGTAGGTTCCTATCTATTACGTTCTTTATCGATTATTATAATGGAAGTTTTAATGTAAGTATCGTCGTTAATGATTACTCCCTACTAAATACATACCTACCTAAGTAATTGAGATTTGACCCTATTTAATTTGGTACAATGTATTGACCAAAGTATTGACTCTAGCAAATTCTATTTTGTATTAGTGTAATCTTATCATCTTTGTTTATTTTTTATAGTAAGTACCTATATTTTATTTATTATTTTAGAAGATCACGGCCGAATATTGAATCGTCCAAATATCGGTTTATAGTCCGGTATCGATAAGGTATCCAAAATCCAAACGCGGTGTTTCAAACCCCACAAGAGTATACTTATTGCTGAAAAAATCAGCAAATGGTAGAGGACTAGGAGACCGCTATTGGAAACGAAGACAGGGTAATACCTAGTACCTAGTGATGATTACTGACAAGATACCTACTTAGTACTACAAAAAAAAGAAAACGCAAAAAAAAAAATTAAAATATTTCTATAATTTATATTTTTTAAGGTTCCGTAGTAAACAAGGAACCCTTATAGTTTCGCCATGTTCGTCCGTCTGTCTGTCCGTCCGTCCATCCGTCCTCAGTTAATCTCAGAGACTATTAGTGCTAGAAATCTGTAATTTGCCCCCCCCCCCCCCCCCCTCCCCTCTATCAGTCAAATGGCAGTATATAGGAACTTGAAAAAATTCACAGCAGTAGAATAGAATAGAATAGAAAAGTTTTTTATTCAAATAAACTTTTACAAGTACTTTTGAATCGTCAATTGAAACTACCACAGGTTCGGAATGCAGTTCCAACCGAGAAGAACCTGGAAGAAACTCGGCGGTTGCTCTTTTTAAAAATAACAATATAACAATTATTTATGTACCTACATGATTGAAATGCCGTCTCGCGCATTGCTGGAACGAGTCAAATTCATTGCTTTTATAATCTAACTATATAATCTTCAATTGTATAATAAGCTTTTTTTATGAGCATACTTGTAATAGAATTCTTAAACTTGTGTAAAGGCAAGTCTAAGATTGCTTGTGGAATTTTGTTATAGAACATTACGCCCATTCCCATAAACGACTTTCGGACCTTCTTGAGGCGTAATTGAGGAATCACGAGTTTATTTCTATTTCTTAACAAGTGGACACCCGCGACTTCGTTCGCGTGGATATTGGTTTTTGAAAATCCCGTGTGAATCATTTTGTTTTCCTAAGCTCCTTTGAGCTCATAGCTTGCTAAAATCTGTTAAAAGTTCACTGGCGGATATTTCATCATCATCATCATCATCAGCCTATATCCGTCCACTGCTGGACGTAGGCCTCTCCCAGGGTGCGCCACACCGTCCGGTTCTCTGCCTTTCGCAGCCAATCCCGGCCAGCGACCCTTTTAAGGTCGTCGGACCACCGAGCCGGGGGTCTCCCTACGCTGCGCTTGCTGGTTCGCGGTCTCCACTCGAGGACACGTCTGCTCCAGCGGCCATCGGTCCTCCGACAGATGTGACCTGCCCACCGCCACTTCAACGAGCTGATCCTGCGAGCTATGTCGGTTACTTTAGTTCTTTTCCGAATAATCTCATTTCTGATTTTATCCTTCAAAGAGACTCCAAGCATAGCTCGCTCCATAGCCCGTTGAGCGACTTTGAATCTGTGGACAAGCCCCACGGTCAGTGTCCACGTCTCGGCTCCATATGTCATCACAGGTAGGATGCACTGGTCAAAGACTTTTGTCTTCAGGCATTGCGGCAGAGATGACGAAAAGACTTGACGTAACTTCCCAAATGCTGCCCAACCCAGACGAATCCTCCTGTCGGCTTCCTTCTCAAAGTTGTCTCGACCTAGTTGGAGAGTTTGCCCAAGATAGACATACTCTTCAACGACTTCGAGTGTAGTACCACCGACGGTTATTGGTTCCGGCATGACACGTGAGTTAAGCATGACCTTAGTCTTCTCAAGATTCATGCCGAGACCAACACAACGGGAGGCCCCATCAAGGTCCCGCAGCATTCGGGCTAATTCAGCCGGAGACTCCGCGAATAAGACGATGTCGTCAGCAAATCGAAGATGTGAGATGTACTCGCCGTTTATATTGATTCCCCGTCCTTCCCAGTTCAATGTTTTAAAAACGTCCTCCAGTGCGTTGGAGAACAATTTCGGTGAAATAACGTCACCCTGTCTCACACTTCGGCGCAACTGGATTGGTTTAGTTTGGGAATTTTGAATTTGGACGGTCATCGTAGCGGCGCTATACAGACATCTCAGCACCTCGATATATCGCCAGTCAACACGGCATCGTTGCAGAGAATCCAGAACAGCCCAGATTTCGATTGAGTCGAAGGCTTTTTCATAGTCCACGAATCCCATACACAGCGGCTGATTATATTCTTCTGTCTTTTGGATAATCTGCCGAACAGTAAGGATGTGGTCCATGGTACTATAGCCTTGTCGAAATCCAGCCTGCTCCGGAGGCTGAAACTCGTCAAGTCTTTTGGCAAGACGATTTGTGACCACTCTTGAGTACAACTTATAAACGTGGCTCAGAAGTGAGATGGGACGATAGTTCCTCAATAAAGATTTGTCGCCTTTCTTGAAGAACAAGACCACAACACTTCTGCTCCACGACTCCGGTGTGGTGCCATTGTGAATGACGTAGTTGAATAAATTTGCCAACTCCTGTATAACAGGAGCCCCTCCGGCTCTGAGTAGTTCTGAGGTAATGCCGTCATCCCCCGGAGCTTTGTTGTTCTTGAGCTGTCTCAAGGCGGCCTCAACTTCGTCTCGGTCAACGTCCGGTATGTCCTCGGTGTAATGTCGAGTCAGTGTGGCTCGAGGGTCGGCACGTGGATCAGCTGGTTTGGCCGCGCGTGATTCGTACAGATGTCCATAAAATTTCTCGACTTCCTTTGCTATCTCGATCTTAGATTTGACAATGTCACCCTGCTGAGTCTTTAGTTTCGTCATCTGGCTCGCTCTCAGAGGCTTTGCAATGACTTTCGATCCTCTGTTCCGCTCAATCGCTTCTTTAATTGCAAGCGTATTAGCGGAACGGATATCGCGTCGTATGCACTTTTTTATTCTCTTGTTGAGCTCATCTGACGAACACTTCTGCTTGGTAGGTGACATTTCCCGTCGTTTTTTCATAAGGTCGAGAGTGGTCTGAGAAAGTTTGGACTTTCTGATTTTACGTTGTGGCCGGAAGTATTTGTGACCCACTTCCCGGAGGACTTTCACAATAGTGTCGGTCTTCTCATCAACGTTAGTGATGGTTTCCAATGCCGCGAAACTGTTTCTCAATTCCAATTGGAATGGTTCGGACCCCATGGCTATTTCGGGAGGCGAAGGTCTGAGCGTTGACTTCATCAATCGGGATCTTTCCAGGTGATAATTGATATCCAGAGTGCCCCTGACCAACCGGTGATCACTACCAGTGTTCACCCTTCCGATTACAGAAACATCTCTGAATATAGTCCGTTTGTCTGATATGAAGAAGTCAATCTCGTTCCTTGTCACTTTACCGGGGCAATGCCAGGTCCACCTTCTGTGGGTCTTTTTCTCAAAGAAGGAATTCATGAGAAAGAGACCCTCCTTCTCAAGAAAGTTGACCAGCATGTGCCCCCTGTGATTTCGGCGTCCCAGGCCGAAGGGTCCTACTTTAGTTTCATCGGCATGTACTTGTACTCCCACTTTGGCGTTAAAGTCCCCCATAACAACATTGTAGTTAGCCTTGGTTGTGTTTTGAATGGCCTTGGAGATATCTTCATATACGGCCTCAACCTCTTCATCAGCAGCTTTCGAAGTTGGTAGATAGGCTTGCACAACTTTGAGTGAGTACCTGTTTGTTAATTTAATAACCAAGTACACTACCCTCTCCGATATGCTACTGATTTCCACAATGTTGTTAGTAAGGGACTTATTTATGAGAAAACCGACACCACCCTGGGAGAGCTGACTGCCTTCTCGAAAGTACAGTAGATTTCCGGATTCTAGGGTAATCGTATCCTCCCCCTGTCTACGGATTTCTGATAGCCCTAGAATGTGCCAGTTTATTTGATCTAACTCTACTTCGAGTTCGGCAAGGTGGTGGTCCAGTCTCATCGTTCGTCCGTTGTACGTTGCCAGATGGAGTCGTCGTTTGTGGCAGCCTGCCGTAACCCGGAGATTCTTAGCACCCCCTGCCCCACCGTTACCACGATCGCTGCCGTAATCGGGAATAGTGGAGCTACCGGGAACTGGGGGCCTTTGTTGCGGCGTTTTGTACATGGGAGGTTTTTGCCCGTAATCACCACGCTGGGCAGGCGGGTTGGTGATCGCAGTTTTTTGGTTGAATCTCAGGAAGACGCTGCTGCCCGTCTCCTGGTGATGGTATCCCTTAGTCGCCTTTTACGACATCCACGGGAAGAGATGGAGTGGCACTATTCTTAATCCGGTGCCACACGGAATATCCGGTGCCACACGGAATATATTCACGGCGGATATTTAGGTAGATCAAAATATAAACATCCACCAGTAAAAGTCCCATCAAAATCGATCCAGCCTTTTTGAGATTACCCGGTAATCTGTAAAGTATGTATATCCTTTCTAACAAAAAAAGAATGAATGAAATCGGACCACGCGTTAATAAATTACAGCTAAGTACACATTTTAACTTTCATCCCCTCTCCCAAGGGAACCGTGCTGAATTTCGGGATAAAAAGTATCCTATATGTTACTCCGTAGTATGAACTTAAATCATACCAAGTTTCATTTCGTGTCAAGTTTCATTTCACGTGTAGAATTGTAAGCACCATTCCGAACCAGTGGTAGATTCATTTGTCGATTCAAAAAGCACTATTGTAAAAGTTTATCTGAATAAAAAATATGTCTTAGACTTGCCTTTACACAAGTTTAAGAACTCTATTTAAAGTATGCTCATAAAAAAAGCTTATTATACAATTGAAGATTATATAAACGATAAAAAAGCTTGGATTTAACTCGTTCCAGCAATGCGCGAGACGGCATTTCAATCATGTACATTAATAATAATAATTGTTATAATGTTTTTTTTTAAAAAGAGCAACCGCCGAGTTTCTTGCAGGTTCTTCTCGGCTGGAACTGCATTCCGAACCTGTGGTAGACTCAATCGACGATTCAAAAGTACTTGTAAAAGTTTATTTGAATAAAAAACTATTCTATTCTATTCTATTCTATTCTATTCTATTCTATTCTATTCTATTCTATTCTATTCTATTCTATTCTATTCTATTCTATTCTATTCTATTCTATTCTATTCTATTCTATTCTATTCTATTCTATTCTATTCTATTCTATTCTATTCTATTCTATTCTATTCTATTCTATTCTATTCTATTCTATTCTATTCTATTCTATTCTATTCTATTCTATTCTATTCTATTCTATTCTATTCTATTCTATTCTATTCTATTCTATTCTATTCTATTCTATTCTATTCTATTCTATTCTATTCTATTCTATTCTATTCTATTCTATTCTATTCTATTCTATTCTATTCTATTCTATTCTATTCTATTCTATTCTATTCTATTCTATTCTATTCTATTCTATTCTATTCTATTCTATTCTATTCTATTCTATTCTATTCTATTCTATTCTATTCTATTCTATTCTATTCTATTCTATTCTATTCTATTCTATTCTATTCTATTCTATTCTATTCTATTCTATTCTATTCTATTCTATTCTATTCTATTCTATTCTATTCTATTCTATTCTATTCTATTCTATTCTATTCTATTCTATTCTATTCTATTCTATTCTATTCTATTCTATTCTATTCTATTCTATTCTATTCTATTCTATTCTATTCTATTCTATTCTATTCTATTCTATTCTATTCTATTCTATTCTATTCTATTCTATTCTATTCTATTCTATTCTATTCTATTCTATTCTATTCTATTCTATTCTATTCTATTCTATTCTATTCTATTCTATTCTATTCTATTCTATTCTATTCTATTCTATTCTATTCTATTCTATTCTATTCTATTCTATTCTATTCTATTCTATTCTATTCTATTCTATTCTATTCTATTCTATTCTATTCTATTCTATTCTATTCTATTCTATTCTATTCTATTCTATTCTATTCTATTCTATTCTATTCTATTCTATTCTATTCTATTCTATTCTATTCTATTCTATTCTATTCTATTCTATTCTATTCTATTCTATTCTATTCTATTCTATTCTATTCTATTCTATTCTATTCTATTCTATTCTATTCTATTCTATTCTATTCTATTCTATTCTATTCTATTCTATTCTATTCTATTCTATTCTATTCTATTCTATTCTATTCTATTCTATTCTATTCTATTCTATTCTATTCTATTCTATTCTATTCTATTCTATTCTATTCTATTCTATTCTATTCTATTCTATTCTATTCTATTCTATTCTATTCTATTCTATTCTATTCTATTCTATTCTATTCTATTCTATTCTATTCTATTCTATTCTATTCTATTCTATTCTATTCTATTCTATTCTATTCTATTCTATTCTATTCTATTCTATTCTATTCTATTCTATTCTATTCTATTCTATTCTATTCTATTCTATTCTATTCTATTCTATTCTATTCTATTCTATTCTATTCTATTCTATTCTATTCTATTCTATTCTATTCTATTCTATTCTATTCTATTCTATTCTATTCTATTCTATTCTATTCTATTCTATTCTATTCTATTCTATTCTATTCTATTCTATTCTATTCTATTCTATTCTATTCTATTCTATTCTATTCTATTCTATTCTATTCTATTCTATTCTATTCTATTCTATTCTATTCTATTCTATTCTATTCTATTCTATTCTATTCTATTCTATTCTATTCTATTCTATTCTATTCTATTCTATTCTATTCTATTCTATTCTATTCTATTCTATTCTATTCTATTCTATTCTATTCTATTCTATTCTATTCTATTCTATTCTATTCTATTCTATTCTATTCTATTCTATTCTATTCTATTCTATTCTATTCTATTCTATTCTATTCTATTCTATTCTATTCTATTCTATTCTATTCTATTCTATTCTATTCTATTCTATTCTATTCTATTCTATTCTATTCTATTCTATTCTATTCTATTCTATTCTATTCTATTCTATTCTATTCTATTCTATTCTATTCTATTCTATTCTATTCTATTCTATTCTATTCTATTCTATTCTATTCTATTCTATTCTATTCTATTCTATTCTATTCTATTCTATTCTATTCTATTCTATTCTATTCTATTCTATTCTATTCTATTCTATTCTATTCTATTCTATTCTATTCTATTCTATTCTATTCTATTCTATTCTATTCTATTCTATTCTATTCTATTCTATTCTATTCTATTCTATTCTATTCTATTCTATTCTATTCTATTCTATTCTATTCTATTCTATTCTATTCTATTCTATTCTATTCTATTCTATTCTATTCTATTCTATTCTATTCTATTCTATTCTATTCTATTCTATTCTATTCTATTCTATTCTATTCTATTCTATTCTATTCTATTCTATTCTATTCTATTCTATTCTATTCTATTCTATTCTATTCTATTCTATTCTATTCTATTCTATTCTATTCTATTCTATTCTATTCTATTCTATTCTATTAGTCCAAGATCCCAGGGCCGCCAGACGTCACGTATTTTCTGATGGATGAAATGCGGACGATTGAGTAGTGTTAGTATGTACTATGATCGTATGCCTACCTGCTAGCTTGGTCAAACGGCCAATTTCCAGGTATCAGGTAATCAAGGTACATAAAAACATTACTTACTTCACTTAAATTCTCATGGCTGATTTTTATATATGTTGTCGAGTGTATAGTTAAAAATAAATTGTCAATACTCCCAGACACTTTCCGTCGGCCATATTGCTTGACAGACGCTTTAAGGGTCTCAAAATAAATAATTAGTCAACTTCACGTAAATTCTGACGCTCCATTTTTATATAAATGTTCATCCGATAACTATTTTAAAAGCTTTGACAAGAAGACAGACCGATCCAAGGGGCCAATCATCCCCTAAACTAAATTTGAATATCTCTGTGAGTGGGAGCGCGAGAGCATTATCTACGCGCATGAGACTGAGTGAGACCGACTGCGCTGTTAAGGCCATGAAAATTACTTGAACAGATATTTTATAATTTTTAGAACTTTTCATTTGTAAAAAATTTGAAAAACTATAAGTGTTATTTTTAAAAAATATTTTTTTAGTTTTAATTAATAAATTGAAAAAAAAAAAATTAAAAATGTCGGCTAACTTTAGTATTATTTATTACTAGCTGACCCCCGCGACTTCGTTCGCGTGTTTATAGGTTTTATATAAGATAGGATCGGATCGCATAATTATTTTATGTACCTAAACTAAATGTAGCCTAAGTTACATCACCTATCTGCCATTGAAAGTTCCGTTAAAATCAATCCAGCCGTTTCGAAAATCAGCTGGAACAAATAGACAGATCGAAAAACATAAATTTAAACGCACACCAGTTTAAAATAAGCCGTAGGTTCAAAGATCCGAGACGGAAGTTATTTGAACCCAATAAATGTCTGCCATTTCTGAACTAAAAAACCTATGACCTTGAAATATTTACGGGACAATATATAAAGTACTACCTTTCTAACAAAAAAAGAATGAGTGAAATCGAACAACGCGTTAATGAATTACAGCTAAATACACGTTTTAACTTTCATCCCTCTCCCAAGGGAACCATGCTGAATTTCGGGATAAAAAGTATCCTATAACCTACCTCGGAGTATAAACTCAAATCGTACCAAGTTTCATTTGAATCCATTCAGTAGTTTCTGCGTGATGCGCGGCCAAGATACAGACAGACAGACAGACAGACAGACAGACAGACAGACAGACAGACAGACAAAAATGAAAAAAATTGCAGTTTTGGCTTCAGTATCGATTATAGAGTGCCCTCCAAAGAAAATTTTCAAAATATCTTCAATGTACAGAATTGGATCTGTTACAGTTTTATTATATTATAGATATGTCAATTTTTTTTTCTTATTTTTGTTGCTATAATTTACTTGTCAACAAAAGTTCTAAAAATTATAAGATATCTGTTCAAGTAATTTTCATGGCCTTAACAGCGCAGTCGGTCTCACTCAGTCTCATGCGCGTAGATAATGCTCTCGCGCTCCCACTCACAGAGATATTCAAATTTAGTTTAGGGGATGATTGGCCCCTTGGATCGGTCTGTCTTCTTGTCAAAGCTTTTAAAATACTTAGTTGTCGGATGAACATATATAAAAATGGAGCGTCAGAATTTACGTGAAGTTGACTAATTATTTATTTTGAGACCCTTAAAGCGTCTGTCAAGCAATATGGCCGACGGAAAGTGTCTGGGAGTATTGAAAATTTATTTTTAACTATACACTCGAAAACATATATAAAAATCAGCCATGAGAATTTAAGTGAAGTAAGTAATGTTTTTATGTACCTTGATTACCTGATACCTGGAAATTGGCCGTTTGACCAAGCTAGCAGGTAGGCATACGATCATAGTACATACTAACACTACTCAATCGTCCACATTTCATCCATCAGAAAATACGTGACGTCTGGCGGCCCTGGGATCTTGCTCTATATTCTATTCTATTCTATTCTATTCTATTCTATTCTATTCTATTCTATTCTATTCTATTCTATTCTATTCTATTCTATTCTATTCTATTCTATTCTATTCTATTCTATTCTATTCTATTTCAATCCAAACAGACAAACAGACAAAAATTTCAAAAATAGCTTTTTTACGTTCTATTGCCTATCCGTAACATCCCCCAGTTATTATTTTGCAAAAATCTTTAATGTACAGATACGGCAAGTCTACGATTTTATTATATGTATAGAATATAGATTGCCTATCGTGTAATTCACACTTTTTATTGTAACTGTGAATGTCAAAAATTATGTTGATAAAGATATATTGAGAAGCTACTGTAAGAATACCTATTTCTTTTAATTTCTCTCGAAGGGAATCCCGCGGTTTTAAATTATAAATTGCGCGAATTGCCCTTGTTTGTAAAACGAAATTTTTTTCAATATCAGCTGCTTTACCAGTGCTTTATAGTAAGATTCCATACGACATAATACTATGGAAATATGCAAAATAAACAACTTTTGCAGTTTCTACGTCTGTTAACTGTCGAATCTTCCTAACAGCGTAAGCAGCAGAGCTTGCCAGCAAGTGTTGGTATATGGGTGCCCCATTGAAGCTTTGCATATTTATTCTAAGCTTTGCATCCAGGGTTATTCCCAAGAACACAGTTGTGTCCTCAGTTTTCAATGGCTGACCACTTATCTTTAAATTGTTGCTAGTAACCCTTGTATTGGGCAATAAAAACTCGACACACTTGGTTTTTTTAGCATTTAAAAGTAGATTGTTTATAGTAAACCAGTGTCCCGACTTCTAATCGGAGGTCGTGGGTTCGATCCCGGGCACGCACCTCTAACTTTTCGGAATTATGTGCGTTTTAAGTATTTAAATATCACTTGCTTTAACGATGAAGGCAAACATCGTGAGGAAACCTGCATGCCTGAGAGTTCTCCATAACGTTCTCAAAGGTGTGTGAAGTCTGCCAATCCGCTTGGCCAGCGTGGTAGACTATGGCCAAAACCCTTCTCACTCTGAGAGGAGACCCGTGCTCTGTAGTGAGCCGGTAATGGGTTGATCATGATGATGATGATGAAACCAGTGTGAAACTTGAGATAAAGTATTATTTACATCGTCAAAATTGTCTTTAGTTATATCGACTTTAAAAATTAAAGACGTATCATCAGCAAATAGTACAATATCGCAAGCATTTTTGACGAAATGTGGTAAGTCATTAATATAAACCAGAAACAGACGTGACAATTAATTGTTATTGGAATTGCATTGTGTTAAGGTAGTATAATAATAGCGCTAAATTTTCCATAGCGGCTCCTTACATACCGTCTACTTATTATGTAGGTAACGGAGAATAAGGCCCGGCGCACACCGAGCGCAGCGCGACGGAGCGCATTTTTCTTGAATAGCGCGCGCGGATCCAGGCGACGCCGAGAGGCGCCAAGAGCTACGAGAGCCCTCGGGCGGAGAGACGCGCAGCTACTCCGAGCGCGCTAATGTCGTTCTCTCTCAATCGTTCTCATGTCTAGTTCTTTTGGCAAATGGCAGCCGCTCAGTCCCGCAGAGCAGCGGGTCGGGGCGCGGAGCAGCGCGGCGGCGAACGGAGCACTCGCGCGCATACTCTTGTGTGCAATCCGATACTCTGCGCGCGTGTTTATTCTTTGAATGGAATTATTGACCTATGTCAATAGTCGTAAAGTTAATTATTCAGTGTTTCCAGAAAATGCTCTGCGCTCGATGTGCGCCGGACCTAAGCCCTCGTAAACATTTTTGAGAGCACAAAAGGAGCAAAGTAACCTACCTACTTATTTGCAAAATAAATAGCCACTCAAAATGCTGATTTGTAAAGTTCAAAGATTCACTCACATTTAAAATCAAAACGTGTCGCTTCGTATTCATGGATTCTGAAGTATTGAAACACATTTTCTATTGTATTAAACAGATGTTGAATTTTATAAACTCACCTACCTAGGCACATGTTTATTTTATTTTCAAAAAGAAAGAAAAGACCGTGCACGTCTACTTCTTCTTCAAAAAACAACCCAATTGCGAGTCAGATTCGCGCACCCAGGGTTCCGTACTCCAGAAGTAAAAGTGTTTAACGTAATAAATGTTAACACACATCCGTTCATAATAAGAGCGTTGGTTTTATTTTTCCTGTAAAATATACATTTTCTATTGTCCATAATAATTATATGTGTCAATAATTATTCCTGATTTTTCGATGGGTTAACTTCAGAGAAAGGGGAGAGGAACGGTATTTTTTTTAACATTTCGCACGTTTAATCAAAAACTACCTATCATTTATAGAAAATATCTAAATTTTAGAATGTACAATTAAAGCCTTTTCATATGATACCCCACTCGGTATAGATATTTCGCCCTTTTTAGGGTTCCGTATCCAAAGGGTATAAAAACGGAGCCCTAATAATGTCACTCTGATGTCTGTCTGTCCGTCTGTCTGCCGGTCACAGGTCTCTAGCTCGCAGACGAAATGAGTTACAAACCTGAAATTTTGGTATTTGGTGTAAAACATTGACCCAAAATCAAATATTGAATTAGAAATTGAATTAAATTATTTTTCAGAGGGGCTCCCAATTCCCATTTCCCATACATGAAAAAGGAGCTGGAAAAAAAAAATTTTTCTTACCCTAGCTTGTATCAGTGTTTAGAACTCATTGAGTAGAGTACGAATATATATTTTTTTAATTTTTTGTTAGAAAATAAGGAAATGGGGGGCCATTAAAGTTGTCAGTTTTAGACCATTTTTGTGACGGGGGCTATCTCAAAAACTAAACTAACTAGTTAGGAATATGATATTTCGGTATATTATGTACCACATGCTCTATTTAAATACTGAAAACAACGCTTCATAAAATAGTTTATAAGCTGTGACCAAAACAAACGAACATTTTTTTGGGTTTTTCTTTCACGGTTTGTTGCGATGTCTAGCTCGGAAATTAAATATTTCTTAGACCCAAAATATTATATTGTTTATAATTATGTACGGAACCCTAAAAGAGTGAGACCCGACTCGCACTTGGCTGATTTTTTAATTATTAATTAAACTAAAAATAATTTTGGATTTTTTTTTCTTCCAATCATGTTCGGCCACTATTAAGTATCTACAACTATTCCAAACATGTCGATAACTTTAAATAGTTACTGAAATAATCGACTGTGACAGACGGACGGAAAAAGTCGCACCTTATATGGGTTTCATTTTTATGCGACTGCCTGAAAAAAGGAATACATATATTGTTTTCAGGGTTCATGTAACATAGTATGTACTAGATGATGCCCACGGCTTCGCCCGTGTGGATTTAGGTTTTTAAAAAACGTGGGAACCTATGATTTTCCAGAACAAAAAGTAGTTTTAGCTGTAGTAACCCATCCCCAAAACGGAAAAATCCCGTGGGATCCCCATGATTTCGGAATGCAATTCCTTACAGCATCAGGGTTGAGGAGTTGGATATGTACCTACTCGAGTTAATTCAACGATAAAGTCTTTAACTGTATTAATTTAAATAACCGATAGTTTCTAAATCTCATTAGTTTTGGGGATGAGGTCCGCTTCAGCATCAGGATTGAGGAGTTGGAATCCAAACGTTTTATAGGACAGTGTTGCAATGTATCTCTATTAAAAAAAATTACGCAAATCGGTTCAGAAATCTCGGAGATATCGGTGTACATTAGGGTGGGCCGATTTCAATAATTTTAGAATTTCGCGTTACAAGACCCCGCAAAAGTTGCGTAATGCGAGGTAGGTTATACGAAAAATAATTAAAAACCGGTCAAGTGCGTGGCGGGCCACGCGCAGTGTAGGGTTCCGTAGTCACAATCCTCGAAAAACAGATATAACTCCTTAACCTGTGAACCCTACTTAGCCGTGATAGTTTTCCTTTAAAATTGATTATATACCCTACTGCTGTGAATTTTTTCAAGTTCCTATATACTGCCATTTGGCTGATAGAGGGGGGGGACACTTGACTCTAATAAAAATTTGCACTTTAAAACATCATATTTTACAAACGGATCTAGAAATCGAAAAATGATGTTCCCACACCCACAGTATTTTTAAAAGACCTATTCAACGATACCCCACACTATGGGGTAGACGAGAAAAAAAATATTCATCCCCACTTTACATGTAGGGGAGCTACCCTAAAAAAAAATATTTATCAAAATTTTATTTCACCACTTTGTCGGCGTGATTAATATTTATACTCATGCCAAATTACGGATTTCTAGCACTAATAGTCTCTGAGATTAACCGAGGACGGACGGACAGACGGACAGACGGACAGACGGACAGACGGACAGACGGACAGACGGACGGACATGGCGAAACTATAAGGGTTCCTTGTTTACTACGGAACCCTAAAAAAAAACAAGCTTATCACTTTGAGCCCTCTACTTGCGATCGAAATTTGATAAAATACCAATTTTTTCCTGTATTTCAATCTCATGTTTTCTCTTGTTAATAAGTATTTTTGGACCATTTTATTGATTTTCTACTGTTATCTTACCCTTTATTTACTCTTTGACAATTTTGCAACAAAATCAGACATGCAAAAAAAAAATTAAAACAATGTTTGTTTAACATATTTCGCGCGGTAAAATCGTTTGCTTTTATTAAGAACTCGCTGCAGTATTGTCTGAGCTATTGTTTCAAACTTATATGGTTTTCTAATAATTTTTCAGTTTTCCTGTGTTTTTATAATTTATAATAATCAATACCTATACAAAAATGAGCACTGGACCACGGCGAAGTGATACAGTCTGTCTTTTATTTGGACCATATTCTGAACTAGATCATATGCGGCTTCCCTACTGTAAGTGACGTTGTTAAGTTTATATTATTGAAAAGACACAAATTAAAACGAAAGTATAACGGAAAACAAACTTCTAACAGTGAATTTTTTTTATTAGTTAGCCTAGAAATAGAATGTATTTTGAAAAATGCATCAATTCCAATAGTTTCTCCAAAACGTGTGAAACAATTGCTGAAATCACTTCTTTAATTAATTCTCAATCTTTCATTTATAAAATACAAAGAAATGCATTTTTTAGCCACCCAGAAAACCTGCTGTTAGCAATGTTGTATGACTTGAGAGATCACGTGCGATAGCTCGCTGTAGCGCGAATCATGAAAGCTAGGCTTTCGGGTGCTACCACTTAAATCCGGATTTTCAAACCTACGAAGATAAACCTTTTAGCGGAAAATTATATTGAACTGTTACTGTGGCAAGATCTTGTAATCACTCAACCGCCAATTGCTACAAAATATAGTAACGAAGAATTACAAGATATGGCAACAAACTAATCAAGTGCCACAGTACGATTATCCTTGCCACACTCAAGGCGTAGAAAGATCTGTAAAACTGGTAACTGAAGCATCTCAACGTGTCATCGGGGAAACCGGGATGGTTTAATAAAGAATACACTAAAGTCAGAAATGCTTTGAGTTTGAGAGCAAAAGTCAATTTAAATTTGGTGAAAAGTGACGAAATTTGAGTCACTTTACGATGTTCATTTTATGTTTGTATATATAGAAATTCTATATAAATGATAATAATTGCTTTAAAATATAGTTTCATTCATACTATTATACATGAAAAACTTCTAAAAAGTTATCAAAACATGCAGAAATAATTAAGTGAAAAATTAATGAAAATTGATTAAAAATTCATTTTTTGACTGCTAGTAGAGGGCTGAAGATTGATTTTCATTTCAAATCTAATAGTGTACTCTGAATCTACGTAATCAACCGCAACTTTTGACACCTCTTGCGTAATGAAAATCGAGAAAAAAAAATTTCCCATACAACATCGGCCCACCCTAGTGTACATAGGTAGAAAAACACAACTCCTCCTTTATTGAATATCGGTTAAAAAAGTAGCCTATGTTATTCCCTGGTTAATTTTCTATTTCTAAGTGAAAGTCCCGTCAAAATCGGTTCAGCCGTTCCGATGATTATCCCGTTCAAACAGACAGACAAAAATTTTAAAAACGTGTGATTAGGTTATGGTACAGTTCAAATAACCGTATGAGCTTAATATGAGATAGTTATTTCGATATTACAGACAGACACTTCAATTTTATTTATTTATAGTATAGAAAGTATAGATGTGAGTAGATATTCTACCATAACCATAACTGTACTCCTGAACCGATTTTGATGAATCGATTGAGGAATTATCAATTATCAATGAATGAATTATCGTTAGAATCCTTAGCTTATTACCATTTTGGTACGGAATCCTAAAAATGAGGGTGATATATGAAAAAAAATTGAGATGTGAAAATTTTATAAAAAACCAGTACCGCCGGCTTTATATCATGTAGGTATAGTCTGTTTGTTTTCTTAAGGTCGCCTTTTGTATTTTGCCGCCTCCGCCGCGCGGTATTTTGTCAAAGACACCGCCGTGACTTCAAAGCATGCCGCGCGGGTGTACAGGCACAAGGGGTTTTTGGCGTTTTATACCTACTCATATTTTTTCATTAAAATTCTCTTTCCTTTTTATATTTTTTTATATTCGTATTTTATTACAATATAACCATAAACATAAAATATAATATTCTCAGGAACACGGGTCTTCTCTCAAAATTAGAAGGATTTTAACCATAGTCTACCACGCTGGCCAAGTGCGGATTGGCAGACTATTCGGAGATTCTGTTAGAATAGAAAAAAAATTACAAACAGAAAAAAAGTTATAAAAATAAAAGCAGAATACTAAGAGCACCTGCGCCTGTACCGACACTAAGTTACCGAACGAACTATACCACAGATAGATAATTGAAGCTAAAGGCACAGAGATACTAAAGGCGGCGGCTCTAGGGTACGCAACTCTGTCTTGCTTGAAGAGGGCAGTTCGTCAGACAAGTATAAATTAAAAAAAACCCCTGACATTCGCCATTTTGTAACGGCGGCCATCTGGGATTTGCAATAGTGATATTCTACTAGTCAAGCCCTTTCATTTGATAGGTACCCATATTAAGGGTGTTGTGAAAAAATATCTAAACAATGTGGCTAATTCTGTTGTACACAATCTCTAAACCTAAACTAAATTGACAGGTTTAAAAATAGTGCTATCCCCTTCAGCAGGGAGCATTGTGAAAGAGACAGGAATATATTTAGACCTGTCATTTTAATTTAGATTTAGAGATTGTGTACAACAGAATCGGCCACAATATCAAACATAGCTAACAACACTCTCGACTAATTCACCTTTCAAACGAAAAAACCGCATTCAAATCGGTGCACCCGTTTGAGCGCTACAGGGGAACAGACAGACAGACACACACACACACACACACGCACACGCACACGCACACGCACACGCACACGCACACGCACACGCACACGCACACGCACACGCACACGCACACGCACACGCACACGCACACGCACACGCGTCACGCACACACACATACACAGACACGTCAAACTTAGCAAAATAAATAACGTTTAGCGCACGAAGTTAAACGTGCGCTAAACGTTATTTATTTTGCTTAAATGTTTATTTTTAACCCCCGACGCAAAAACGAAGGGGTGTTATAAGTTTGACGTGTGTATGTGTGTGTGTGTGTGTTACACTCATTACACTACATTAATACACTCGATATTTTCATGTTGCTAAGTAACTATATCAATACAAAGGCAAAATCACTACATAGTATAAAACAAAGTCGCTTTCTCTGTCCCTATATCGCTATGTCCCTATGTATGCTTAAATCTTTAAAACTACGCAACGGATTTTGATGCGGTTTTTTTAATAGATAGAGTGATTCAAGAGGAAGGTTTATAAGTAGAAAAATTGGACCCGGTAGGTGGCGCTAATAGCGGGCAGGACGACGTCTGCCGGGTCCGCTAATATAAAATAATACTTAAGTATGTTTACTGAAATAAAATTAAAGCAACCGAAACTCTTACATGAACTACCCTCTCAGTAACCAACAGAACCCAACAGGATACTGGATAGGTATAACTTGAAGGAAACGTACAAATTATTTTTTATATCTACCCACTTTATCCTGGGAATAATGCATTCTAAATGAGAATAGGAATATTAAGTAAACCGCCATTTTAGATTTCTGTCTTGCTCAGTATAAAAGTTATAAAAATTATAGAACACATGTAAGATAGAAAATGGCGGCTCCTCATAGTTCATACCTACCTGTTCTCAATTTGAATTTTGAACGCATAGCTCCTGGCGTTGAGTCCATCTACCTCAAAGATATTGTATTCTCTCTTCTCTAGGATCAAGTATACCTACTACAATATTTTGTCTCTTCTTATCTATCTATGTAACATGTAACTAGTTCATTAAACCTTCGGAGTGCAACCTAAGATTTTGACTATTTCACACCACATTCGAAGGGGTGACGCGTTATACATCCTATCTTCTAATACCTATGATTGACTGTCACTATTATAAAAACTTGATAGGTAGATGGGTAGACCTTTTTGTAGTTCGGTACAAATACTTGAGCACCATAAGCTCGAAATAAGTGCTCGGTATTTGCGATGCATTTAATTTGACGGTGAGTCATAAACCTCGGTACCTACCTTCGGAATGTCTAATTGGGACCAATTCGAGGTGAATTTTACAACCTCCAATTTTGTAACGAAAGGTTGTGTTGAGGACAAACGCTTTCGTGGGCACTTCGCCTTTCTTTTCACCTTCCTTTAACCGATGTGACCTCTTGAAGGAGAGACCTAATCTGAAAGTTATGTAGGTAGGTAACTAGTTACCTTATATTTATTTTCGAATGGGGATAGTAGTTAACTTTCGAAGCTTTTTATTTTCTATACAATTACCTACTTATAGACCTATTACCTATTTAGGTACATATTTATTACGTAGGTATATACAGTCCTTGGTCGTTTACATGAGCCTTATTGTATTGTCTATGGCTCTTGTATTACCTACTATAATTTTAGATATTATACGAATTAATATAGAGCATATTTTCTTTCTAGATTTTTATTTAGACACTAGATGATGCCCACGGCTTCGCCCGTGTGGGTTTAGGTTTTTAAAAATCCCGTGGGAACTTTTGATTTTCCAGAACAAAAAGTAGCCTATCTGTAGGTAGTAACCCGTCACCAAAACGGAAAAATTCCGTGGGATCCCCACGATTTCGGAATGCAATTCCTTACAGCATCAGGGTTGAGGAGTTGAATATGTACCTACTCGAGTTCATTCAACGATAAAGTCTTTAATTGGCACCCCCAATATCAATTTAAATAACCGACAGTTCCTAAATCCCATTAGTTTTGGGGATCAGTTCCCCTACAGCATCAGGATTGAGGAGTTGGAATCCAAGTTTTTTGTAGGACAGTGTCGCAATGTTTCTCTACCGATTAAAAAAAAATTACGCAAATCGGTTCAGAAATCTCGGAGATAACGGTGTACATAGGTAGAAAAACACAACTCCTCCTTTTTTGAAAGTCGGTTAAAAAAGTAGCCTATGTTACTCCCTGGTTAATTCTCTACTTGTATGTAAAAGTCCCGTCAAAATCGGTTCAGCCGTTCCGAAGATTAGCCCGTTCAAACAGACAGACAGACAGACAGACAGACAGACAGACAGACAAAAATTTTAAAAACGTGTGATTCGGTTATGGTACCGTTCAAATAACCATATGAGCTTAATATGAGGTAGTTATTTCGATATTACAGACAGACACTTCAATTTTATTTATTAGGTATAGATGACGGCGCGGCAGCCAGAGTGTGTCGCTACCATAATTGACCATAGACAATAGACATCACTTGACACTGCAGTCTGCACGCACATTTTGTACCTACTTAATTTTGGCGCCATACGCTAGTTATATTATTTAAATTTTTTATTTGTTGTTTTTGTTACTCAAAACTTTACAAGACGTGGTTTTTATTGTGCGGAAAAATGCCTAGCAGTGATACTGAAGAGAATTTAACTCCACCTGACCACCGACCAACAATCTTTTGCCAGCAAAATCAAGGAAAACTCACGACAAATATTACCAAGATTTTATGGTTTGGATTTTAAGATAATATGAGTTTAGATAAAGTAGTGTATGAAACTCTACATAATTAGGTATTAAAACACTCGTGTGATAATATTAAAAAACTCACCTGCGGCTCGTTTTTTAAACCCTCACTCATGTTTTAATAACCTCTATTATGCAACCGTTTCATAAACTACTATTAAGTAAGAGACCGCATTTTTTTTTGAAGGCGGCTTACGAACTAATCGTATGTTTAAATAAATAAATAAATAATCATTTATTCGGGACATAGTTCAAATAGACGCCACAGAATAACAAGAGAAAAAAAAAATTACATAATAAACTTACGGAAATACTTAAAAGGTAAAACTATCTTATATAATAGTATCTTAGTAGTTTTATAATAGTATCTTATATATAATAGTATTCTTGTTTGATGAAATTCTGTGGATTATATCAATCATCTCTGTCCTCGTCGGGGTAGGACGTCAGTCATAACTCATAGGTACAATAATAAAATTGATGTTTATTAGGTATATTTTGCACTTAAGTAGGTAATAAAATCTTTGTTAATTCATTGCAATGCTAATGAGTAATGGCACTCTTTGGTAATTGGCTATAATACAAGAAGGGAAACGCATTGTAACTATTAGGTTTTATTTATACTATAATCGTATATTTTAGCATTTTGTTAGTTAGCTACTTATACTACTTACTTACTAAATAATATATTATATCTAAACCTATAACGTGATTGCGGTCCCGCCGCCCTGCTGTCTGAGATCGTATAAACAACACGTGAAGTTTGATATACTGCCATCTTGGTTGCAGCTGTTTTATCTGATGACAGTTAAATTAATTAAGACGGTAGACAGCTTTTATAGTGTCCCGGGGCTGATCGTTAATAATTCAAGAATACCTCGGTAGCTAGGTATATATCTAAGATATATAATCTTAAGATAATTGGTTTTTCTTCGATTCAACGGCAAGGGTAAGGTGTGATTGTGATTCGCCTATGATTAATTAGATCCTTTTGACGGGATAACGTCTTATAAATGGATGAATGCCGGCTGCATGCATGAATAAGCGTGACTCATTGTCACGTTTCGCCTGAGCCGAGCGGACAAGCAAGAGAGCGCGAAAAGCGATAGGGATCGTTCTAAGCGTTCGGCTTGTGACGCATCTATCTATCTCTCTTTTCGACCAAGACCCCACGACGGCTAGAGCTTCGTTATTTTATAAAAGCTGAAAGTTTATCTGTGTATGTCTCCAACACAGGTAAGAACGACCAGCGACTGCAGTTGTGATCATGACGTAAGAGTTTTTAATCTACACCCATGCTTTAAATCCTCTATTAAAGATTCTGAAACAGTTAGCTTATTGCCAATATTAGAACACACAATGTTGTGTTCGTGTTTTAATATCCCTTATTACACAACAGTTGCATAAATAACTAAGGTGGGTGGACCATGGAAGGCCACACTAACGAATAAACAGTTATTTTTCTTTTATTTACTAGATAAATGAAACAAACAAGTTATTAAGTAATACTTTGTTTTATTATGATACATATAATACACTTTTTGTTATTGCAGAATTAATAACTATTTATTAAACTTAAGTTTTATTAAACTCTTCCAAACGGCCTTGGTAGGAACAAGGCTCCATACAAGGCCAATATAATAAATCAGTCGTTTAACTTAAAACTAACGTTGTAAAAATCGAAATATTATACTTAAACTACATTCAAAATTCTTTCATTAAAACGAAACATTAAATGCTTACCATAATATATTCACATATAAAATACTCAACGAACATTACTTGAACACAATCGTATAACTAACAATGTATTCGTTGAAATGTTTTAAAAATAATAATAATGAGTATTATATCGATACCAAATAAGTTGCCAATAACCGATAAAAAGAAATTATAAAAAAATTAACTGACCTAAAATGGCCTTCCTATGGGCCCGTTCCTTGTAAGGCCGATACATATTATACCTACATATCGGGAAAGTTAAAACAATGTGTTACAAAATCTAAAAATCACGAAAATGCTAATACCTATTTAGTTTTCAGTTGTAAATCGATTTTAAAACTAAGTATTAATATTTTCGTATTAATATTTCTAGATGTTCCTAGTAAGGTCCATGTGCCCTAGTAAGGCCAATCGTCATATTTTTGATTGGCTTTACAAGGAACCATTGACTTTTCTAAGAACACTATGGATATTTTAACTGATATAAAAGAAAAGTAATATTTTTTACTTTAGTATCATAGCAAATCCTTATTTAAATTAATTCAGAGGTTCAAAAGGTTATTTACTTGAAAATTTACGTTTTGCTGTGAGCGCGAATTACAATTTTAACGTCGACGATCGAAGTCAACAAAGTGAGGGGCCTCACTGACAAAATAGCGGCGTGAGGGACTCGCCGCCGCGTCTGAGTCCTTGAGTTCGATGTGTGTTAGTGTGAGTAAAAGGAATTTGTCATCACATAGACATAACTACTACTTTTTAATAATTGGCCTTCGAAGGAGCCTGGCCTTCCATGGTGCACCCACCTTATTACACGTTTAAGTATTAACTGTTATTTCCCAAAGCCACCATGATCTCAACTTCATACTTAGTCGCTGATCGTTCCTCGCTGTGTTGGGTACAATACGCAGAGAAACTTTCACCTTTTATAAAATAACGATGGTCTGGACTCTGGCTGTCAAGGCTCTATTTGTTTTCTTGACGTTCGAGCGTCCGTAAACCGACTATACAGACAACCATTTTTTTTGTGATCATAGGTTTAGATAGGTACAATATTGTATGCATGCTCGATTGCTGCAGCTCTGTTCTTGTGTCCAACACTGGACGTCCACAGGCTGACGAGGATGGTGAACAAGTGTCAATTAAAAATTTAAAAAACCCCAACAATCACCATTTTGTGGTGGCGGCCATCTTGGATTTGCATAGTGCTATTCTACTAGTCAAGCCCTTTCATTTGATACCAATATTAAGGGAGTTGTGAAAGAATATGTAATCTGCCATTTTGTAGCGGCGGCCATCTTGAATCGATTTTCATCAAACATAGCTAACAACACTCTCGACTAATTCACCTTTCAAACAGAAAAAACCGCATTCAAATCGGTCCACCCGTTTGAGCGCCACAGGGGAACAGACACACACACACACAGACACGTCAAACTTATAACACCCCGTCGTTTTTTCGTCGGGGGTTAAAAAAGAATCGTGAGAGAATCGAAATCGTCAGTGAGTTATCCAGAAGACCCCTCTTTTAGAAGCTTAGAAAAATGATAAAAGAACAATCACTCACTGTCGTTTCTTAGTGCAGTGAACTCAAAGTGAACTGCATCATACGAAAAGCGACCGAGTCATTCTGGGTCACGCGAATGAGTCATCTAGGCTGAGGGAAGCTAATATTTATAAGCGACTAGCGGTCCGCCCCGGCTTCGCCCGTGGTACATAATATATAGCCTATAGCACTCAGGGATCACGTACATATCCAACGGTGAAAGAATTTTTGAAATCGGTCCAGTAGTTCCTGAGATTAGCGCGTTCAAACAAACAAACTCTTCCGCTTTATAATATTAGTATAGAAGTATAGATTTTCTTTTTAATCCCCGACGCAAAAACGACGGTGTGTTATAAGTTTGACGTGTCTGTCTGTGTGTGTGTATGTGTGTGTGTGTATGTGTCTGTCTGTTCCCCTGTAGCACTCAAACGGGTGAACCGATTTGAATGCGGTTTTTTTGTTTGAAAGGTGAATTAGTCGAGAGTGTTAGCTATGTTTGATAAAAATCGATCCAAGCAGGCCGCCGCTACAAAATGGCGGATCACATATTCTTTCACAACTCCCTTAATATGGGTATCTCTAAGGGGGACAGGTGTTTGGGTTGTCTCTATATATAAACTGTGTGTAATCTTAGGGTGTTTGGGTGTTTCATCATTTCGTCTGCAGTTATTATCGTCTTGCTATTTTCAGAATGTTTTCTAAGACGACAAAACGGAGGAGCAGTTCTCAATCATAACAAAGGTAGATATATATCAGTGTGAGATTAGCATTAAAATACAACAGAAACAAAGACAGGTTATGATTTCATTTACTATAAAAAAACGTGGAAAAAAAATTGTTTTTTTACAAAAAAATTGTTTTTGTGTGTATGTTTGTTGCTCTTTAACTACTGAAGCGATTTGACTGAAATTTTTAATGGAGATAGATTATATTCTGTTTTAAATCAGGGCATATATATGCCCTGATTTAAAATATAGGCTACTTTTTATCCTGGAAAAATCCACGGGATTTTGAAAAAAATCAGCCAAGTGCGAGTCAGGCCTCGCTCTTTCAGGGTTCCGTACATAATTATGAACAATATAATATTTTGGGTCTAAGAAATATTTAATTTCCGAGCTAGACATCGCAACAAACCGTGAAAGAAAAACCCAAAAAAATGTTCGTTTATTTTGGTCACAGCTTATAAACTATTTAATAAATCGTTGTTTTCAGTATTTGTTGTTTAAATAGAGCATCACTACATAGTATAAAACAAAGTCGCTTTCTCCGTCCCTATATCCCTATTCCCTATGTCCCTATGTCCCTTTGTATGCTTAAATCTTTAAAATTACGCAACGGATTTTGATGCGGTTTTTTTTAATAGATAGAGTGGTTCAAGATTGTATGTATTTATATGTATAATAACATCCATTAAATAGTGGAGAAATACTGTTATTTTTGAGGTTTCTAATGTGATGTCGTAAATAATTACATTTTTTCCGCTTACATTGCAAACGCAGGCTGAACCCTACGAGATTTATCAAAATAATGTACTAAGTATTGTACACATTGAAAAGGTCTACAGAAAAGTCCGCGATGGTATATGTCTATCTCTTATGGATATCCCACAATAAATTTTTTTTGTCATTTACTTTTTACGACAAATAATGGCTAATTTTCGAAGCCATTTCAACCAATACAGCATTAATCCTTATCTAATTAAATACCTTAAATACATTGTTGATTTAATATAAATCCATATGGCCCTTTACAGCATATGATTTAAATGAATACTTTCGAAGATATTACAGATTTAAAAATTGCGGCGGCGCGGCGGGAGCGTGCCTATAAGCGCGTCGGTGGCCGCGGTTTTCCCTATAGCCCAAAATTCCTATTTTGAAACCAAAAAAAAATCACAGTACGTATAGGATGAAACCCATTGGAAAAGGAAGAGAATATTATAAAAATACAAGGAACAATAATTTACGGGCGATCTGAGTTCGGGAAAAAAGGGGGGGAGTTTTAAGGGTAAAAAACGGTTTATCTCGATTTCCGGCAAAACTAGAAGTCCTATGGAAAAAAATCAAATGGCAAAGTTGTAGGTAATAAAAAGATCTACAACTTTTGGATTTACACTTTTTTCACATAACCTCAAAATTTATGTGAAAAGTTCAAAAAACCAAGTTTTTGGTTTTTTATTTTTATCTTTTAAAATATTTTTTTTTCACGGAATCTGGTGAAAACTTGCCTTTTTATGTCCCAAATACACTGTAATTTATTTGATTTGAAATATTTAGTTTTTCTCCTTATTTTTGACTTAATTCTGACAGCAGTCATTGTCATTTACAGATGAGTTATTTATATGGAGAATAGGGTTAACATCTACGAAGTACGATTTTACCCCAAACTACTTTAATTCTCTGTCAACATATAAAGCTCTAAGCCGCTTAATAATATTAATTGTTTCGCCCTAAAATAGAAATTGCTAAGAATGGAAACTAGAAAGTGCACACTAACAGCAATAGAAAACAAAAGAAGCACATTGAAAAAATTTATTCAAAAATGGAAGTCGAATGACATTATCACCATGAAGTATCTGTCAGGCATTTGTCATATATCTACATGCAGCAGTTGATTTGTATTTGCATAAGTTTTGAATTTTTTATCTTTTTTGTGGGAATTGTTTTATCTCTGGTAACATTATGAAACGTCAGAATTCCACGGAATTAGTAATTCGGGTATAAGGTGAGATATAGTAAGTTCATTGTGGAAAATATCGTAAAAAGTCAAGCCGCCTGGGAGCTTTCATCGACGCTGCCTAATCCCAGAGCGGGTGCCGGGTAGTACCTACGCATAATATGCTCTACTACCCGTGCGAAGCCGGGGCGGGTCGCTAGTATAGTATATAATATACTGAAATATCATATTCCCAACTAGTTTAGTTTTTGAGATAGCCCCCGTCACAAAAATGGTCTAAAACTGACAACTTTGATGGCCTTCCATTCCCTTATTTTTTGAGATAAAAATTAAAAAAAATATATATTTGTACTCTACTTAATGAGCTCTAAACAATGATACCCCACAAGCTAGGGTAAAGAAAAATTTTTTTTTCCGGCTCCTTTTTCATGTATGGGAGCCCCCCTGAAAAATAATTTAATTCAATTTCTAATTCAATATTTGATTTTGGGTTAACGTTTTACACTAAATACCAAAATTTCAGGTTTGTAACTCATTTCGTCTGCGAGCTAGAGACCTGTGACCGGCGGACAGACGGACAGACAGACAGACAGACAGCCGAGTGACATTAATAGGGCTCCGTTTTTACCCTTCGGGTACGGAACCCTAAAAACGAAATTAATAGCTACAGCTATAGGTAGATTACTGTAGCAAACTTCCTTGAAAGTAAGTGTAAAGGTTGGAAAAGGGAGCGGGAACGGGAACCGGAAATCCACGATTCCCTCTGGATTTGTGAAAAACCGAAATTCACGCGGGCGAAGCCGCGGGCAGAAGCTAGTTTTGAATAATTTTACTAAGCCCCGACGCAAAAACGTCGGGGTGTTATAAGTTTGACGTGTCTGTGTGTGTGTGTGTCTGTCTGTTCCCCTATGGCGCTCAAACGGGTGGACCGATTTGAATGCGGTTTTTTTTGTTTAGAAGGTGAATTAGTCGAGAGTGTTGTTAGCTATGCTTGATGAAAATCGGTCCAAGATGGCCGCCGCTACAAAATGGCGGATGACATATTTTTTCACAACTACCTTGATGATGAAAGGGCTTGACTAGTAGAATAGCACATTGCAAATTCAAGATGGCCGCCGCCACAAAATGGCGAATGTCGGGGGTTTTTTAAATTTTTAATTTATACTTGTTATAATTTTAATCATCACAGTTTTTAAAATCAAGTAGGCAGATATTTTTTCTCAAGCCTTCAGGCTCTGGGGGTGCCATTATTTATATTCATCTATAATTATTATGTTGACGTCACGTCGATCAGGGTGTATTCATATTTATAGCATTTTGTAATACGTCTGAATATTGTATGCACCTCAGTGCACTTAATTACACCAACTGGCACCTGACTGCATTTGCTATTACTGGAATAGATTCTCCGGGTGCTATTTATGTATATTCTCCAAGGGCGTGAACACAATCAAGGTCATATATAATTGTTCTCCAATCAAGGTCATATAGGTATAATTATTGTTCTCACAATATTTTCCTTCATTATCGCGTAATTAGAAAAGTTAATGTATCCCAATCACTATTCACTATACTAATGTACTGTGATCCCAATGATTTTTTTAACCCCCGACGCAAAACGCGTGCGTACGTGCGTGCGTGCGTGCGTGCGTGTGTGTGTGTCTGTTTGTCTGTGTGTCTGTGTGTATGTGTGTCTGTGTCTGCCTGTCTGTCTGTCTGTCTGTCTGTCTGTCTGCATGTCTGTCTGTATATCTGTCTGTCTGTCTGTCTATCTGTCTGTCTGTCTGTCGGTCTGCATGTCTGTCTGTATGTATGTCTGTCTGTCTGTCTGTCTGTCTGTATGTCTTTCTGTCTGTCTGTCTGTCTGTCTGTCTGTCTGTCTCTGTCTGTTCCCCTGTGGCGTTCAAACGGGTGGACCGATTTGAATGCAGTTTTTTTGTTTGAAAGGTGAATTAGTCGAGTGTTGTTAGCTATGTTTGAAGAAAATCGGTCCAAGATGGCCGCCGCTACAAAATGGTGCATTACATATTTTCTCACAACTCCCTTAATATGGGTATCAAATGAAAGGGCTTCACTAGTAGAATAGCACTATTGCAAATCGAAGATGGCTGCTACCACAAAATGGCGAATGTCGGGGGTTTTTAAAATTTTTAATTTATACTTGTACTTATTAATAATAGGCATTGATGTAGGTACCTATCCCACCAATGATGTAAGAACTTAGAAGCAAGCGGTTCCGAAGATTGCCCTCCACTTTCATACAAAGTCGATACTCTTTCTTTATCTATACATATAATAAAATCGTAGACTTGCCGTATCTGTACATTGAAGATTTTTGCAAAATAATAACTGGGGGATGTTAGAGATCTATTTTTGAAATTTTTGTCTGTTTGTCTGTTTATCTGTTTGTCTGTTTGTCTGTTAATATGCAATGATAAGTATTTAAAAGCTCACTGCCTGATAACATAATCACTACATAGTATAAAACAAAGTCGTTTTCTCTGTCCCTATGTCCCTATGTCCCTATATCCCTATGTCCCTATGTCCCTTTGTACGTTATTTGTTTTGTTATTTTTGAGGTTTCTAATGTGATGTCGTAAATAATTACATTTTTTCCGCTTACATTGCAAACGCAGGCTGAACCCTACGAGATTTATCAATATAATGTACTAAGTATTGTACACATTGAAAAGGTCTATAGAAAACTCCGCGATGGTATATGTCTATCTCTTATGGATATCCCACAATAACTTTTTTTGTCATTTACTTTTTTACGACAAATAATGGCTAATTTTAGAAGCGATTTTAACCAATACAGCATTAATCCTTATCTAATTAAATACCCTAAGTACATTGTTGATTTATTATAGATCTATATGGCCCTTTACAGCATATGATTTAAAAATGAATATTTTCGAAGATATTACAGATTTAAAAATTGCGGGACATAGCCTTTACGCGCGGCGCGCGGTTCCAGCCGGCCGGGGCGGTGCTTAACCCAGATAAGCCTGAAACTATTTTTACTCAAAATCTTCACAATAAACAAATTTCTTTAGTTGCATTAGCTTTAAAATGAATAAAAAAAATATTAAAAAAAATATTTTCCTTAAGGTTTTCCGGGAAATGCCCGTCCTATATATAGGACAGTAGGATAATAGGTAGTAAGTAAGGGTTAGTATTGACCATAAGTGAAAACGGCCTAATACATTTATCTATTTATGAAAAGGGTACAAAAAATGAATTTTAATGTTAGTATATCAATTTTGCAGTGTGATGACTTATGTATGATAAGTTACAAAACACATAGCACATACTTCTATATGAAATTTATGCAGCGCGTCAAACATTTTTATGACATTGACGGTAAAGTCTTTCTTTTGATTGAAGAACAACCAAATGATTGAAATGGTTATGCCTTGATCTTTCCAGCTGTCATCACGTTCATATTGGGACGGTTGACTTGACCTCATTTTTCCAAATTTTCTGTTTGACTCAATCAAAGCTGTTGTTACTCTCCTGCGGAAGCTTAGGTGATCGAGTTTCCCGTATTTTGTTTTATACAATAATTGGCATGCAAAAACGTTCAGAAAGATATTATTTGTATTGTAAGTAATGGCATGTGCCATTTCTTGACTCTAATGCCTTCTCTGTGTAACCAATAATGTAAATTTCCGAACTTGTCAATCTGAAGTTTATCTTGGAAAGCTCCTTGAACCTCAAGCCAAACCACTGAAGATGTTGCTAAGCCTCTTTTCCTCCACGCGTAAATTCTTTTGCGCTGAGCTGATCAACTAACAGCAAGTTACTCATCGGTATCACTAATGAGATACTCAACTTGGAGAGATATTTCTACAGGTTGAAGTAATATGTTACGTAGCAAGTTATTCAGCGTCCACGTTATCTTCATCACCCTTGTCTTCATCACCTTCGTCAGTAGGGCAATCGGGGTCAACAAGAAGTGGTAGAATACATATCGTTACCTCTCTGTCATTTTTCTCACCATCGGAAGCTGTTCAAGGCGTCTATCATCCCATGAGCAGTTAGCGGTTCGAACAAAAAAGTTACCTGTATTATCCTACTGTCCTATATATAGTCCACCACTTTTTGTAGTAAATTATTTCCACTTTACGAAATATTATATCAATAAAATTGTTATACAAAGTAAAGAAGAGGTTATCCAGAACATGTGAAATGTGAAATTTGCAACCTAAATATAAATTTCAGATTTTTATGCATATCTCTTGTGGGCCGTTTCTGTAACGCGCTTTTATTGCGCACTTTTTAGTGAAATATATCGAAAAATAGTAACTAAAACGTCGATTTTATATTTTTACCATAATAAACATAGTCTTCTTACTTCATATCACAACAAATGAAATCAAACATTTAAATGGGTACTTTGATATATTTTTTTATTTTCACTGTCCTACATATAGGACAGTAGGCTTATCTGGGTTAAAGTTCTCCCCATATAGCATTTTGAATTTAGCAGCGATCGGACGCGTATGCTATCGGAGCTGTCTAGCGAGGAAAATAACAATCACACTAATGTTATAAAGGCGTTATTAAGTTATTAAGTTTGTGTGTATGTTTGTTCCTCTTCTCCGCCGCAACTACTGAACCGATTTGGCTGAAATTTTGAATGGAGATAGCTTATGCCCTGACTTAACACATAAAGTAACTTTTTATCCCGGAAAAGTATACCTGTAGGACTAAAATAGATATAGATCTCCAAAACGCCACAGAGGGCGCTGACTGTTCTTAGGTAAATCACGCTCACATAACCCATTATTGCAATACTTTGCTGTGTAGCATGCATTGGCAACACATAGGCTACTTTGTATCCTGGTAAAATGTACAGTTCCCACGGGATTTCGAAAAACCCGAAATCTATATCTACAGCTATAGGTAGATTACTATAGCGACCTTGCTTGATATCTATAATATAATAAGACTGTAACAGATCCAATTCTGTACATTGAAGATATTTTGAAAATTTTTATTGGAGGGCACTATATAATCGATACTGAAGCCAAAACTGCAATTTTTTTCATTTTTGTCTGTCTGTCTGTCTGTCTGTCTGTCTGTCTGTCTGTCTGTCTGTCTGTCTGTATCTTGGCCGCGCATCACGCCGAAACTACTGAATGGATTCGAATGAAACTTGGTACAATTTGAGTTTATACTCCGAGGTAGGTTATAGGATACTTTTTATCCCGAAATTCAACACGGTTCCCTTGGGAGAGGGGATGAAAGTTAAAACGTGTATTTAGCTGTAATTCATTAACGCGTTGTTCGATTTTACTCATTCTTTTTTTGTTAGAAAGGTAGTACTTTATATATTATTCCATAAATATTTCAAGGTCATAGGTCTTTTAGTTTAGAAATGACAGACATTACAACCCTCAGTATTGGGTTCAAATAACTTGGGAGCCGGATCTTTGAACGTACGGCTTATTTTAAACTGGTGTGCGTTTAAATTTATGTTTATCGGTCTGTCTATTTCTTCCAGCTAATCTCCGAAACGGCTGGATCGATTTTAATGGAACTTTCAATGTTATAAGGAGTAACTTAGGCTACATTTAGTTTAGGTACATAAAAGAATTATGGGATCCGATCCGATCCTATATAAAAACCTATATCTACGCGAACGAAGTTGCGGGGTTCAGCTAGTTTTAAGTATAAAGGTAGGAAAAGGGAGCGGGAACGGGAACCGGAACTCCACGATTCACTCGGGATTTGTTCATAACCGAAATTCACGCGGGCGAAGCCGCGGGCAGAAGCTAGTATATTATAAATCGATGTTGGATGCTTATTAATAACGAAATCTTCGCGTATGAACCTTTTTTTTAATTATTAATTTAAAATTATCTATCTAGGTAAGGTACCAACTTAATTAGGAATTTTTTGAATGAGTATGTAACTATGTAGGCATTTCGAAATAATTCTTAAAACATAGTAGCTTAGAATAAATAGGTACATAGTAGGTTATTTTCCTCAAAATATTCATGGAACTCTGTAGAAAAACCCTCTTATCTCACTGAAGTTACGCACAATAAAGACGTAGGCGTAGGCCTATTTGACTGACCCTATAAATGATAGAGAGCCGAAAATGATGTAAAATTCGTAGAATCTTATGGAGATAGGCAAGTTTAACGTAAGTAGTAACCTACATTTTGGCTTGGGAGTGGTATATTTTGTCTTATTATCTCGATTTTTGCTGCTCTTCGATATCTCATTTCACACGTTCCTCTAATTTCTAAAGGTTCGAAAAAAAAACGTGGCAACTGGTATACATGCCTCCACCTCAGACTGTTTAGTGGTATAGTCTGTTTGTTTTCTTAAGGTCGCCTTTTGTATTTTGCCGCCTCCGCCGCGCGGTATTTTGTCAAAGACACCGCCGTGACTTCAAAGCATGCCGCGCGGGTGTACAGGCACAAGGGGTTTTTGGCGTTTTATACCTACTCATATTTTTTCATTAAAATTCTCTTTCCTTTTTATATTTTTTTATATTCGTATTTTATTACAATACTAGCTGAAGCCCTCGACTTCGTCTGCGTGGATTTATGCTTTTAAAAGTCGCGCAGGAACTGATTTTCTGATATAAAAAGTGGCCTCTCAACTCAGTATAGATTTCACTATCAGTCACTACTTACTTACTTACTTTACTTTTTTAGTTTACTACAATTACACAGATTTCCAATATTGAAACCGTCAAACCGTCAACTTATTCTTAACCCCAATGGCAAATAGAGGTGTAATAGGGCTATAAATACTGGCATCGTAGCTCCCAAATGGAGGAACCGATTTTCATTTAGTTTTAAATTTGTTCGTAGTAAGACCCATATACAAGACAATGGTTCAATTCTAAGAGGGCCCATGTATGTGTATAATATTCAAAATTAATAATTATGTTGTAGATGTTTGAAGAGTGAGACAATAAAGACCGATTGTTTATTGGGTTACATTACGCACATTTTGTCATATCTGCCACGTGGTGGGGGAGGCATAAAACAAAATAAAACAATCATCTCATTTATTAATTTATTTGTTTTGCACGTTTAGGAAAGCGCTATCTTCCTAAATGCAGTAAATATAAACGATTACATTAATATTATTCAAGTAAATTATCTATGTAGTACAATCATGTAATATCGGTACAAAGTTATTCTCAAATAACATTTTACACTAGATGATGCCCACGGCTTCGCCCGTGTGTATTTAGGTTTGTAAAAATCTCGTGGGAAGTTTGATTTTCCAGAACAAAAAGTAGCCTATCTGTAGTAAGTAGTAACCCGTATACAAAACGGAAAAATTCCGTGGGATCCTTACGATTTCGGAATGCAATTCCTTACAGCATCAGGGTTGAGGAGTCGGACATGTACCTACTCGAGGTCATTCAACAATAAAGTCTTTAATTGGTATCCCCAATATCAATTTAAATAACCGACAGTGCCTAAATCCCATTAGTTTTGGGGATCAGATCCCCTACAGCATCAGGATTGAGGAGTTGGAATCCAAATTTTTTGTAGGACAGTGTCGCAATGTTTCTCTATCGATTAAAAAAAAATTACGCAAATCGGTTCAGAAATCTCGGAGATATCGGTGTACATAGGTAGAAAAACACAACTCCTCCTTTTTTGAAAGTCGGTTAATAAAGTAGCCTATGTTACTCCCTGGTTAATTCTCTACTTGTGTGTGAAAGTCCCGTCAAAATCGGTTCAGCCGTTCCAAATATTAGCCCGTTCAAACAGACAGACAGACAGACAGACAGACAGACAGACAGACAGACAAAAATTTTAAAAACGTGTGATTCGGTTATAGTATCGTTCAAATAACCATATGAGCTTAATATGAGGTAGTTATTTCGATATTACAGACAGACACTTCAATTTTATTTATTAGTATAGATAACCATAAACATAAAATATAATATTCTCATGAACACGGGTCTTCTCTCAAAATTAGAAGGATTTTAACCATAGTCTACCACGCTGGCCAAGTGCGGATTGGCAGACTATTCGGAGATTCTGTTAGAATAGAAAAAAAATTACAAACAGAAAAAAAGTTATAAAAATAAAAGCAGAATACTAAGAGCACCTGCGCCTGTACCGACACTAAGTTACCGAACGAACTATAGTTAGGTGCACCGCCCGACTCGTCAAAAGTCGGTGAACGAAGCCAGCGCCAGCGCCTCGCCGCGCCCTCGGCATTGGCCACTTCTATAATATTTAATATCTAATACCTATGATAATTTAATAACTTTAATCCTATTTTATTGTATCTTTAATATTTATCATTTTATTGTACCTAAAATTGTATTTGCAATACCCAGACAGGGTCTCATGTACCTACTTATATTTAGCTATAAGCACCCACCATCAATTAATGTAAATGTACATGAAAGCAAATAAATATTTGATTTGATTTGATTTGATTTGAAATATCAATTCTGAAACTCCCCACTAAAACATTGGATTTAGCATGGATACGTTTTGGTGGTAAACTAGCTGTAATGCTTGGTTTACACATAGTAAGTTGTCAAGTAGTTAACTAAATTTTAACTTAATTTTAAGCGATTTAATTTTAAGTAAGCGTTTTCACGAAACCAGACAAGTAATTTAGTAAAGCTCTCAAGTTCATACCGAGATGAACAGCGAAGTGCATGAAATAATAAACTCTGTAATTTTATAAGTGCTCAGTGAAGTCACAGAAGATATTAACAATGAAATTTTCAATGAAAAAACACTTTCCCGCGCGAAATAGCATCTCTAGTCACCGGCGGGGGTTGCGCGGGGTGCGGAGGGCGCGGCTACTTAACCGAAAAATAGACAAAATTCTATTCTACTTGTTTACTTGCATACTAAATTTTAACTTGCAACTTATTACTAAATTCACTGTTTACATGCATTATTTCACTTAAAATTAAGTTAAAATTTAGTTAACTACTTGACAACTTAATGTGTGTAAACCAAGCATTATTCTAGGCAGTTAAGTATTAAGCCGTGCAGAAGCCGTTTTGCATGGCGAACTAAGCCCGTTGGAGATCTCGGGTGGAATCACTAAATGAGGCTCCCGTACTTTAAAAACCAGCCAAGCGAGTCGGACTCGAGCACGAAGGGTTCCGTACCATTATGGCAAAAAAATCATGTCTGATGTATGATGATGAGCCCCTTAAATATTCATTTTATTCTGTTTTTTAGTATTTGTTGTTATAGCGGCAACAGAAATACATAATCTGTGAAAATTTCAACTGTCTAAGTGCTAACTATCACGGTTCATGTGATATCTAAGACTGGTGACAGACGGACGGACAGGCAGACAAACGCTCAGCGGAGTATTAGTAATAGGGTCCCGTTTTAACTTTTGGGTACGGAACCCTAATAAAAATGAAATAGGCTGGTGTAATTTGCTGTTATCCCTTGAGGAGTTCTGTCCTCTATCTCCAAAAACATTCAATAAACATAGCGAATACATTGTGGAAATACCTACCTACTGTTTCACGAAAATCCTGAAACATTACCAATTAGCAGCTTATTATTGGGCAATACGCAAAAAATCGGCATGAATCATGTTTTTCAGAACCAGCTCCGAAGTCCCAATATGTTTTGCATGTGAAAATTAACAGGAAACCAGCCGTAATGTCTTTTTTGCGTAGGTAGTAGGTACCTACTACCTAGTGAAATATGATAAATATTTTTTTCATGACGTGTTGTCTGTCGAGTTGTAAGTACACCTATCCGCATAAAATCGAAATCGAATCACCTCGGTGCCTCGGTTTTTCCGTCTGAAATATAGTTAATTTAGTTTACCTAATTTCTAATTCAATATTTGGTTTTGGGTCAACGTTCTACACCAAATACCAAAACAGGTTTGTAACTCATTACGTCTACGAGCTAGAGACCTGTGACCGGCGGACGGACAGACAGACAGACAGTAGAGTTCGGGTACGGAACCCTAAAAAACAGTCAAGTGCGAGTGGGGCCTCACTCTTTTAGGGTTCCGTACATAATTATGAACGATATAATATTTTGGGTCTAAGAAATATTTAATTTCCGTCTTCCGAGCAACAAACCGTGAAAGAAAAACCCAAAAAATGTTCGTTTGTTTTGGTCACAGCTTATAAACTATTTTTAACCCCCGACGCAAAAACGACGGGGTGTTATAAGTTTGACATGTCTGTGTGTATATGTGTGTGTGTGTGTGTCTGTCTGTTCCCCTGTAGCGCTCAAACGGGTGGAGTGTGGACCGATTTGAATGCGGTTTTTTTTGTTTGAAACATTAATTAGTCGAGAGTGTTGTTAGCTATGTTTGATGAAAATCGATCCAAAATGGCCGCCGCTACAAAATGGCAGATTACATATTTTTTCACAACTACCTTAGTATGGGTATCAAATGAAAGGGGTTGACTAGTAGAATAGCACTATGAAAATCCAAGATGGCTGCCGCCACCATTGATGTAAACGCCACAAAGTGGCAAATGTCGGGGGTTTTTTAAATTTTAAATTTATACTTGTATGAATCGTTGTTTTCAGTATTTGTTGTTTAAATAGAGCATGTGGTAGGTACATAATATATCGAAATATCATATTTCTAACTACATACTTAGTTTAGTTTTGAGATAGCCCCCGTCACAAACATGGTCTAAAACTGACAACTTTGATGGCCCCCTATTTCCTATCTACTACTAGGTAAGAGACTAATATCTACCTAAATCACTACATAGTATAAAACAAAGTCGCTTTCTCTGTCCCTATATCCCTATGTATGCTTAAATCTTTAAAACTACGCAACGGATTTTGATGCCGTTTTTTTAATAGATAGTGTTTCAAGAGGAAGGTTTATAAGTAGAAAAATTGGACCCGGTAGGTGGCGCTAATAGCGGGCAGGACGACGTCGGCCGGGTCCGCTAGTAATAAATAATTTGGGTTTTTTTTAAGATTGCATCAACTTCATGGGGTTAAATGTTAGTTCCAATATTTTGATCAAATAGGTATCACAACTACCTACCTACTAATGTGCTACTAATACCACAGAATACCTACAATAGGACTTACAAGCTAATACATAGGTACTTACTTTAAAACTGAGTAAGTAGGTATACCTGATTTTTGGCAAAGCTATTTCCCTATCCAGATAAATCCTAGGTGATAAAACCTCCCTGTCGTTTTTAAAATTCAATGAATGATTTCAATTAATGAGGAAACATAGCTACCTACCTACTATGGTCAATATAATTATCTAATCAAAATGCTAATAAAATGGACAACAAACAAGGAGTTATTTTGATTGAGGTAGTGCGCTACGTTGTTTATTCTTGGAATTGTTTGTAAATCTCACGGGTTTGTGTAAAAAAATGTACCTAAACGTGTCTCTGGAACTACGCAATAAACTCTGGCAAATACCAATACAGTGAAAAAAGATGTTTGTTATTTAAATGTTATTTAAACGGCGCGGGCGATTCAATTGGAGACCATCGATCTCGTAGTACGACGATCATAATAACAAACAACACTTTATTTACTGACCGCGTGCGTATTATCGGCTATCAACTTATCACTGGTAAATGGTAAATACCTACCTACTTAAGAGCCCTCTCCATGGCAGCGACAAATCGTTGGTGAGTGGAGTCTAAAACAGTGATTTCTGCATTTAGAGAGCGAGACGTCTTCAATAAAGAAGAGTACTAATAATATATACATAAATAAATAATAAATTAATTAAATAAATACATTTTGCTTGAGATATCATGATTTTTAGTGAAAAACAGCAAAGTAAAAAGATGCAAATCTAGGTTTGGTATTTCGCCTATTTTAGCAAATATTTGGCAATTTTTTACATGAACTAAAGACATTTGTAATTATTATGAAGTAACCTATGATAAGACTTCAGTCGTTTTTACCCGACTGGGTTATGTGTTTCACCTGTATGTATGTATGTCCATTCCTATGTCCGCGTGTAACTAATCAACGGCTCAACGGATTTTGATAAATGATACGTCATTAGATTTGTCTTCATGACGCGAGTGTTATAGGGTACCTAAATTTAAAAAAAAATTAAAATGGCGGACTTAATGCGCTTTAATGTGCGAGCTGAAAAAAAATTTTTTCTTCAAGACCCTCGAGTGCGGTATCAAAATGAAGGGATTTAAAAGGCAAATACAAAAATGTATACAATTATATATTTGAACATAAGTTGGAGTGATAAATCATAGAAAATGACCGTTTCCTATGTCAGTTCGTAACTACTCAACGACTCAACTTATTTTGATAAATGATACGTCATTAGATTTGTCTTAACAGCGCAAATGTTACTGGGTACATAAAATTAATAAAAATTCAAAATGGCGGATTTTATGCACTTTAATGTGCGAGCTGAAAAAAATTTTTTTCCTCAAGACCCTCGAGTGGGGTATCAAAATAAAGGGCTTTAAAAGGCAAATACGAAAATATATACAATCTATATGTTTGTAATCAGTTTGGAGTGACAAATCATAGAAAACAAAATAAATAACAACTACTCTGTGAGTAAATTGGTGGTAATTTATTTAAGATCCCTTCCCACTCCACTCTACTACATTCCACATAATCCCCCCTACACCTCCCCCCTTCCCATCAATTATTGTAGCACTAATAAGTAATTTAACCTTAAATCGCCTAACACTAAAATAATACAATAATATTATGAAGGACCTTATTAAAGTTTCCAGTGTTCAACAGATGGCGCTAATAGTGGTCTTAAACGCGCTATTACCTACACGCGGAGTGACACAGGCCTGTTCCTTGTAAAAATATGCATCTAAAAATTTTTCATAGTTTTGCACTAAAAACCAAGAAATAAATTACGTAATTAAAAAAACTAAAAACCCGACTGCGTAAAACAAACTAGTTCTGGTAACTGAAAAGCAAAAAACAAGCTTTGTACTTTATAAACTAGAATTTGATAAGATCATAAACATAATTAATGTTAGAAAATGTATGGCAGGCGGGGGCATTACTTAGCCAACTACTCAGGACTATTAGTTCGCCCCCGCATGCCATATATTTTCTAACATTAATTATGTTTATGATCTTATCAAATTCTAGTTTATAAAGTACAAAGCTTGTTTTTTGCTTTTCAGTTACCAGAACTAGTTTGTTTTACGCAGTCGGGTTTTTAGTTTTTTTAATTACGTAATTTATTCAATTTTCTAGTTTCTTATATAGTTTATTTACGCACGAAGTTGCCCCAAAATTTGCCCAAAAATAGTGATTTTTCAAGCGTCATAACTTTCAAAATAAATATAATTTTACTAATATTTTTATTTTATGGCATAGATAATGGAGATATAAATTGATATCTGGCTTAACCTTAGACCTATTGCGACAAATATGAATAATAGGCGTAATACGTTTGTATGGAGAAGCGCGTGAAGAGAGCGGCCTTAAGTCCACTCAATTGCCGATCGGTTCATTCATGTTGAATCGCAATCAATAATAATAACTGGTAAATACCGCCTTCGATGACGGTAGATATAAATAAAATTACACTTTGTAGGTTAGGTTAGGTTACACTACTTAAAATATTAAGATTTCAATCGTACAAGAAAACCTTTTTCAGTGGTGATGGTTACATTCGTCATATATTCGTAGGTACTTACCTACTCAATGCTACCAGCACTCGTAGACCGCCAAATGACGTGATAACGTCTTATAAATCTATGAACGTCGGCCGCACGCACGAAGAAGCACGACTCATTGTCATGTACTTACCGCGTGCAGCGAGAGCGCGGAAAAAGCTATAGAGAAGGCACGATTGGCCGACATAGCCGAGCGTGCAAGCGAGAGCGCAGAACAAGCGATAGAGACTCATTATGACGTTATCAGTTATCCTTATCATGTAAAATTATCGTCCGTAAACTGACTTTACAGACAACCAATTTTTTCTATAGAAGCTACCGGCTACCGCGTCATGGTAATTGGAATATTGGACAATCATAGTAAATGTTGTGAAACTGATATGCCTACGCAATGCCTACGTGAGCAGTGAGCAGTGAGCAGTGGAACCCTTCCGAGGCCACATCTCGGGTCGACGTCGCTTATCTATTTCGATTTCTATATCTAATGGTTAGCTTGTTCGGCTGCGGGGCATAGAACCCGAAAGATTCAAATACCGAGTTACTGAGTTTTTCTGTCAAGACTCAAGACATTCTCAGTCGCAGCACGGAGTTGGGAAGTCGGTGGTGGTACACCCCCAGTGCCTCGGTGAGCACGTAAAGTCGTCGATCCTGATTCCTGCCTCTGATCTCTCTCCAGTCATGTCGACTCCCTGACTCCCTGCCCATCAGACGTCTACGAGAGTGGGTTAGTTATTGCGCCTGTGTACGCACACACTTGTGCGCTATAATATCTCCTGCGTAGTTGATTAGTGTCCGTTGAGATCGGCCACTGTGGTCTGTGGCCGACATTCGGTTGGGACTTGGGAGAGCATAAAATCATTTAGCCCCCTCTACACTACTCGCGAAGTTGATCGAAGGCAACGTCGCTTCGCCTCGGGCGACTTCCAATCACTGTCGGTTTTTTGCGACCGAGTCAAAGAACTTTGCGAGTTGTCTCCAAGTTACACCAAGCGTCTCACCTCACTACACTACTCGGCGTACTTCAGCTAACGCATTGAGGTTGTACTGTTCACACGTGGATGCACACACAATATTTTAGATATCTACTACATACATTGAGTGCTACCTGGTCACAGGAACAAGTTATTTTCTTTCTGGAACCCCTACAAATACTTGCAATAGCAGCTGTCTCTCGAACGTTAATCATGTTATTAGCGTGCGGGCGACTCACGACGCGACGCGACGTCTGAGCGCCTCGCGACGTTGCACGAGTGTGTAGTCACGTTCTTCGGACTGCGATCGAATTTGACGAGCACTTCGTCGAGACAACTTGGCGAGTGGTGCAGAGGAGGATTTAGGATTCGAGGCGTCCAACCGGACATGTCACCACGGTCCATGGACATTCCAACCCAGTGCCCCGCCTGTCGTTGAAGGCGGCGTTAACACATCCGAGAAGAGCCAATGCACTGGACGGACATCCCAGGACCTATGAGGGTCCGCGCGGAAGACCACGGTACGGATCGTCGCAGTCGCGCGAGGGCCTCTCGCAGCGTCTCGAATCATCGCACATCGCATCTCCAAGGAAGATCTGCGGGACGCTGCGACGGCTCACTCCAGTAGGTACTTATAACCCGGCGCCCGCCCGCCGCCGACACTCTGTCACGAACCGCCACCGAGCGCACTGTACGTTGGCTTTTACGCACTTTTGATAAGTAAATCGTAAACGTAATTTTAAGTATTTTTTTTAACTAACTGGTGATCATGAATCGAACGGTTTTCATTTTGCTGGTTGCCTGCACGCTGTCCGCGATGACTGCGGTTCCTAGACTTAGGGTGAGTGCTTTATAAAGTTTAGATAGGTAGTTGGTTAGGTCTGTACCGATTTTGTTTTGTATGTAAACAAACAATTTTTATGTTTTCATAATGTGAGGTTGCTAATTGCTATGAGTTGTGAACAGTGCTTATAAAATTATCATTTATCGTCATAAATTCATTTCTTTAGATCTTTCAAAATGAGTAAGTAAGTAAGTAGGTACCTACTTAAGTTTATTTAGAGACAATTTAATGAGTCACTTTCTATTGTTTTAAATACCTAACTCCATAAGTCATGTTACCTATCTCGTGCGCGCTGGCTGGTTTTGATAAAACTTTCGTTTGTATTTTATTTTATACCTATAATATATGGAGGCTGATGAACTGATGAAAATAATCCACTATCTAAATAATTTCCACGTGTATTTTCCTTATTTAAGTTTACTGCATAATACTTACCTACTTATATTATAATAAATATTATGGCTTATCATTACTTTCTAGAAAGTAAAAACAACGGAGTTCTTTTAGATAAGCGATGAGAATTTAACTGTACCTACTGTGTTTAAGACATACGAGGCGTCCATTATCATCATTAAGTAGAGTACATTCTGTCTTCCACATACAATACTTGTAAAATTTATTGCCGTTCAAAAGTGTACAGCGTATAGGACTTTGAAGTAGTAGTGTAATGCCGTGTGCGTAAATGGAGTTATCATAAACCATGATTCACGACGTTTTCCCGAAAGTTAGTAACCGCCAATCTTTATAGGCGCTCTGAACAGGCGGCGAGTGTAGGTGTTGAACTAGCGCATATTGCAGTCGATTTTCATGTCACCGATAGCTGTAACATCGCGTCGTCCGCGTCGTCCTGCTTGAGCGAACTCAACGCAAATGCGATGCGATGCCGCGTGCGAATATAGGATCTAGAATTCTAGACTCTAGACGTACATATTTGGACTGTACGGCGACTGGAAAATTACACTATGTATGCAGTTCCATTGCAATTGACAAGTGCACTGAAACTTCCGTCCGACTCACAAAATATGTCCGCGACAAAGAAACTGTTGTTGTCCTGGCGTACATTATCTCTACACTAAAATAATTTGACAGAACTAAATTTAGTACTTACCTATCTTTCACTATATCTCTTTCACAATATTCCCTGCGTTTAATAATTTATACGAAAAATTAAAGAAAGTACCTATATGTGTTTTGTATACCTACTTACTTGTAGTACATTGGTACTTTAACAATTGTGTTTTGACAAAAGTTCGGATGTTATAACGAAACGAAAATCGAACAAACATACGAAAATCGCTAAAATAATAAAACAAACGATCGCATTCGTTTTGTAGTACTTATCCAGTTTTGTCCGTAACTCACGTGTATTCGCTTATATTATGGAGCTTCAAAGAGCTTGACATTTTCGCGCGACCGCCGCGTCGCATCTCATTAGCTGGGTCCACACCAGACGATCCGTCGCGCTCGGATCGCACGCGGCAGGAGCGCGATCCAAATGTGCAGGCGGTGTACAATACAATACAAGCACATGGATCGCGCGCGGCACGTCCACACCGCCTGCACATTTGGATCGCGCTCCTGCCGCGTGCGATCGGAGCGCGACGGATCACCTGGTGTGGACCCAGCTATTCGCATTGAGCTGGCTCACGTAGGAGAGCATACGTAGTATATAGTTATTAGTTCATTATAAATCTAGTTAGGTCTTCATTTCTTACTATGTTACGGGTCTATTTCATTTGAATTGTAATTTCGTTGCCCGACCGGCCTGTTTATATGGACCGACGACATCAGACGAGTCGTAGGGAGCCGCTGGATACAAGCGGCACAAGACCGCGATGTGTGGAAGTCTCATGACCTATGTCCAGCAGTGGACGTCTGTCGATTGATGAAAACGACGACTGCAATGTTACCGGCCAAACCCGATTTAAAGAGGAATTAGTTTCGACGGTCAAACCGACCCCAGTACGAACAGTAATCCTTTTTCAATTTCTTATAATTTGATAGCAGGCCTAAGTTTTGCATGCAAAGTAAGGATAGTTATTCGATTCATTCTAAAACCCATCTGACTTTATGGTATACAGATCTAGTGAACTGCCAGCAAATCCTACAATGTAACTATTACCACAGCCTTGAAATATATCTTTAAACTGTGCTATTACCTACAGGCCTATTTACGAGCCTAGAATAGTATAGACTATGCTCATAATTACTGCCAATGCTGCCTGCTTTGACGTTCACGATCATGACGCATGATCCAGCCATTGCTTCGCTCAACCATATTCGAGGGAACGTAACAACCCACACCACACGACACCACCACAGAAATGTTTAAAGAGAGCGTGACATACTTAGCCTTAGGCTCCAAGAAGAATACTCGCCTCGTGGTCCCTTCATCACCTATTCGATCGACCTCCGCGAGCGGTCGCGGAGGTCTCATTGTAACACAGAATAATAACTAGTACCTAAAGGTGATTGTAATGAGAACCTCCTCCCTTTTCAGAAATCGGTTAAAACATAAGGGGTGCGCTACCACTAATAAATGCCTACCGTCCTGTTTTATGGCTAAACTGCTGAACCGATTTTGATGACACAGTATGTACCTAGTTTGCATTCTCACAGACTTGCGAAGGAGAAAATTTCGATCGCGTTGACACAACATTTCCATGGCAGTAGATGCGACATGGGTGAGACGCGGCGCGCGGCGCAACTTATCAGTAATGCGTTTTCGACTATGTATATGAGTCAACGGCCAACGCGATAAGTTGCGTGTGTTAAAAACTAGTAAAAACTGATCTTCCCGTGTGAGAATAGGCTAGAGATTACGTCATAACTCATAAGAGTTCAATCGTGTTATCAAACCTACGCACGATGTTTATAATATTTACTTACTTTTACTTACTTACTGGTTTTGTCTTTAAAAAGAGAGGTGGCATGCTGCAGTGTAAGAAAGGGGGGGGGGGGTACGGTAGCCAGTGTACCTAATTAATATTACCTAATTAATATATATTAAGTGTGTAGTGTAGATACCTAATTCCAATTTAGGATACGATATTCGGAGACGAAATTATAGGTAGTTTACTAGCGACCAGCCCCAGATTCGCACGGGAAGTAATTACCCGCTACCCCACCATACATTATTTTGTTATATCTCAAAGGGATATATCTCAAAGACAGCGTTTTCGATGAAAGCTCCCAGGCGGTTTGACTTTTTCCAACATTTTCGTTTTTCAACAATTATCGTCATAATATTTCAACCAATTTATATCAAACTTTAACAAATTAACTATACACATACCTTCCTCATGAATCACTCTGTCTACTGGTGAAAACCGCATGAAAATCCGTTCAGTAGTTTTGAGTTTATCGCGAACAGACAGCCAGAGACGGGGGGCATTTGTTTTATAATTTGTAGTGATAGTGATGACTGATGATTCATGATACAGGATACTGATAGTGATAATGCATTGTCAGAGTTATCAGTGGCGGACTAAGCACACGGGGGCGTTAAGGATCCCTTAGCGTAAGACGTCACCTAAATCGAGGAAAAAAATGAAGATGGTCAACGACCTGCAACTGCGTTTTACGTAGTGGTACAACTTCCTGTTTACATGTTACGCGATCGACCACGTGATGGTGGGTTTGGTTTCCCGTTTCGCCATTCATAGAACGATTCGGTACTTACATGCCTTAGTTACGGCCGTGGGTACACCAAGCACTAAAAGTTTCAAAGCTTGTATCTATTGGAAACCCAACATGGGTTTCCAATAGATACAAGCTTTGAAACTTTTAGTACTTACTTTTATAACATTATTTTGCAATAATTTCCTAACAAAGTAGTGTTATAATGAACTTTTTTAATTTTTTTTAAATATTATAGATGTATGTGAATAAAGTAGTCCAATATATGACACATTTTTATTCTTAATCGGGATTTTAAGATATGAGTTTAGATAAAGTAGTGTATGAAACTCTACATAATTAGGTATTAAAACACTCGTGTAATACCATTAAAAAACTCACCTGCCGCTCGCTAACTTTAAACTAATACTCGTGTTTTAATAACCTCTATTATGCAACCGTTTCATAAACTACTATAGTGTAATAATTCTTATGGGAAATGACATGTATTGACTTATGGGAATGACATAATGAGACGTCAGTTTACTGCATCGAATTAAAAGTCGGAGTATAGATAACTTTGCTGGGAAGGAATCACCTACCAAAGCTAGCCACGTGATGTTAGATTATACTTACAGTTAATTAATGATACCTTTTACTTGTCTGAAATGATAAGCTGATAGATCACCATAAGGCATAAATTATACCTAATTATACCTACTTTTTGATTTACATAATAATACCTATGTGATTATGTTTCTCATTCATATTGGTAGTTAAATACTACCTACAAGTATAAAGTATTTTATGTAGGTGTTTGTACTTCGATTAATGTAAAATCTCTGTATCTATCCTACTATTTACTGTAAACTTTAAAATACTTTAAATAGGTAACGCCGATAAAATGTATAGATAAGTACCTACTTAACTACCAACTCGCCTGTTGCATACAAAAAGCATGCTTGTGGCATAAAGAAATAAGTTTCCCTGCCAGCTTACATAGCTACATACTGAAAGACAAAATAATACAATGAATCGTTCCGGCGAAATAAAATACAAGTGTAAATTGAAAATTTAAAAAACCCCCGACATTCGCCATTTTGTGGCGGCAACCATCTTGGATTTGCAATAGTGCTATTCTACTAGTCAAGCCCTTTCATTTGATACCCATATTAAGGGATTTGTGAAAAAATATGTAATCCACCATTTTGTAGCGGCGGCCATCTTGGACCGATTTTCATCAAACATAGCTAAGAACACTCTCGACTAAATCACCTTTCGAACAAAAAAAACCGCATTCAAATCGGTTCACCCGTTTGAGCGCCACAGGGGAACAGACAGACACACACACACACACACACACACACACACACACACACACACACACACACAGACACGTCAAACTTATAACACCCCGTCGTTTTTGCGTCGGGGGTTAAAAAGTATAACAACACAATATTTAGGTACAGTAAATATTGACATAGGTATTTTTGCATGTTTAAATTGATCACTTGACCTATGTGTCCTGCTGGGGTAAGACCCGGCTGGTCTCGTCACTATAGAACGATCGCGGCGAGCTCAAAGATCAAATTCCTTCATTGAGCGAAAAAAACAGATTAGGTACAACGCCTGTGGTAAATTAACGCCTTTAAATTATACAAAACATTGTTCGTAACATTGTTTCTAACACATTATTCGTGTTATGTGGCACTTTAAATAAATAATAGTTTAAAAAAAACTAAAAAACACGCTTTTTATAGAAAATCAAACTAAAAAATAGAAAATAAATTTTAATAAATATAAATTAATACTAGTGTGCATAGGAAAAAAATGTATTTTATTTAAAAATATCTTAAAAGCACCCCGCTTTTAAGATATTATCGAAATGATAATCCTCTATACACCCATGCACCCCACGCTTTTTTAAAATAAAATACATTTTTTCATATGCACAATATTATTAATTTATATTTATTAAAATTTATTTTCTATTTTTTAGTTTGGTTTTCTATAAAAAGTGTGTTTTTTAGTTTTTTTAAACTATTATTTATTTTCTACTTTTTAGTTTGGTTTATTTATAAAACACAAAAAAAATCATGTCACTTAAAATACAACAGATATTAATTATTAATAAATTATTTTATTTGTTTTTTATTGTAAATCGTACAATATGATTAAAGTAAATAAGTACTTATTAATAATATTATTATTTTGTTTTAATATTGTTTTATCTTCGCATTCGTGCGTTTTGTGCTTAGATTTTAGTTGTGTGTGACATCTATTCTGTTTATCCTAGTTACGGTTAGTTACCGTGCGATTTTGAATGTTTATTGTTTTTCCTTACCGACGACTTTTGATAAATGAACACAAAATCTTATTTTCCAAATTGAATAATGAACTAATCTTATCAAATTAGTGTATTGTCATCAGTCCTCGATAAATCTACAAAGTTTGAATGAAATCTGACCGTTTAAAGTGGGTCAAAATCGCGTTCAAAGAAGTCGGTTACAAACATACATACAGGTGAAGCTAATATAAAGCGTGTAAAAATGACAACAACGTTTGTCGCTAACTATTGCGAAAGTCTTCATGAAATTACTTTGTACATTTTCTAGGAGCACCTTAGAGACATTACTTTGTGGTCCAATCTTATCACGTAATAAACAATATCATTTTTATTTGACCTAATTGACCTATTCCTATAGGTATAAGTCCCAGGTCGGGTTCGGATCATAAAAATCTTGGGGATTTTCTTGCTATCGTTCGGCACCTAATCTCTTTCCGGTCGTACCACTCGTGTTTCCGTACACACTTGTGCTCTAAAGTATCTCCTGTGTATTTGGCTATTCAACGCCTCTATTGTTATTGACCGTCGCGCCGCGGCCAAAATTCCGTCGGGAGGACAATATACCTATTATAAAGTACGGTTCAAGCCGCTGGGTTTAGTAGAAACTTGAGATTTTGCATGAAGGTACACCCTGGAAAAATTTAAGGATATTCAGAAATTCCACCAGAGCGGAGGCGTGGCGGGTCAGTGTTCCATATTGCACAAGCATCGAGCCACGCCTCTCGCAGCTCGTGTCGCTGCTCCCGGTGCGCACGCTGCCTAGCCATGGATAGAGCGTGGCGGGCGCGGGCACGCGGGCGTGCCGCCTGCCGCGTGCGCCGGACGCCGGACGAGCGGCGCGGCCGGATACGCTCAAGGGCGCGTCGCGACGCGTGGTATGCCCGTAGTTCTAGTTCGTAGTTCGTACTTCGCACCACTGCGACCGCGGACATCCGATGACATCACTATTCACTGATAGTGATCACCAATCATCATAATTTATGTACCTTCCTAAAGAGTTTGGTCCTAATGGCCAATTGCCTAGGACTACTGTATAAACTATAGCTTGTCCGAATATTAGTCCGATTCACTGTTAGCACACCTGGCAGCATCAGGATTGAGGAGTTGGAACCAGAATTTTTTATGAGACCATCTCTAATCATGGTCCAATTAACATAAATAGATGCCCGCGACTTCGTCCGCGTGGACTTTGTTTTTAAAATTCCTGCGGGAACTCTTTGTTTTTCCTAAGCTCTTTTGAGCTCATACAGTGGCGTAACTATACCGATGGGGGCCCGTGGCAAATTAATCAGATGGGGCCCCTTCTGCTCAATAAGTATAAAGAAGCTTAACTAACGATAAATTATTCATTTTATTTTAAAATAAATCATGTAAGTACGTAAAGAAGGTACATAAAACGCTATTAAAATTAGTTGTTTTTCTAGTAACTTTTAATTTAAAGAGCATGGATGAACATTTTGGTTAGTTTATGAACATTTTGTTCTGTAACAAAAAATGTAATGCAATTTTCGCCTTATGGTGCTGCCACACCGCAGTTACAAATGTTAGTAAACATTATTGTTAGTTAACATTTTGTCACAAATGTTAGCAAAGTTCTAAATGTTTTCATGTTTATGAAACATTTTTAACAAATTTTTATTAAACATTTTGCAACAAGTATAACAAATTATAACATTTGTTAAACAACATTAACCTGGGCGACTGCGGGACGTGCGGAACGCAAGAGACGCCCGCGCAACATGCAACAATGTTAAACGTGTTTTATGTTGCAGCTACGTTCCTTATGGTTAATGTTAATGCCCAAAAATGATTTAAACTATGCGATAATTATCACCGGTAAAAACCGCAAAGAGCTGAGTGGTTCTACGCCTTTTTTGTGTTACTATGTGGCCCACACATACGGTTAACGGCGGTATATGCCGTATATGCCCGTATATTTATTTGACTAGAGGATGTCCGCGACTTCGTCCGTGATTTATGTTTTTGAAAATGCCATGGAAACTCTTTATTTTTCCTAAGCTTTTTTGAGCTCATACTGTTAAAAGTCACGCTGGAAACGTAAAATGGAACTGCAGTAATGAGTATTAATTTTTAATAGCTCTTTCCCATCACTAAAGTTTTCCCAATGAAAGTCTCATCAAAATCGGTCCAGCATTTTGGAGACAGACAAACACAAATTGCAATGCACTCTAGATGATAATCCAGATACCCAAATGGTCTAAGATCCCGCTATACAACGACCTTCACCGAGATGTTTATTTGATGAAACGTATTTTATATTTAATTTAACATGTCAATAAAATTACATATGGGTTGCCTAACAAATTTCAGTCCAGGATATGATTAATTAATAAATAAAAAATTAATTTTTTTTTTAACATTTCACCGGTTTGATTATTAGACAAATTCTATACCAATCGAAAGTATGATGCCCATAGAATATGCAAACGTTAGGTTGCTTCTTTTCCGGTCACAACTCTCGGGTAGCCAGGTGTAAACAGGTAAATCGATACTAGCATTTTGCACCGGTCTGATTATTGAATTAAAATTAAATGAAAATAAAGATGATTTCATTATGAATTTGTCTAATAATCAAACCAGTGAAATGTTAAATTTTTTTTTTTCAATTATTAATTAATCATATCCTGGACTGGAATTTGTTAGGCAACCCATATGCAATATACTTATTGACGTATTAAATTAAATATAAAATACGTTTCATCAAATAAGCATCTCGGTGAAGGTCGTTGTATGGCGGGATCCTATACTAAAAGGTTCCTGTGCAATCCGGGTTCCAAGTTATATGGAATACTGAGAGTTGTGATGACTGTAATTTCTGAACTACAAAACTGATGATCTTGAAATATTTACGAAATTTCTTTTTATTTTCTAAAGTATTTCCTTTCTAACGAAATAAGAATGAATGAAATCGGACTACCTATTAATGAATTACAGCTAAGTACACATTTTAACTTTCATCCCCTTTTCCAAGGGAACCATGCAGAATTTTGAGATAAAAATTATATATGCTACTTCCGTAGTATAAATTAAAATCGCGTTAAGTTTCATTTCAATCCATTCCGTAGTTTTTGCGTGATGCATGCACAAACATACAGACAAACAGATTTTTTCACAACAGAAATTGCTTTTTTACGTTCTATTACTTATCCTTACTGTCTTACAGTGATTTTTTTTTGCAAATATCTTTAATGTACAGACACGGCAGTTCTAAGATTTTATTATGTGTATAGAATATATTTTGTCATTACCGAAAGAAGAAAAAATGGTTACAAAGAAAGAAGATGGTTGACGGTATCTCTCCCAACGTACCAACACGTACGTTCCCGTCGAGCTCGCGGCGGCGCACACTGGCGAACGTAGATGTGGCCACTTTAACGCTATGATTCTCCTGTTAAACTTCTTTGATGTGCCAAAATTTACCGCCACCCGACTTAACGTCAAATGCTACGGTGGTATATGGCTATTGACAATACCATATCCTGATAATCGTAGCTACACCTACGGTTTACGGCGGTACATGCCGTATATGCCCGTATATGTGGCCGCTACATTACCAGTGTGGGAGCATTGAAAACATCTAAAAAATATCACAAATGTTGTTAATGTTATAAATGTTAGCAATGTTAAATAATGTTTATGCAACATTTCTAACACCAGTGTAGCAGCACCATTAGAACAAAATGTTAACTGCTATTAAAAGCTTCTATCTTGTACAATTTCTGAAATAAGTTTTTATCAATTTCAATTTTGAAAATGATCGCTTGGCACTAGCCGTAGTCACATGTAGAAATTATTAAAAATAACAGAAAAGCAGTCCACACTTCAGGGAAGCTTCAAGAAATAAAATTATTAAAGATCATTGATGATAAATACCTAATTAATATATTAAATGTTAGGATACTCTGGTGCTCACGGCCCTCTCGGGTCGGGGGCCCCTTTCGGCTCGGGGCCCGTGGCATTTTGCCGAAATGCCACCCTGTAGTTACGCCACTGAGCTCATACCTTGCTAAAAACTGTTAAAAGTTCACTGGCGGATGTTTAGGCAAATTAAAATGTAGACATTCTCCAGTGAAAGTTCCATCAAAATCGATCCAGCCTTTCAGATAATAGCCGGTAATCTTTAAAGTATCTCCTTTCAAAAAAAAGAATGAATGGCCATGATGATCGGACCACGCATTAATGAATTACAGCCAAGTAGGTAGGTACACATTTTGACTTTCATCCCCCCTCCCAAGGGAACCGTGCGAAATTTCGGGATAAAAGTATCCTATATTATGTTACTCCGTAGTATAAACTTGAATCATGCCAAGTTTCATTTCAATCCATTCAGTAGTTTTTTCGTGATGCGCGCACAAACATACAGACAAACAGATAAACAGACAGACAAATTTCAAAAATAGCTTTTTTACGTTCTATTATTATTTTATTTATTTTTATTTTTTTTCGTTCGTTCGTTCGTTCGTCTCAACCAATAGACGTCCACTGCTGGACATAAGTCTCTTGCAAGGATCGCCACAGCACACGATCTTGTGCCGCCTGATTCCAGCGGCTGCCAGCGACTCGCTTGAGATCGTCTGTCCAACGAGTGGGGGGTCTACCTGCGCTTCGTTTACTGGTGCGAGGTCGCCATTCAAGCACCTTGGGACCCCAACGTCCATCGGTTCTTCGAGCAATGTGCCCCGCCCATTGCCACTTCAGGTTCGCGACTCGATGAGCTATGTCGGTAACTCTGGTTCTCCTGCGGATCTCCTCATTTCTGATTTGATCCCGCAGGGATACTCCGAGCACAGCTCTCTGATCTCTCCATCGCCCTCTGAGTGACCCTGAGCCTTCTTATGAGGCCTACGTTATTTACTACATTTCTTACTTTTTTTACTTATTTATTATTTTGCAAAAATCTTTAATATACAGATACGGCAAGTTATACGATTTATACATTTATGTATAGATTATGGTCCGCATTGGATCAGTCGCACCCGAACGAGATAAATTAGCTTCCTATTAAAATTATGTTTACTTATAAGTACTTATTTCATAGCGAATTTACATTCTATAATTTTCAGCTTTTTATTATGGGCAAATATAAGCACAAGTCGCATTTAAATCTTCAATAGGTACAGTTCAGTCAGTCAGTGTGCGATCAGCATTATTGAACACTGATTGTATAGGTAGTCGTTATTTGAGACACGCTTATCGTTTACTGAGGTTGGTTATCAATATTCTGTGACAGTGATAACTGATAACACACTATATTGTAACTTTATCAATTTTGGCTAAACGAAAGCTGTACGCTTTCATTAAACCGAAAAATCGTCTAAGTCCGCGTCGGACCTTTATTACAGTTCCGTATATAATATAGTAAGTAATACCACAGCCTTGAGTAGTATTTTTTTAAACTGTGGTAGTAGGTACCTACTTATTAATATGACCTATTAAAAATGTTCGTTTGTTTTGGTAACAGCTTACAATCTACGGTAATGAATCGGTATTTTCAATAACGACGGGGTAATAGGTAATAATAATAAAAAATTTACTTACGACTTACGACGCCCGACGCAAAAACGACGGGGTGTTATAAGTTTGACGTGTCTGTGTGTGTGTGTGTGTGTGTGTGTGTGTGTGTGTGTGTGTGTGTGTGTGTGTGTGTGTCTGTCTGTTCCCCTGTAGCGCTCAAACGGGTGAACCGATTTGAACGCGGTTTTTTTTTGTTTGAAAGGTGAATATTAGTCGAGAGTGTTGTTGGCTATGTTTGATGAAAATCGATCCAAGATGGCCGCCGCTACAAAATGGCAGATTAAATTTTTTTTCACAACTCCGTAGTAGAATAGCACAAACTAGTAGAATAGCACTATGCAAATCCAAGATGGCCGCGATCACAAAATGGCGAATGTCGGGGGTTTTTTAAATTTTTAATTTATTTTGTAAAAATTATCTTATACTGACAACTTTGCCGGCCTCCTATTTCTTTTTGAACCGAACATTAATTTGATATTCCGGTTTTGGTCAACATTTTATACAAGATCAGTCACTCATTCCGTCTGAGATTAAGTAGTCGTCGTTCTACATAATAGGGATTAATAGATAGATAGAAGAGTGAAATTAATAGGGCTCCGTTTTGCCCTTTAGGTACGGAACTCTAAAATTAATAAACTAGATAAGACTCCCGTAAACGGTAGGTATAGTCATATGGAGTCTCTGTACTGTATACTAACAACTCAACTGCTAGAATACTGAATATACCTTTACATAGTTTAGTCATTAATATCAAAGTGAAAACAGCCTCGAGCAACGTCTCAAGAGCGTTTCGCTCTTCGCTGGGTGGTTCTAGTTGGGCCGAGCGCAGAAAATACAAATGCCATATTTTTAAATATATAGTACCCAGTACATACGACTAAGTAGTATCTACTTAGATACGGGTTACCAGCAGCTTACATCCGGTCTATTTCATACTTATGTATCAAACTCTTTTTTTCGTAACTGGGGAAATCTATGGGAAATCTATAGACATCCGATATGGGGGAGTAATCATGTTAAATGTGGGAATACTTACCTCGTAAATGTCCAAGGATGTACATATAACATCAGTTCAAACCAGAAAAAAAAAACCGGTCAAGTCCGAGTCAGACTCGCGAACCGAGGGTTCCGTACTCCAGAAGTATAAGTACAATCTGTTTTTCATTAGTTTGTCTTAAAAGGTAAGGTGCTAATTAAGCTAGGCCTCTGAATTGTATGAGCGCTCATACAACTCAGAGGTCTATCTTAATTGACTCAACTATGTATGTATGTATGGGGACATCCTTTAATTTCCAACTTTTTTAGTTTTTGGAATTTTTCCTTTATTTATGCTGTAAGACCTGGCTTTTTGCCAAATTTCGTAATTCTAGGTCAACTGGAACTACCATTTAGGTTTTCGACCCAAAACCTATAGGGTACTTACGGTTGACCTTTGTCAATTTGATTTGATTTGTCAATTTTGGTCAAAAGCAAGGTCTTAAGTACAGATCAAGTAAAGGAAAAATTCCGAAAAATAAAAAATGTTGAAAATTAAGGTAAATTTTGGTACTTACAAGTTTTCGTGAAAATCTTGCCCATATCTTTTTATTGTGTGGACTCAGGACCTTAATTTTAATACACCTAATAGGGATATTAGACATTAGTATCTGGTATAAATTTCAACTTGCTAGGTCCACCCATTCCTGAGAAAATCGGTGGTGACACACGGACAGACAGACGGACAGACGGACAGGCGGACAAGAAAGTGATCTTATAAGGGTTCCTTTTATTACCTTTTGAGGTACGGAACCCTAAAAGTCCTGATTCACTAACTGAACTCATCAATACCCAAATCTTTGTACCTATAGAAAGCTGAGATTAAATAAATAAATAATAAATAAATAATAATAAAAAATAAAAAATATTGTGCACAGAGGTTTTCTTTATAATGTAGGTAAGTATGTAGGTACACAAGAAATATAAGGTCGCATTTTTTGAAACTCCCGCGGGATAATGAATTTCTAATTCAGAAGCCGCGAGTGGTCGCCAGTCTATGGGATAAGTAGCATTGCATGATGATCCCTATTTTGGCTTGTACTGGGGAAAATAGTTTGCCGGTTCTTGGGTAGGTACTAGGTACCTACTCCCTATCCGAGATTTTAAGCTGAAATCACTAGTACTAGCTAATGTACAGGGCCAGGGCCTACTATACAGGGATTGCCAGTGAAGATGCAAAATTGATGATCGATTGTTGGGTGCCAGGATTTGCTTATTTATTTCAGACATCTATTTATTTCAGATTTTTCGCTTTGCAAACTTTTGCAGGGGAGAATGTAATGAGTGTTTACTCATCATGGCTTGATACCAATGTCCTGCTTTCTTTCTATTCCAGAGGGCTATTAATCCGGACGAACAGGAAAATGAAACGTCAACTTCGTCGATCCCCTTGATTTGCGCGCCACAGACTCCCTGCGCGTGGTCCGTCTACAGGTCGAACGCGAAAATCGTCACCACCAACATTACGAATACGTAGTGAGTATTGCTCATAGTGAACGACCAGTTATTTATTGAACTTCCCCCACACAGGTGTGTTTTTAGCCACGATGGATAAAACCGCAATGCGTTATTGCCATAGAATAATGAATAAGAGGAGAATTGGCCTTTATATCAAATTGTATGGAAACCTGCTGCCGTTAGTTTGTCCCCTACCACTTGCTACAAAATGCTATATTGCATACTGATAGATCAGTGCAAGCAGCACCAGCAAATATAGACTATCGATTAGTACACAGCGTTCAATTTCAATCACCGTACATCACAATTCACACGTTGTCGATGTTGAGTAAAGGCGCCCGTTCCATGAAAGGTCTAATGTTTTAGTGAAAGAATATATTTATATAGTACAAGTACCATTGCGTCCTAAGACCGACCGATTAAATGTTTGATTTCTACTAAGCAAGCAATGGTTTTTGTTCATAATGAGATATAGACTTCTCAATTTAACACTTTTTGAGCATAATGTAAATATACAAAATAATGTTTTCTTGTTTTTTATGGAAAATAACAACAATAACTCGTACTTAAGTGTGAAATGAGATGCCATCTTTCGTGTGATTCACTTTTTTGCTTGATTTTTTTCAAACAACCACTGAACAACACGGCATTTTGTTATAAATCGAGAGCGGGGAAGCGATTGTTGGACGACATTCGACTAAAGACAGAAACGGTTCTCAGGTGTATTTAACACCAGAAGAGTTCGCACGAACCACGCCCCCTTGCCATATCTCCTCTTATTCATTTATTATTCATTTATCTATGGTTATTGCTATAGGTTCATGGGTACCTAACTAAACGATGCGAACTCTTTTTGGTGATGTAAAGGACTGTAAACTATCCACGAATTGTCTATACAAGCTATTTCTATATCGAGTTTCGTCGCATTCTAATGAATACTAATATAGGAACGCATACGTTCATTTCACACCCATTCGTATCGTAAGTCGCAGGACGCAGACCGCAGCAGTGGTGTTTAAAAGTGCCATAACACGAATTTCGCATTATGGATATTTTACATATACTTAGGTATACTTAGGTGGATAGGAATAGGGGTACGTACTTAATTGGTAGATTTACTTTATATTTATTCAGACTTCTCTAATATTATGTGTATGTTGTTTTGATTCTAGTTGTATATGTGAAAAAGGGACAATATGCACGAATTTTGAAGACGATGAAATTGCAAGCACCTTCGTGTTGACGTGCCAGAAGACGCCCGAAAGCTAGCGACTGCTGCCGGCTGACGTTGCTTGTCCACCGAAAACGTACGAAAATAGCTGCAGGGAGACGCGAAGCGAGGTCGTCTTGCACCATCGGAATCAATCATTCATTCTCCATTTTTAAGTCTCGGTCAAAGTGAGGCCAATCCCGTGTGAATCGCGAATGTAGCTATAAGCGATTATCTGCGCCCGTCTATATATTCCATACAAGTCCGTAGACAATATAAGCGACGGAAAGACTGAAGTATCACTTTCCCGCTGTTCTTCTCAGTTTGACCGAAACATTATTCCTCATTTAAATTCAGCCGAAGTGAACATGAAATTCGGAAACGCGAATCGCGATTAACAAGCTCGATATTGTTGATAGGTACCTACTGCCACTCGTGCTGCCCGATGCTCCATCTACGTCAAATGCAAAACGTAACTACCTAAGACATAGTCTCAACTCTCAACTGTGGTCTCAGTACCTACCCAGTACCCACGTATGTGTATCATTCAGTTGTTTTGATATTGTCACAGAACTCCATTTGAGGCACCTTATGCCCAAATTAGACGGTGCCCCGTCCATCGTCCATTTTTGCGAAGAATGATGAACGATTCACTATGGCACAGTGCCTGTGATCGATGGACGGTCGCTGACTCATCGAAGAAGCTTTGAAAATAAAAGCAAAATTCCCAAAAAAATAACCGTCTAATTTGGATTTTAGAAAAAAGCCCAAATTAGATTGTGTCCCGTTCATCGTTAAATTTTGTGATGTTCGATGCACGATACCAGTGACACAGTGGCACAGCGCCTGTGAACGATGAACGGTTGGTGTTTAGACAGTTCATTTCGATGACACATCGATGAACCATCTACGAGTAAACACCGATCATTCTTCGTTCACAGGCACTGTGCCATAGCAAATATATAGTATCGTGCATCGTTCATCGCAAAAGTGAACGATGAACGGGGCACCGTCTAATTTGGGCTTTATTTAGGGCAGCGGGAGGAACATTGGCAGGTAAGTCCTATATTGCAAAATGGGATAGTAGAATAAGAAGGCGTACATAACGAGCAAAACATTCAGGTTAATTTTGGAATCTCAACTGTTTCTTCCTCCATTGCCATCACTAGGTATTTTAACGTAAACTCGATTCTGATTAGGTATCTACAGATATTTAAAATTGCTTTATAGAGCAAGAGCCCACGACAGCCGGACCTTCGTTATTTTATAAAAGCTGAAAGTTTCTCTGTATTGAATGTTGAACTTTGAAACTTTAAGGGCGTCTGGCAGGGGGTAGCAACTGTAATAAGTGTCCGGCAATGGATAACGTGATTTCTAAGTAATCCTGAGGAAAATATAAAAAAAATTGACTTTATACTGTGATGTAAGATTTTTTACACCATTATCTCCCAAAGTACCTGTTATCTCCCAAAGTAACCATGATCCCAACTTCATAGTCGCTGGTCGTTCTGTGTTGGAGACATACACAGCAAACTTTCAGCTTTTATAAAATAACAAAGCTCAGTGGGGCTATTCTGTAACTTAGTTACCAACTGAAAATAGTTGCCAACGAAATAGTTCGATATACATTGCTGTTTTAATGTGTAAAATGAAATCACTGTTTATATTTCACACAGTAAAGAAGCAATGTATATCGAACTAATTCGTTGGCAACCATTTTCAGTTGGTAACTAAGTTACAGAATAACCCTGCTGGCCATCGCGTCGTGGGTTCTTGGGCTATTATAAAAAATTGCAGAAAAGTTATAAATAAATTACATGTAAATACTTAATAATATTATCTTCCAGATTATTTATAAATTTATAACATTAGTATATCTATAAAATGTATGTTATAAACTTATAACTTGACTAGTAGGTAATATTTTAGCAAATACATAATTAAGTATAATAATCTATCTTTATAAAAAAGATTAGTGTTGTTGCCTTGGCCGCTGATATAGGTACCTACTCCGAGTAGGTCCGGATGGAACGAAGTTCATTATTATTATTATTTTTTATTATTTATTATGTACAAAAAACCTGTATACACTCAACAAAAATAATCTTCGCGACACCACACTGTTCAATGCGAAATAGAAAGACGAAACGAAAATAACTGGCTTGCTTTCTATAAGAGAGAGAGAGAGAGAGACAGAGAAACACGCGCACGCCGCACGGCTTACAACTATCATGTACATATAAAAAGTGTCGTTACAAGTTACAACTTTTAGTCTTAATTTTTCCGTCTAGCCCCCTTTCGCAACGCGCGATAAGGAACTTCGTTCCAATCATCGAACTATTACGCTTAGAATGGAAGTTTCTAACAAATTTCCGCTCGAAACGTAAGCTATAAACTAACCCATGTGTGCCCTGTATTACATTTGCCGACACGCACACAAGCGCATGAGTATAGTCTGTTCATTTTCTTAGTGTCGCTCTTTGTGTCTAGCCGCCGCCGCCGCGCGATGTTTTATCAAAGACGCCGCCGCGACTTCAAAGCATGCCGCGCGCGGTGTACAGGCACAAGGGGTTATAGCGTTTTATACCTACTCATATTTTTTTATTAAAATTCTCTTTCCTTTTTCTATTTTTTTTATATTCGTATTGTATTACAATATACTTATTACTACAATATACTATATTGACAACTTGTGCAACAAAATCAATAAATTTGTCTTTGCTTTACGTACATTATCTAAAATTGCTGACCGAAGCACGGCTCTTTCGGCATATCATGGCTATGTTGTTTCCAATATTCTGTACGGAGTTTTAATTTGGGGTAATGCTTCCGAAATGAATAGTCTTTTTAATTCAGAAAAAGTGTATCCGGGCAATTTGTAACAAAGATCCAATGCAATCATGTAAGCCACTTTTTAAAACGCTGAAATTATTAACATTACCATTAATATATATATAGCTGCTCGTGCTGATTCATTGACTGACTCACTGATTGATCACCCCTCCTGTAAAATTTTGTATGAAAACTTTTTTTTTCACAAATGGTTTCGTATAGAGGACAAAAATTCATTCGGAACAAAAATATGGAGAAAGCTGATGATTGAGGATTTCAGAGACGAGCGAATGGCACGCTTAAGGTATTGAAGATAGGTGGGGGGTGCTTGAGCAAATGTCACTCGAAACGTCATCCAATTGGCAGTGAGCTGAAAAAAAAATTCAAAATGGCGAAAAAAAGATGGCCGCCATACAAATTTCGTCGGTCTCCATCTCGGAGGGTATAAAAGATGGAAGAGTGGTTTCTTCGCAAAAGATGATGAGGATCCAAAGGTCTACTTGACGAATTGAAAAAAAATTCAAAATGGCGGAATTTATTTTTCCATAGGAAATGTATGGCGAATATTGTAGAGACTACAAGTTGTAAACTATGCAAGGCTTTACCGCAGTTCTTTGAAGAACTCTCAAAGAAAAATATGGGAAGACATGATGATTGAGGGTTTGGAAGATGGATGAGGAGCCCGGGAAGGGTATTGTAGATAGATGGGAGGTGCTCAAACAAAAATTACTCAAAACCTCATCCAATTGGCACTGAGCGGAAAAAAAACAAAATGGGGAATTCAAGATGGCGGCTATACAAATTTCGTCGGTGTCTATCTCACCAAGTATAAAAGATGGAAGAGTGGTTTCTTGGCAAAAGATTATTAATACCTAAAGATCTACAGTTTGATGAACAGAAAAAAATCAAGATGGCGGAATTTATTTCTTTCACACAAAAAGTTGTTTTCACTGATGTTCGTATAGAAGAAAAAATTCATGCGGAGGGAAAATATGGAAAGAGCTGATGATTGAAGATTTTGGAGATGGGTGAGGAGCACGGTCAGGGTATTGAAGATAGGTGAGAGGTGCTCAATCAAAAATTACTCGAAACCTCATCCAATTGGCAGTGATCTAAAAAAAATACTAAAATAGCGGATTCAAGATGGCGGCTATAAAAATTTCGTCAGTGCCTATCTAACCAAGTATAAAAGATGGAAGAGTAGTTTCTTTGAAAAATATGGTCAAGAACTAAAGATCTACTTGATGAATAGAAAAAAAATCAAGATGGCGGAATTTACGTTTTCAAACAAAGTTTTTTTTATTGATGGTTTCGTATAGAAGACAAAAATTTATGCGGAGGAAAAATATGGAGAGAGCTCATGATTGAGGATTTTGGAGACGGGTGAAAAGCACGGCTAGGGTGTTGACGATAGGTAGGAGGTGCTCAAACAAAAGTTACTCGAAACCTCATCCAATCGGCAGTGAGCTGAAAAAAAAGTCCTAAATGGCGGATTCAAGATGGCGGTGATAAAAATTTCGTCGGTGTCTATATCACGGATTATAAAAGATGGAAGAGTGTTTTTTGGCAAAAGATCATCAAAACGTGATTTACTTGATAGTTAGATAGAAAAAAAAAACAATATGACGAAATTTATTTATCTATACAACATGTACGACGAATATTGAAGATAATCATCATCATCCTCATGATCAACCCATTACCGGCTCACTACAGAGCACGGGTCTCCTCTCAGAGTGAGAAGGGTTTTAGCCATAGTCTACCACGCTGGCCAAGCGGATTGGCAGACTTCACACACCTTTGAGAACGTTATGGAGAACTCTCAGGCATGCAGGTTTCCTCACGATGTTTTCCTTCACCGTTAAAGCAAGTGATATTTAAATACTTAAAACGCACATAACTCCGAAAAGTTAGAGGTGCGTGCCCGGGATCGAAACGACCTCCGATTAGAAGTCGGTCGTCCTAACCACTAGGCTATCACAGCTTCTTTTTTTTATAAGAATATGAAGATAATGCAAGTTGGAAACTATGCAAGACTTTAATACAGTTTCTTTTCAAAATTTGTTTTTATGGAAGAACTCTCATTATGACAAAATAATCGGAGAAAAAATATGGAAAGTGATAATGATCGGGGGTTTGGAAGATAGGTGGAGGCTGCTCAAGCAAAAAATACCCGATAATGAAACCTCGCGGTCCGCTTTAGCGGGCCGCGCACCCACGCGCCATACTAGTTAATATATATATAGCTGCTCGTGCTGATTCATTGACTGACTCACTGATTGATCACCCCTCCTGTAAAATTTTGTATGAAAAATTTTTTTTTCACTAATGGTTTCGTATAGAGGACAAAAATTCATTCGGAACAAAAATATGGAGAGAGCTGATGATTGAGGATTTCAAAGACGAGCGATGGGCACGCTTAAGGTATTGAAGATAGGTGGGGGGTGCTCGAGCAAATGTCACTCGAAACGTCATCCAATTGGCTGTCAGTTGAAAAAAAATTCAAAATGGCGAAAAAAAGATGGCCGCCATACAAATTTCGTCGGTGTCCATCTCGGAGGGTATAAAAGATGGAAGAGTGGTTTCTTCACAAAAGATGATCAGGGTCCGAAGGTTTAATTGATGAATAGAAAAAAAATTCAAAATGGCGGAGTTTATTTTTCCATAGAAAATGTATGGCGAATATTGAAGAGACTACAAGTTCTGCATTATGCAAGGCTTTGATGCGGTTCTTTGGAGAACTCTCAAAGAAAAATATGGGAAGACATGATGATTGAAGGTTTGGAAGATGGTTGAGGAGCCCGGGCAGGGTATTGTAGATAGATGGGAGGTGCTGAAACAAAAATTACTCAAAACCTCATCTAATTGACACTGAGCTGAAAAAAAATCAAAATGGCGGATCAAGATGGCGGCTATACAAATTTCGTCGGTGTCTATCTCACCAAGTATAAAAGATGGAAGAGTGGTTTCTTGACAAAAGATGATCAAGAACTGAAGATCTACTTGATGAGCAGAATGATTCGAAGAAAAAATATGGAGAGTGATAATGATCGAGAATTAGGGATAGGGGAGAGATAGGTGGAGGCTGCTCAAACCAAAATACCCGAAAGCGAAACCTCGCGGTCCGCTTGCGGGCCGCGCACCCACGCGCCCTACTAGTTAATATATATATAGCTGCTCGTGCTGATTCACTGACTGATTGATCACCTCTCCTGTAAAATTTTGTATGAAAAATTTTTTTTTCAACAATGGTTTCGTATAGAGGACAAAAATTCATTCGGAACAAAAATATGGAGAGAGCTGATGATTGAGGATTTCGGAGACAGGTGAGCAGCACGCTTAAGGTATTGAAGATAGGTGGGGGGTGCTCGAGCAAATGTCACTCAAAACGTCATCCAATTGGCAGTGAGCTGAAAAAAAATTCAAAATGGCGAAAAAAAGATGGCCGCCATACAAATTTCGTCGGTCTCCATCTCGGAGGGTATAAAAGATGGAAGAATAGTTTCTTCGCAAAAGATGATGAGGATCCAAAGGTCTACTTGATGAATTGAAAAAAAAATCAAAATGGCGGAATTTATTTTTCCATAGAAAATGTATGGCGAATATTGAAGAGACTACAAGTTGTAAACTATGCAAGGCTTTGATGCGATTCTTTGGAGAACTCTCAAAGAAAAATATGGAAAGACATGATGATTGAAGGTTTGGAAGATGGATGAGGAGCCCGGGCAGGGTATGTTAGATAGATGGGAGGTGCTCAAACAAAAATTACTCAAAACCTCATCCAATTGGCACTGAGCTGAAAAAAAACAAAATGGCGGATTCAAGATGGCGGCTATACAAATTTCGTCAGAGTCTATCTCACCAAGCATAAAAGATGGAAGAGTGGTTTCTGGGAAAAAGATGATCAAGACCTAAAAGTCTACTTGATGAACAGAAAAAAACAAGATGGCGGAATTTATTTTTCTACACAAAAAAAAATTATTGATGGAAAAATACGGAAAGAGCTGATGATGGAAGATTTTGGAGACGGATGAAGAGCACGGCGAGGGTATTGAAGATAGGTGGGACGTGCTCAAACAAAAACTACTCGAATCCTCGCGGTCCGCTTGCGGGCCGCGCACCCACGCGCCATACTAGTTAATATATATATAGCTGCTCGTGCTGATTCATTGACTGACTCACTGATTGATCACCCCTCCTGTAAAATTTTGTATGAAAATTTTTTTTTTCACTAATGGTTTCGTATAGAGGACAAAAATTCATTCGGAACAAAAATATGGAGAGAGCTGATGATTGAGGATTTCGGAGACAGGTGAGCAGCACGCTTAAGGTATTGAAGATAGGTGGGGGGTGCTCGAACAAATGTCACTCGAAACGTCATCCAATTGGCAGTTAGCTGAAAAAAAATTCAAAATGGCGAAAAAAAGATGGCCGCCATACAAATTTCATCGGTCTCCATCTCGGAGGGTATAAAAGATGGAAGAGTGGTTTCTTCGCAAAAGATGATGAGGATCCAAAGGTCTACTTGATGAATTGAAAAAAAAATCAAAATGGCGGAATTTATTTTTCCATAGAAAATGTATGGCGAATATTGAAGAGACTACAAGTTGTAAACTATGCAAGGCTTTGATGCGATTCTTTGGAGAACTCTCAAAGAAAAATATGGAAAGACATGATGATTGAGGGTTTGGAAAATGGATGAGGAGCCCGGGCAGGGTATGTTAGATAGATGGGAGGTGCTCAAACAAAAATTACTCAAAACCTCATCCAATTGGCACTGAGCTGAAAAAAAAAACAAAATGGCGGATTCAAGATGGCGGCTATACAAATTTCGTCAGAGTCTATCTCACCAAGCATAAAAGATGGAAGAGTGGTTTCTGGGAAAAAGATGATCAAGACCTAAAAGTCTACTTGATGAACGGAAAAAAACAAGATGGCGGAATTTATTTTTCTACACAAAAAAAAATTATTGATGGAAAAATACGGAAAGAGCTGATGATCGAAGATTTTGGAGACGGATGAAGAGCACGGCGAGGGTATTGAAGATAGGTGGGACGTGCTCAAACAAAAACTACTCGAATCCTCGCGGTCCGCTTGCGGGCCGCGCACCCACGCGCCATACTAGTGTATATATATATCTACGAAATGGCGTGTTTCGTAAAGAAATTCAAAAATGAATATTTTCAAACACGTCAAAATGTTGTATCATTAAATGCCAGATATCCGAACAAAATTTACTATCCACAATGTAAAACTGCTCTGAGCTCAAAAAGTTGTTTTTATATGATGATTAAAATTTATAATAAGCTACCCTCTATAATAAAAGATTTACCATTTACAAGATTTAAAACAAAACTGCATCTTCAACTCTGTAAAAGAGTTCCTTAATGAATAAGTTAAAATTCTTATAAAAATTGTATGACTTCTGTAGCATAAGAATTAGACTAATTTTGTATTTTATTCACAACTGTAAAATCTAATTATTGCACGCCATTATAATTATGGCTGATTGTAACATGCCAACACTAAACTTTGTAACACCTACCATGTACATACTTACAATCCTGCAATAAAATCTATTCTATTCTATTCTATAACCATAAACATAAAATATAATATTATTATCATGAACACGGGTCTTCTCTCAAAATAAGAAGGATATTGAAAAAAAAATTACAAACAGAAAAAAATAATAAAAATAAAAGCAGAATAGTAAGAGCACCTGCGCCTGTACCGACACTATGTTACTGAACGGACTATACCTTGAGCACTGACGCGATGATAGACGTACCGAGTCGTTTAGGCTTGCTAAAAACGGCTTATCGCCGCGTCGACGACTGCCTTTCTTTACCTATTTATTCTAAGGTTCCAATATTTTCTGATATTTGGCAATTAGGTACTATTGATTCTCTTTGCGATAGTTTTACAAAATGAAGATCACTTTTCCGTAGAATGGGTTTTAGACTTTAGTTAGGTAATTAATATGCAACCAAAATTCTAAAGAAGTTATACTTAGTTAAATTTAATTATATTTTATCAATATTTTTCTTTATTATTGCATTCTTTTTTAGATACTAAAAATTAAGTATATTCGTATGTTTTGTTATACTTACCTACATCAGATTTTTAGATCATAGAGTGTTATGGCATGGTGGTGTCTGAAAAATTGTTCTGATTCAGTTCATATATTCACCGCTTAGAATAAATAGGTAAAGAAAGGCAGTCGTCGACGCGGCGATAAGCCGTTTTTATCGGGCCTTAAAAGGCTCGATACGTCTATCGTCGCGTCAGTGCTCAAGGTACTCATGCGCTTGTGTGCGTGTCGGCAAATGTAATTACAGGGCACACATGGGTTGGTTTATAGCTTACGTTTCGAGCGGAAATTTGTTAGAAACTTCCATTCTAAGCGTAATAGTTCGATGATTCACCGTTATTGAGACCAAATGTATTTATTTACCTATTACGAATCTAGTATTTAGCGTAATTCAATTCAATTGGAAATACTTACTAGTGTCAAAAGTAGATACTTATTAGATTTACTATGTTGTGTTAGAATAAATACAAATGCCTACTCTTCTATAATAATCTACTCATGTAAAAGAGTCAACCATTTTCATTTCCGAGCGATATGAATGCAGGTCATATTAAAGTTCCTATAACGATTGTGTAATACATATTAAAGTATTTTACTTAAGTTTTATACCTAACTAGTATTTAGCGGTTAGTTCTGTGACATAATAAATACGTACTTATTAAAAGTAGGGAACCAGTGGTCACAAACTGTTGGTGTTATTTGATTCAAATAAAGACTTTAAAAGTTTTCTTTTTTTCTTTTGACCCCCAACATTCAAGTTTGAAAAATATGATATACTTATATAAGTAACTAGATGATTCACGCGACATCGTCTGTGTGGATTTAGGTTTCTTAAAATCTTGTGGAAAGTGGAAAATATTTGCTTTTCCGGGATAAAAGTTGTCTATACTCTATGTCAATTTCATGGACGAAAGCTACCTCTGTACCCAATTTCGTATTTAAATCTGTTAGACGGATTATGTATTTTAAATTTTTTGTCTTCTCGTGGGAACAAATTATTTTTCCTGGGTAAAAATAGCCTATTATGTATATCCTTTCCCGGGATGTAAGCTACCTCTGTACCAAACATCAAAATCGGTTAAACTGTTGGGCCGTGAAAAGATAGCAGACAGACAGATACTTTCGCATTTATAATATTAGTATGGATCACATGGATAACTAATACGTCTATGTTATATGGCTCATAGAATTAATAAGGTGTCACCCATCCCGAAGGCATTCGGTGGGCAGCAAAGTTAATCAGAGGCCTTGCTTGTTATTGTGGCGACGATGATTGAAATTCGAGTATCGAAACAGTGACTTCTGAAAAGCTTGAGTTTTGTATTCAGAACCTTGATGGCTCATTGAATTAATGCCAGGGCTACACGAGGCTAGTTTTTCAAGCTAGGATAGCAAGCTAGTTCTCTTTTAAACTGTCTTGGCTAGCTGACCTGGCTTGGAATATGCTAGTTCTGTTTACATGAGGCTATATTATTTTAAGCTAAGTATTATTGCTGTGACTGAGGTGACCACACATCCAAAATGAACTGCACGCGAAAAAAAAATACTATTCGACTGAAACAGTTACTTCAAAAACTGTGCCAATACGCACTACTTAGAAGATGAATTACAAAAACGGGTGTGGACAAGACCGTGGATTTTAGGAAGAGATGAACGACGAACGTGGATCATTGATAGATCGTGGATGATTCATGTTCACGGTACAGTTGTGCGAACTTTAAATTAATCTCCGTAATTAGTTTGGGCATCTTAAAATCTCAAAAACACGTCGCGGAGAAAAACAAACAAAACTCGTGGTTACTGCTTACGAGTCAACTGAAAACTAGCTTCGCCGGCCACATGAAGCTAGTACACAAGCCAGGATAGTAAAATTAGTGGTGGGGGCGCTACTAGCCTAAAAATAGAACTCCATCCTATTAAAAACTGTCCTGGCTTGTCAACTAGCTTACTAGTTTACTAGCTTAGAAACCAGAAGTACTAACTTGCTAGCTTACTGACACTAGCTTGCTATCCTAGCTTGAACAAACCGGCCAAGTGCGTGGCGGGCCACGCGCAGTGTTGGGTTCCGTAGTCACAATCCTCGAAAAACAGATATAACTCCTTAACCTGTGAACCCTACTTAGCCATAATAGTTTTCCTTTAAAATTGATTATATATACTACTGCTGTGAATTTTTTCAAGTTCCTATATACTGCCATTTGGCTGATAGAGGGGGGGGGACACTTGACTCTAATAAAAATTAGCACTTTAAAACATCATATTTTACAAACGGATCTAGAAATCGAAAAATAATGTTCGTACACCCACAATATTTTTAAAAGACCTATTCAACGATACCCCACACTATGGGGTAGACGAGAAAAAAAAATATTCATCCCCACTTTACATGTAGGGGAGCTACCCTAAACAAAATATTTATCAAAATTTTATTTCACCACTTTGTCGGCGAAATTAATATTTATACCCATGCTAAATTACAGACTTCTAGCACTAATAGTCTCTGAGATTAACCGAGGACGGACGGACGGACAGACAGACAGACAGACAGACGGACGGAAATGGCGAAACTATAAGGGTTCCTTGTTTACTACGGAACCCTAAAAAAACTAGCCTCGTGTAGCTCGGGCATAAGGGTGCTCACTGAAAACAATGGAATTTCTAATTCAACATTCGGCTTAGGTAAGTAAACATTCTAAGTATATACACAAAAACAAACCTGGATTTGACACCTGGAAAAGAAATTACTCGGGGTCAAAAGTCACAAAAACGGGTTTTTCATGATTTTCAGCAAAACGGTAAGTTTTATCATAAAATTAGCTGAGACAAAATTGTAGATCAGATAATTATCTATAAAAAATACCTGAATATTTTTTTCCTAAGAGCCACCGTTTTTGAGATATAACGATTCAAAAAGTTAAGTGTCGAAATAAAAATGAGGGACTGGATTTCTTTTTACCTGAAATTTTGATATTTCCAATATTTTATGTGTGTAACTATGTAACTTATATGTGTAAGTTATGTGTAAGTTACACACTTACACATATAAAATATTATAAATATCAGAATTTCGGGTAAAAAGCAACCCAGTCCCTCATTTTTATTTCGAAACTCATCTTTTTGAATCATTATATCTCAAAAACGGTGGCTCTTAGGAAAAAAAGTATTTAGACATTTTTTATAGATAATTACCTGATCTACAATTTTGTCAAAAATAGTTTTATGATAAGACATACCGTTTTGCTGAAAACTTCCCGTGAAAACTTTGACCCCGACTAATTTTTTTTACAGGTGTCGAATCGATGAGGACTTTGTATATTTCATTTATAATAGTGTCCCGAACAATCCTACAAATTAACAGGCAAGTGTGAGTCAACTGTGCGTGTCCAGGAGTAAATTTTTTTCCAGGTGTCGGATCGATGAGGACTTTTCACATTTCATTTATAATAGTGTTTTGAACAATCCTACCAATTTTCAGCCAGGTGGGAATTATTGTAGCCTTGAAAGTCTAAATTGACTGGGCTAAAAACAGGTTTCTAATTCATTTCGTTTGCGAGCTAGAGACTTGTGACCGGCGCGGCGGACAGACATACAGCAGAGTGACATTATTGGGTACGGAACCCTAAAAAACATGCTTTTATCACGCACTTTTTAACACGCGAAAGCTTTTAGCTTTCTGAAATAAAAATTAACTTTTCTTTGTTACGATAATTATAATTATATTTAGGTAAATAGACTCATCAATATTTTGACTTCATTGTAGAGTAAACGCAAATATATATATTTTTTTATTTATTACGTGATAGATGTTAGGTAGATTTACGTATGTTAAACTAAGTAGGTAGTTATTTAGTTTTATCATTTCTAAAGCCTAATGAATAAAATTCAAGAAGTGTGCAGCGCGCTTCGTCTAAATTACTTATTTAAAAGTAGGTAGGTAGGTACCTACATAAACATAATTAAACAAAAAGCCTAACCGAAAACCTCGTCGGTGTTTAGACGGTTCATTTTCGATGATTCATCGACGAAACCTCGAAAATGAAAGCAAAAATCTCGAAAAATGAACCGTGAATTTGGGCTTTTAAAAGCGTGTTAAAAATTAGGCGCTTAGGTAGGTAGGTTGTTAACCTACTTACCTAGTTGTTACATGTTGTTGTTAGATTCAAAACATCGATGGATGCAAAACCTAAACAAATGAGCAAAGGCCACACCACGCAATAATCACATCTATCTTTTTTGAGGGTAGATGATAATTTAGCTGCAAAACGCACTTTGCACTCTGTTTACGTGGAACCATTTAAATGCATAGGTATCAATGTTGCGCATTTCCGAAGTACAAATTATTAGGTATATTTTGTACTTCGGAAATACAGTCAAAGATGTAGTTATTATAGTACTATTTTGTTAGTAGGTAGTTCGTCACACTAATATTATAAAGGCGAAAGTTTGTGTGTATGTGTGTACGTTTACTATTACAACTACTGAATCGATTTGGCTGAAATTTTGTATGGAGATAGATTATGCCCTGACTTAATATACAGGCTACTTTTTTCCTGGATAAATCCACAGTTCCTGCGGGATTTTATATAGGTAATAATAGTACATACATACAAACATACAATATGTTTTTCCTTAGTTGCCTGCCAATATGCTAACGAGGCCCTGACGCTCTCAGTCCCCTTTACGGGTCGTTGTGCTTGTGCCTGATACCACACAACTTAATCTAGATGGTATCACCGCTTTGTGGTAGGATTCTATCCCGAGTCCGCCTGGCTAGCGACCACACTTCAGCCGTAATCTGCCGCAAAGCATCCGTGTGATCCGGCAGCGAGCTGAAGAGCCAGCCCCCTTCCTCAAAAGCCGGCAACGCATTAGTGGTTCCTCAGGTGCTACTAAAACTACTAATGTTCATGGGCGGCGGTAATCACTTAACATCAGGTGACCCGCTTGCTCGGTTGCCCGCTATCCCTATAAAAAAAAGGGTAAACAAATCGCAAAAATCTTCTCGGAAAATGCGTAAGTCTTTCCCCGGCGCTTTGGATCATGACTTCATTGTTAGTTCTCGGAAAGAACGTCCTATGGGCTGTAAAAAGCGCGTTGCTTACGCGTTCCTATGATGATGCACTTGTTTATCTTTTAGGACAACTAAGGAAAAATAGACTGTACAGTGTACAATGCACCCATTTGTTTGGTTTGTTTATAGGTATGTAGATTATCATGTGATAACCTCCTTTTTTTGAAGTCAATTAAAAACAAAACGCTAGATGTACCTACTTATTTGAAAATTATTTGAATTTTCAATCATTCCACACTAACCATGCAGATGAAAAATCCTAGTTTGTATTAAAATATTATCATGGGTTTAATCATTCACAGTAACGATATTGTAATCTTTAGACAACAAGTATTGTGTACTTCGTAAATACGCGTCCTAGAAAAAAATATATATTTTGAGGGTAGTTCTCGAAAAACTCTTCAGGCTCGATTCATTGTCAGATGCATTTTGTGTAGATGTAAGTACCTGTCCTATGTGTTTGTGTGTGTCGCCGCACTGTGGTATAAATACAGCCGCGCGCACCAGAACGTTCTATTCTATTTCTGCAGTCTTGGCGTTTACAGTGTTGATTATGAACAGTTTCAATCTTTTCAACACCATGGAAGAAGTTAAGTTATACGCCAGTGAATCAGATAATGACCTAGAAAAAAGTCCAGCCACGGCAACTGTGAGTAAAAACAACAATAAATAATATAAAAATATTCCGTGATCTCTCCGGAACTGGAACCGCAATATCTTCACATAAGTAGGATCTATCATTAGGATAATCTATTATAGAGCTTCCAAACAAATATACAATTATTAAGGTATGTATGTAGGATGTGTGTTTGTATGTATGTAAATATGTATGTTTGTCCACTCATTTTTCCGAAATTATTAATAGGATTGTGACCATTCTTTTTTTACCCGACTGGGTATATGTGTTTCACCTGTGTGTATGTATGTCCATTCCTATGTCCGCTTGTAACTAATCAACGGCTCAACGGATTTTGATAAATGATACGTCATTAGATTTGTCTCAATGACGCGAGTGTTATAGGGTACCTAAATTAAAAAAAAAATCAAAATGGCGAATGTTATGCACTTTAATGTGCGGGCTGAAAAAAATTTTTTTCTTCAAGACCCTCGAGTGGGGTATCAAAATAAAGGGCTTTAAAAGGCGAGTACGAAAATGTATACAATCTATATGTTTTAAATCAATTTGGAGTGACAAATCATGAAAAACAAAATAAATAACAACTACACTGTAAGTGGTACGGTGGTAGTTTATTAATTTTTTAGTTCGTTTTTTAGCATGGCAGTCGGGTTTTTTTAATTTTTAAATTATAGCTTGTTTTAGTTTTCCCTTTTTAGTTATTCTTTATTTCGGTATATTGAAGTCCGTTTAATTATTCTTACATTACAGCTTGTTTGTTCTTCATACTATTTCATAACCGATGGTGAAGTCATACAAAATCAAATATTTAGATTTTAGTGATGTGAGTAGTTACTAGGTATATCAAGGATCAAAGAAGCTAATTGTAAGAAAAATTAAATCGATTTCAAAACATACAAACATACATTAACTATACCTATCACTTAGTAATATTTTTTTCGCCGACATTTTTGATTTGACGCCTACAAAACAAATAACACGTGCTCGGCGTAACCATGCGTTTAACGATGAACGTCGGCGTGGTGGCATCGGTCGCGTGACGCGTCGACAGGTTGAGAGATCGCTTTTAGCAAGAGAATTGAATCGAAAAAAAAAAATGCGGAACCAACTTCCTTTGGAGGTGTTTCCACATATTATAGCTTTCACATAGGGTTATTTCAAGGGGCGGATCAACAAACTCCTTAAAAGCCGGCAACGCATTAGGTCGTTCGCCGGTCGCCGCTCACAGGCATTGACCCCGAGTTGTGCACGTTTTACATTGCTGATTTGAAAAATACTAAATACCTACTAAACCACTAACTACTTACTTAATAGATACTACAAGTATTTAAAGACAAATAGTTATTCGTATTGGATTGTATCATCTTAATAATAAAACATAAACAAAGTCGGTTTTGTTCGAACACTTATAACTCGAGAACGGCTGGGCCGATTTTCATAGTTTTTGATTTGTTGTATTTGTCTCCGTCCCGCATAGCAGAATAACTTTTAAAAATATTGGAAAATTGACTGAAAAATAAAATAAAAGGCAAAACATTTTCCTATACAAAATGTTCATGGGTTTCGTAACTTTCAAAGAGCTGGACCGATTTGGATGAAATTTCGTGTGTATATTTAGGGTTCCTAGATGTTTTTAAAACACAATTACCGGGTAGGTACAGTCAACCTGCCGGGTCTCGGTAGGTATAATAATAGCGCTAAGTTTTCGACAGCGCGGTCCCCTATACCGTGTACACGGGTCGTTAATTAACACTTTCATATTGCATCAGGAGAATTTCGCCGACAATAGAAGCTCCAGCATCGGCAACGGCATCGGCAGCGTGTTCTCGCCACTGGCCCCGCCGTTCCAGAGTCGTATCAACAGGGACCTCGCCTCCATGGTGACGCAACAGGAGCCCCAAGTTGGGGACACTGGTAACGTTATAGAGGGGTAGCGTGATCCCACACAACGTGTAATGACGACGTCATACTACGTGTTGCTTCTGCGGCGCCGTGCCGCTGCGCAGCAAAGAGTATATAATCACTACGTGCTGCGCAGTGCGATGTGTGCCAAATCTGTAGATTACTATGTGTGCAGGGGCGTAGCTACCGCCGTATCTGACGTATCAATTATACGGGGCCCCCAAGCCACGGGGGCCCCCGACGTGCGTGAGCAAAAATTAACAAAAACTTTATAATTTTTGTTTATTTCAGAAATGACAAAAGTCAAAAAAAGCAATTTCGTTTTTTTATCAGACCTATCAAACCTGTCATTATTGTCCATAGAGGCAGAATCTTTAGAAAAACTAAAGTCATCATCAGCTATAAATGATTTAATAAATCAGTTTGCCGAAAAAAAGGCAAGGAGAGTATAATATTATATTTAATTTGAATTGTTAGTAAAAATTTTAGAAAAAGTGACAGATAAATAATTATGATGAATAAATATTGCTTTTAATTTTATACAAACATTTTTTTTTGCTTTTGTGAGAAATCTTTACCCTTCATAAGGGCCCCCAAACAAATTTTTATACGGGGCCCCGCCAAGGTACGCTACGCCACTGTGAGTGTGTGATGTGACACTAAACTTTTAGATTGATGTAGTTAGTCGGGGGCACGGGCAAGAGCAACGTCAGCTGATGGGCAAGGGGGGCAAGTCGATATAGGATGGAGGATGGGAAAACTATCAATTTTAAGTATAGTCGAGTGGTTATGAAGCTGCAAAGCTTCGTTCAAGTCAAGTCGACTTGACTGACTTGTAAACATAGTTATTAAGTAAGTAATTATAAGTCAACTGAGTGAATTTAGGACTATTTGTTTGCATTTGGCTATATTATTTCAAGCCAGTGATAGCCTAGTGGTTAAGACTTCGGCCTCTCTTTCGGGGGGACCGAGTTCTATTCCCGACACGCACTTCTAACTTTTCTAAGTTTTGTGCGTTAAAGTAATTAAATATCACTCGCTTTATAAGGGGAAATATCGTGAGGATAATAATAATATAATATCGCAGTAGTTACTAAAGGCAAGAAATAACTTCGATGATTTTTTTGTTTTGCAGCGCCGTCAGTTGCGGAGATCGATATGACAAACCTCCGCATCAGCGACTCTGATTCGACTCTGTTTGAAGACTCTTCTACTACCAAGAGTACCCGCAACTATTTCATGGGTATGCATGCACTATGCAGTTATAATCTCTCTGCCTCGATATGCTCACTGCTGAAGAGCTTGACCCTTTCTTTAGATATAACATAATGGTGGGGGCAATGGGGGTTTTCTTGGATTCCCAGATTTATTTATTATTTGCCTAGGTACTAAGTATTATTATTTATATTAAAGTATTGTTTAGGTACAAACGATCGGACGCGACGTCTAGTTTTTAGGGTTCCGTAGTAAACAAGGAACCCTTATAGTTTCGCCATGTCCGTCCGTCTGTCCGTCTGTCCGTCTGTCCGTCTGTCCGTCTGTCCGTCTGTCCGTCCGTCCTCGGTTAATCTCAGAGACTATTAGTGCTAGAAATCCGTAATTTGGCATGAGTATAAATATTAATCACGCCGACAAAGTGGTGAAATAAAATTTTGATAAATATTTTTTTTTAGGGTAGCTCCCCTACATGTAAAGTGGGGATGAATATTTTTTTTCTCGTCTACCCCATAGTGTGGGGTATCGTTGAATAGGTCTTTTAAAAATACTGTGGGTGTGGGAACATCATTTTTCGATTTCTAGATCCGTTTGTAAAATATGATGTTTTAAAGTGCAAATTTTTATTAGAGTCAAGTGTCCCCCCCCTCTATCAGCCAAATGGCAGTATATAGGAACTTGAAAAAATTCACAGCAGTAGGGTATATAATCAATTTTAAAGGAAAACTATCACGGCTAAGTAGGGTTCACAGGTTAAGGAGTTATATCTGTTTTTCGAGGATTGTGACTACGGAACCCTACACTGCGCGTGGCCCGCCACGCACTTGACCGGTTTTTTAATTATAGTATAAATAAGTAGGTATTTACCTATTTAATATTTTTTTTTATAATGCACCTAAATAATATAATATCTACTCTACTTGTGAGTATCTATATTCTTTCGATACTTAGGAATCAAGATTTTGGCCAGGCTCCAATCATACTTATTTCCGTCATTATTTTTCTATTTTGCAAAACTTTCAACTAGCAAAGATAAATTATTGTCCCCCAGTATAAGTTACGAGTTTGTCGGGATATAAATCAGCGTTTTCATTTTTTCTTTTTAGGTTCTGGGGCGGAGTCCGTCGCTTCGACGTCGGGGAATATTTGGTCGGACAATTCTTCTTCCAAGACTAAGGAAATGTTTGATAATTTTGAGTTTTTCCTTAAAAGTAAGTTCGATATCATATTATAGGTAATTTTATATGTGAATAAAGGTTATTGTCATAATTTTAAGTAATAATGGAGTAAACTTTGCGGAATTTGAGCCGTTTTACATAGGTAGGTACCTACATTACTTACTTTAATCTTTCTTTTATGTTTATAAAGTGCAAAAATATTGTAAATGAACCTACCTACCTACAATACAACGAGTAATACAGTCGAAGAAGAATTAACCCTACTTCAATTATTTAGCTAGGTAAATATTATTATGTTGGGATGTTGACAGGTAGGTAGGTAGGTACTTAAGTAGTTAAAAAAATAGTCTACGCATTCAAGTGTATCGGCACACGAGTAGTAAATCTACAGAGGGGAAGCTTCCACAAGCGGCCCGCTGTAGGTATACTCACACAAACACACTCACCAACGGTTCACGGACGCGCGCTCGTTCCACTAACCGGTACAGTTGGTGACTAACATGCGCATATGTGTGAGTGTACCTACAGCGGGCCGCTTACTAGAAGCTTCCCCTCTGTAGGTACTCTGTGGTATCGGTCTGAAAAGTAAACCCACAACAAGCTGAGCGGTTTAGGTATGTACCTAATAATGAAAAATTTACCCAACTACTTCTTTCCTTGATAGCGTTGTCTTCGGCCAACACGTACGCGTCAATGCTGACCCGTGAGCAGACGTCGGTGCTGCAATCCATCCGCCCGGCCCTGCTCTTTGAATTCCTGCAGGAGGTCGTCAGGATTCGCTCCGAGAAGCGCATGCAGCGGGCGCTCTCTAATGTGAGTACATTACTTTCAAATTGGAGCTTCCTGAGATAGATTTGCGGTGCGTGAGAGCTGACGCGACGGTTGAGGTACATACCACATTGGGAGCGAAGCGAAGCGAGGTTCGTTTCGCTTCGCTCATGTCCCTGTAGTCTCACTAGTAAGCGGTCATTACTGCGTCACAGAGTCGTCTCATCGTCTCGACCAATAGACATCCACTGCTGGTTAAAGGTCTCTCTCAGGGAGCGCCACAGAACACGATGTTATGCTGTTTGTATCCAGTCCAAAAAAAACATAGGGTTCTTGTTGGGACTTCCACACGAGCGGTCTTGTGCTGCATGTATCCAGCGACACCCTGCGACTCTTTTGATGTCGTCGGTCCACCTAGTGGGGATCTGCCAACATTGCATTTTTGGGTGCGAGATCGCCATTCTAGCACTTTGGGACCCCAACGTCTATCGGTTCTTCGGACTATGTGCCACTTCAGTTTTGTAACCCGGTGAGCTATGTCGGTGACTTTGGTTCTTCTACGGATCTCCTCATTTCTGATTTCGTCACGTAGAGTGAGAATCCGAGAATAGCTCTCTCCATTGCTCTCTGAGTGACTCTGAGCTTTCTTATAAGGCCCATAGTTAGCAAACGTGTCTCGGAGACGTATATTAGGTACCTATTCGTAACAGAAATTCATGTGACAGGAGTGCGCATTCTGCAAAAACAACGGTGAGAACGAGGAGCACTACTCGTCGCATGCCCTGAAGGACTGGAAGGGGCGCGTGCAGTGCCCCGTGCTGCGCGCCTTCCGCTGCCCGCGCTGCGGCGCCACGGGCGACCGCGCGCACACCATCAAGTACTGCCCGATCAACGACAATGGTAAGAACGAGGAGCACCACTCGTCGCATGCCCTGAAGGACTGGAAGGGGCGCGTGCAGTGCCCCGTGCTGCGCGCCTTCCGCTGCCCGCGCTGCGGCGCCACGGGCGACCGCGCGCACACCATCAAGTACTGCCCGATCAACGACAATGGTAAGAACGAGGAGCACCACTCGTCGCATGCCCTGAAGGACTGGAAGGGGCGCGTGCAGTGCCCCGTGCTGCGCGCCTTCCGCTGCCCGCGCTGCGGCGCCACGGGCGACCGCGCGCACACCATCAAGTACTGCCCGATCAACGACAATGGTAAGAACGAGGAGCACCACTCGTCGCATGCCCTGAAGGACTGGAAGGGGCGCGTGCAGTGCCCCGTGCTGCGCGCCTTCCGCTGCCCGCGCTGCGGCGCCACGGGCGACCGCGCGCACACCATCAAGTACTGCCCGATCAACGACAATGGTAAGAACGAGGAGCACCACTCGTCGCATGCCCTGAAGGACTGGAAGGGGCGCGTGCAGTGCCCCGTGCTGCGCGCCTTCCGCTGCCCGCGCTGCGGCGCCACGGGCGACCGCGCGCACACCATCAAGTACTGCCCGATCAACGACAATGGTAAGAACGAGGAGCACCACTCGTCGCATGCCCTGAAGGACTGGAAGGGGCGCGTGCAGTGCCCCGTGCTGCGCGCCTGCGCCACGGGCGACCGCGCGCACACCATCAAGTACTGCCCGATTAACGACAATGGTAAGAACGAGGAGCACCACTCGTCGCATGCCCTGAAGGACTGGAAGGGGCGCGTGCAGTGCCCCGTGCTGCGCGCCTGCGCCACGGGCGACCGCGCGCACACCATCAAGTACTGCCCGATCAACGACAATGGTAAGAACGAGGAGCACCACTCGTCGCATGCCCTGAAGGACTGGAAGGGGCGCGTGCAGTGCCCCGTGCTGCGCGCCTTCCGCTGCCCGCGCTGCGGCGCCACGGGCGACCGCGCGCACACCATCAAGTACTGCCCGATCAACGACAATGGTAAGAACGAGGAGCACCACTCGTCGCATGCCCTGAAGGACTGGAAGGGGCGCGTGCAGTGCCCCGTGCTGCGCGCCTTCCGCTGCCCGCGCTGCGGCGCCACGGGCGACCGCGCGCACACCATCAAGTACTGCCCGATCAACGACAATGGTAAGAACGAGGAGCACCACTCGTCGCATGCCCTGAAGGACTGGAAGGGGCGCGTGCAGTGCCCCGTGCTGCGCGCCTTCCGCTGCCCGCGCTGCGGCGCCACGGGCGACCGCGCGCACACCATCAAGTACTGCCCGATCAACGACAATGGTAACTGTTACCTCCGCACAACTGCTTAACAAGCTGGAGCGGTTACAAAACCTTTGTACCTACCCATTAGGTTAATCTAAGAGCAGTGGCGTAGCTAGACGTGGGCGATGTGGGCCTTCGCCCACGGCCTCGCGTCACCTGTGGGCCACCTGTGGGCCAGATTAGCGTTGGTGCGTGGGGCCCGTAGCATTTGCTACTCTTGCTATATGGCTAATCCGGCACTGAGTAGGTATGATAAGTAGTTGATTTTGTCACCCTCGGCCATCAGGCATCAGGTATACCATAGATTATTATAAATCGAAGAGAATTTTAATAAAAAAAATTCTATTCAATTATATTCTAAATGTGCAGGTATGGAGCAGCGTGCGGGGTCGGCGCTGCGCCGCCGCCAGGCTCCCAGCGCGTTCGGGCTGCAGGGCTCCCGGGCCGGCTACGGCGAGCCGCCCACCCCGACCTCCCCGGTGCACCCGGCCTCCCCCTCCGCTAATTCTGTCTTCAACAATGTGTCCTTCTGGTCCAACTTTGGCGCTAACTGAACTTTTTATTATACTTATAGTTAAGTAAAAGATTAAGGGCCTGTTTCACCACCTTCTGATAAGTGTCGGATAGCCTAAATGTAAGTTTTGTCACTTTCTTACTTTATGTCAAGTGACAAAGACACAAGTTGTAGATAGCTATCTGATACTTATCAGAAGGTGGTGAAACAGGCCGTAAGTATAACTAGCTACTATACCTAAATATTAGTAGTAGTATTAGTTCCGTTTAAAAGTGTAGTTTTCAATTTTTTTTTAATTATGGACACTGATATCCCGCGCACTGTCACAAGACCGCACATCTGTTGCCTATAAAATAAAGATTGTACCTATATCATGAAAGTTAAGCTGCTGTTTAGGTTTTAATATTTCAGCGTAGCCCAAGAAAACTTTTTCGGAAACTTCCGTGGTTTAAAACCGAATCCTAGGTTTATATACAAAAAATGTTAACAGTGCAGTTAGTACGTGTTCGCACTACTCGTGACTCCCAATATCGAAACACATATGATAAGAGTAAAATAGACCAAAGTCGATTATTCTGATATTATCGTTGGCCGTTATTTGTTAAATGTATGAAAGAGCACGAACCTTAAAACAGTTTAGAGCCATTAGTGTTTCGTTTCGACATTCGAAATCGATCAACTTTGTCGAGATATGTAAACTTGTACTAAACCTAACAATTCGGTATTTTCTTACCTAAACGTGGCATACTTACTTATTATTGTAAACAATTTTTTTAATAATTTCTGATAAATACACGACGTTACATTACTGTACCTTGAACATTAGGTGATTCGATCGTTCGCCAATTCGCAAACGAATGTTTATTTTACTATTATAATGGCTAGAAAAGTAAACAATAGCGATACAGTTGATCGAACTTAGGTACTGGGTCATATTGAGGTATGCTGGCCATACTTTATTTGAAACAGTCTTATCAACAGGCTTGGACGATTAAACTTCCGAAATTTTTTTTTGTTGCACTTAATTTTTCATTGGATTTTTGTTACTGATTTTGCCTTTTTTAACGAATCAATTTGCAATATTTCCTTATAAATTTATTTATATTACTTATTTCATTTTTCATTGGAATTTTATTACTAATTTGCCTTTAAATGAATTAATTTGCAATATTTCATTATACACATATTAAATTACAATCAATTAATGCGATCACAATCTTTATTTATTTATTATACTTACGTGCATTACCTATGCAGCAGATTATTGTAAAACTTTTATTGAATTGTTAGCATCAATTTGTTTTTATAGTACAGTTAAAACCAATGTAAAATCTTTATAAAATTGTTATTACAATCTATTAATGCAATTCCAATCTTTATCTATTTATTATACGTGCATTAGATACTTATGCAGCGGAGCATATCCTGGTATAACTATTGAAAACTTTTATAAAATCATTAGCATCAACTTTTTAAACTTCTATAAACATTAATTTGTTTTCTATAGTATACTTAGATATAACCAATATATAAAACTTTTATTATATAAATCGTTAGCATCAATTTGTTTTTTATAGTACAGTTAAAACCAATGTAAAATCTTTATACAATTGTTATAACAATCTAATTCTTTATCTATTTATTGAAAAACTTTTAAAAATCATTAGCATCAACTTTTTAAACTTCTATAAACATTAATTTGTTTTCTAAAGTATACTTAGATATAACCAATAACCTATACAACTTTTATTATATAAATCGTTAGCATCAATTTGTTTTTTATAGTACAGTTAAAACCAATGTAAAATCTTTATACAATTGCTATAACAATCTAATTCTTTATCTATTTATTGAAAAACTTTTATAAAATCATTAGCATCAACTTTTTAAACTTCTATAAACATTAATTTGTTTTTTATAGTTCAGTTAAAACCAATGTAAAATCTTTATACAATTGTTATAACAATCTAATTCTTTATCTATTTATTGAAAAACTTTTAAAAATCATTAGCATCAACTTTTTAAACTTCTATAAACATTAATTTGTTTTCTAAAGTATACTTAGATATAACCAATAACCTATACAACTTTTATTATATAAATCGTTAGCATCAATTTGTTTTTTATAGTACAGTTAAAACCAATGTAAAATCTTTATACAATTGCTATAACAATCTAATTCTTTATCTATTTATTGAAAAACTTTTATAAAATCATTAGCATCAACTTTTTAAACTTCTATAAACATTAATTTGTTTTTTATAGTTCAGTTAAAACCAATGTAAAATCTTTATACAATTGTTATAACAATCTTAAATCTTTATCTATTTATTATAAGTGCATTACAAATGCAGCGCAGCATATCCTGGTATAACTATTGAAAACTTTTATAAAATCATTAGCTTCAACTTGTATAGAACTTCTATAATTAGCATTTTGTTTTCTATAATATATACTTAGATATAACCAATATATAAAACTTTTATTAAATCGTTAGCATCAAGTTTTTTTTTATTGACATTGCCCTATCCTACGAACCCATTACCAAAAAAAAACTTTGAAATGATCAATTCCTCTGTATTACCAGATTGTAGAAAAGGACAGGTCTATGGACAAAAAGATATTTTATCCATGGAAGTTGCAGGTACCTAATACCTATAAGAGGTATTATGATTAATTATGGAATTGGAAAAAATAAGTCTATACTACATACCAATCCAAACTTCCTTTGGGAAGTGAAAGACCTTATAAAAATAAAAATATTTCGTGATTTCACGTTTTATTCAAAATGTAATAATGATTAATATACACAAACATCATAACAGAGTATGTATATAAGCAATAGACACGATTATTAACATTAACAATAATTATATTTTATTATTCGTTAGAACTAGAGTTGTAACAAAGAAATATAATATACTAATGTAGTGGTTAATTGTGCGAACAACAGATAGGATATCACGATAGTGGGACTAATTCTATTAAAAATAGTGCTATCATTTTCATACATACATCCCTGCAGAAAAAGATAGCACTGTTTTCAGAAATGTCAATCTATATATTATATAAAAATCAATGCCACTTTTCGTTGTAATTTTATAACTCATGAACGGGCTCACCTATCCAAACCAAATGTTTAGGCTTTGTTCGGAGTGTTTACTAGACGGTTTATGTGAAGTTTGCACAAAATCGGTCGAGCGGTTCTTCATTTATCACATTTTTTGTAACAAATGAATTCAATAAATGGCGGATCATTTTCATTTTCATACCTATATGTATATTATTTCTTCTGTACCTACGTGTGTTTGTCACCTAACTCTTCCTAAACGGCTGGACCGATTTGGATGAAACTTTGAGTGTATATTTTTAATGGGTTCCTGGATTGTTTGAAAACATAATTAGTACCGGGTAGGTACAGGTAATCTACCGGGTCTTGGTAGGTGGCGCTGATGTCAACGGGCAGGACGACGACGTCTGCCGGGTCCGCTAGTTTTGTATAACACAAGTGTAAATTGAAAATTTAAAAAACCCCCGACATTCGCCATTTAGTGGCGGCGGCCATCTTGAATTTGCAATAGTGCTATTCTACTAGTCAAGCTCTTTCATTTGATACCCATATCAAGGGAGTTGTGAAAAAATATATCATCCGCCATTTTGTAGCGGCGGCCATCTTGGACCGATTTTCATCAAACATAGCTAAGAACACTCTCGACTAATTCACCTTTCAAACAAAAAAAACCGCATTCAAATCGGTCCACCCGTTTGAGCGCCACAGGGGAACAGACAGACAGACACACACACACACACACACACACACACACACACACACACACACACACACACACACACACACACACACAGACACGTCAAACTTATAACACCCCGTCGTTTTTGCGTCGGGGGTTAAAAATAACTACCACTAGAAGATTTAATTTGGTTCATTTTAACATCATTATAATAGATATATGATCATAGTAGATATGCGTAATGGGCGAACTCCGCAGGGCGTCTACTTTGCATTGAGACTAGCGGCAGCATATCGCCGAATGGTTAATAGTAAAAAGTAAGCTATAACCCGCGGCACGTACATTGAACACTGAAGGAAAGTGGAGGGGATATTACGTGCGTGACTGTTCCCATACGCAGCTATCCCCTCCACGTTTCCTTCAATATTCAATGTACGTGCCGCGGGTTATACTCTAGGCGTGTCCTTATTTCGATGAAACTCTGACCAGAAAACAGAAAGAGAGCAGACATGGCATAATTACCTATTTTAGGAACGTGTCGAAAATTACTCACACAAACATAATGACTACAGCCCACACGAGTACTAAAAGTGGCGCATTTCATCACGACGTCTCGTATTTGCGCGTGTGAGTGTTCATATGCACGTTTTAATTGATGTCGTCTTGTACGGAAAATTAGATTGTTACTAGCGGACCCGGCAGACGTCGTCCTGCCCGGTGACATACTGACATCAGTGCAACCTACCCGGTCATCAAAGTACTAATATCGCAATTAACAAAATAAGGGTTGATCGTAGAAGGGTGAAAATTTAGGATTGTATGTATTTTTGTATGTTGTATCATAAAAAAATAAAAACTAAAAATTTTGTCTAAAAAATAAAATATAAAAAATTTGGGGTGGACTACCCTTTAACATTTAGGGGGATGAAAAATAGATGTTGGCCGATTCTCAGACCTACTCAATATGCTCACAAAACATGAGAATCGGTCAAGCCGTTTCGGAGGAGTATGGGAACGAAAATTGTGACACGAGAATTTTATATATAAGATGTCACTTCTACTAATTATTCTATATGACGTTTTCAAGTTAGTGTCGTCAGTAAAATTAAACTATATTTTCTACTGGTTCGCCACAACAAGGCGACGATCTACTTATCTGATCACGCTCACCATTGTGCTGAAACACCAAGTTTAACGGCACAATGATCAGCTAATATTCGATATTGAACATTTGGACTGACAACTTTGTCTGGAAGCTCTGTGCAAAGGCGAGTGTTTTTATACCCCGTGGAGATCGCCAGTCCGCCGGTAACATACCTACGTGCATTATTTATATTGGCTATATTGCTCACTAAGGGGGAAATTCGTTACAACCCTAGTTACCACCAGTTCAGAATCCACAATTCCAGTACCACAATTCCATCGATGGCACTAAAATTTTTCAACAATAATTCTATTGGTTAAGTGACATTTTTAAATGAAGCAATTCACTACAAGTGAAAACTAAAAGTAGGAGGATTTAGATAGTCTTCTATCGAGAAGGAATATTCTTGTATTTTTCTATATTTTAAGTGATTGCCCATTCTTATAGTTCAGATAGTAATTTTTTCGAATCAATGCATTAATTAATAATTTCCGACTTCTTATCCCATAATATTTTGAGGAATAGATACTAATATACCTAAGCCATCGTGTAATGTTAATCGCTATCCGTTAATTGGAGTTCTAAGCATTTAGAAATAAAATACGAACGAAAACGCGTACGAAATAAAATTGATAAAAATAGTTTCTAGGTACTTTATGAGCCTTTAAACGTCGGCCTGTCTCATCATAATATATGAAAAAGAAAATTATTATTTGGCCCATGTGCAATATCAATATAACAAAATTATTGATAAGACTTTTATGCCACATTACACCATGCCATGCCACATACATTGTATTTATTTATGAAAATTGATGCCATAAAAATAGAGAGAATATACGTGAACATCAAATACAATTAACATTAAAATCTCATTTATGTTTAATTTTTATTTATAATAATATAACTTATTCGTTTCCATTTTCATCACTGTTTGAAGCTGAATAAGGCATTTATATATTTTACATTTATAAGACAGGCACACGCACCAATGTTCTCACAACTACAAACGCTCAAACATGACAATCATAACAATACTTATTTATAATAATATCCAAGTAATAATAATTCATCAAACACATTATTTTTACATTCATACGAATACATAGGAATAGGGAACATTAAGTTCCCTCATCAACGCTTATACATACAGTGTGGCTAATTCTGTCGTACACAATCTCTAAATCTAAACTAAAATGACAGGGCTAAATATATTCCTATCTCTTTCACAATGCTCCCTGCAGAAAAGGATAGCACTATTTTTAAACTTGTCAATTTAGTTTAAGTTAAGAGATTGTGTACAACAGAATTAGCGACAATGTACTCAATTCTGTTGCACACAATCTCTCAACTTAAACTAAATTGACAAGTTTAAAAATAGTGCTATCCTTTTCCGCAGGGAGCATTGTGAAAGAGGAATATATTTAGGCCTGTCATTTTAGTTTAGGTTTAGAGATTGTGTACAACAGAATTAGCGACAATGTTATGTTTCTATAACACTTTTTGGTCGCACCAATCTTTTAGGAATAATTTTATTATTGTAAAGAAAGGGATGATTCCTGTTAGACCGTACCGTTTCCAAACCGGCCCAAGCTAGGTAACTTCTCTATATGAAAATTGCGATCCGGCACTCGCCCGTGCTAATCACTACATAGTATAAAACAAAGTCGCTTTCTCTGTCCCTATATCCCTATGTATGCTTAAATATTTAAAACTACGCAACGGATTTTGATGCGGTTTTTTTTAATAGATAGTGATTCAAGAGGAAGGTTTATAAGTAGAAAAATTGGTAGGTGACGCTAATAGCGGGCAGGACGACGTCTGCCGGGTCCGCTAGTATATTGATATGAGATGAATAGGCGTGGCACGGAACACTGGTACAGCTCGTGCCATTCGAGACTGGATAAACTTTTGACATGATAACGTCTTATAAATCGATGAACGCCGGCCGCAAGCAACAAAAATCATGACTCATTGTCACGTACCGCCCAGCCGAGCTTGCAAGCGAGAGCGCAGAACGAGCGATAGAGAGGCTACGTTTTCGACGTTATCACGTAAACAACGCAACGACGCAATTATCGTCCATAAACCGACTTTACAGACAATAATTTTTTTTTCAACGTTTTACATCTCGCACGTATAATGATGAGAATTGATTGCGCGATTAAAATGCTCCTTTAAGACTGAACTCATCGCACGAAATTCAATTAGGCTACTCAATAAAGATAAGGATGTTTCATCGCGAGTTCGTACGAATAATTCGATGCGATTATCGTCTGTGTAAGCGAACTGCGGCCAATAAGCGGCGGCGGTAACGGTTCGGTCTAATATAAACCATGCCTTAAAACTACCAAGTTACCACAACAGTAACAGTAGGCTTAGTCTCACTTTGCAGAGTTCCAAAACTTTATAGTATACTATTGATCGAATCAGATCGAAGAGTAAAATGGACCTAAAAAGGCTTATATTAAGGTTTGAGTTCGCCGATACATTCAGTATTCGAAAACAGCCAGCGCCCCAAGCAGAAAAGTTGTAAAATAAATATTCGAACTATTGAATTACGACTTTAAAATAAGAGTCATTGGGTTCATTTTGCTTTGAAGTCATTGTGTGTCGATGCTCGAATTTCGATCATCGTTGCCACTACTGAACAAACTGAGACTACCGGCACTGGTTAAAATTGATAATAATCATTATTTTTGTCAGTTAAGTGGTCAAAATTTATTCAAAAATCCTATAAATTGAATAGTGAGTAACATGGTAGAAATAATGAACATCAACAATAGGCAAGCGGTAATGAAGGCAAAATTTATTTACAATTAAAACGCTTAAAACATACAAATTAATAAAAAAATAAAGAATATAAAAATACTAACCATTACATTACAATGAGATTCGATTATGGTTTTCAATACAGATTTTTTTTAGGAATTTATATAATAAAAAATCGTTGTAAATGAGATTTGTTTGGAATGATTTTGGGATTGACAGTGTTTGTTTACTTTGTAACACTGAAGAATGTACCCGCAATAAGCCTTCAGTTCGTAATAGTCAAACATTTGTTTCCATAATAGCACGCGTGTGCATATTTTTTTTTTACTTAACAAATATCAGTCCTGGACTAAGTTGAAATTGCATAAAACACACGTTATTCAATTTTGGTTAAAGGAGAAGTGCGGCGAGCGAAACAAGCGCATACACAACTCCGACGTAAAGCGTACTGTACGTCTACTGCGGGTAAGAATACATTATATTAGGTCACACATGTGCTAAAAAATAATATACGATGCACGTGACTTAAGAAAACTACTCCTATAATGCACGACGCTACGCTTGTGCACTAACGCCGTGCATTAATAGACTGATTAAGTCACGCGTATTTTAATGTATTATTTTCTATGTAGCTGTTTATATTTTGCGATAGACATTCAGCCTAAAAACATTGAAATCTATATTAAATAATACAATAAGTTGTTTCAAATTAATCTTTGTCTAATTTTATGTTATTGTTAAAGGGCATATCCCCAATTATTAAATTACGAGTTGTGTTAATTATTATGAGAGGAATGTGTATTTAAATACAATAAGGTAAATAATAAAAAAATGGAAAAGAGTTTTAAAATGAGGGCAGGTAAATAACGAGTTTTTTTTTGTCTATTATATGTACAAATATACCCAAGAATATACCCCATATACCCACGTGCTGCCTTCCAACGAGGATGTACGAGAATGTGTAGCTAGAGATGTGGGCATCTTACCAATTGCATCGCCGCGTATAGTATAAGCCGCGGCACGTAACTCGAGCGCTGACCTTCAAGTGCGCACAGCGAGTGAGCGGGACACAGTACGATTGAAGAGCCAATCAGCGCTGACGAGGGCTCCGCGAGAGCTAATCAGTATTTACGAACGATCCCCACGCCCTCCCCGCGAGCCCCTCACAACCCGCGATACCTTATTTTCGACTTCTGCGCATTGAAGGTCAGCGCTCGAGTTTCGTGACGCTGTTTAGTATAGCCAGGCAAATAATTAATTGTTAGGTACTGGGTTTTTTCTGTCAAGAAATTCTCAGTGCCAGCCCGGAGTTGGAAGCTGGCGGTGTTGCACCCCCGTGCCTCGGAGAGCACGTTAAACAGTCGGTTCCGATTATTATCACTGTCATGTGACAATAGTCGTTAAAGCCCGCCAATTCGCATTGAAGCAGCGTGGCGGGCCTAAGCTCTAAATTCCTCTCTCCTATGCGAGAGGAGGACTGTGCCCAGCAGTAGGAAGATAAAAAGGCTGTAGTGGTGGTATAGCTTCAAACTGGTGGAAAAGGTGTGCAAATGGATTCATACACATCCCAAGCTACTCATCTTTAAAACATCGAACTCACCCTTGGTGGAACGCTGCCTTATACTAGTTACTAAGCTAAGCCTGTATCCATATATTTCTATAATCTTTGGTTTTAATACAATATAAAAGCACATCACATCACTGCTTATAATATGGCTTAATTAATTATGAACAACATTACTATTCAGGTTGTTATATTATTTTGTGTCGGAAGATATGGTAAATAAGTCTTCATTATAAGGAATTTGGCAGCTTTTTGATTTTGATAATTTGAAGCCTCTAAGAGATGTATAAAGAGATCAATTTCGCAGTAAATTTTCGAGTAGGACCTTATAAACTTATCATAGATTAAATAATTCAATTTTTTTTTAATATTTAGTAGTTTCCTAGGCCTAGTGTATTAATAATAATGGAATAAAACAGACAAATACTGAGTAACATAAATAAATTGTAGAATAATCTATAGTCTGAGAAGAATTTTTTCTCACTTTTTTTGTTTTATTCCAAATCTACTATGAATTTTGCTATTCAGTTTTTTCTAACTTAGTTTAGTTTTATCTAACGTTTTTTGTTTTTATGAATCTTTATTGCATAATAAAATTTAATAAGTCGCGACGATAAAGTTCATTTAATAAAATAATGAGTAAATAGAAGAAAAACAAGCACTCGTCGCGTATCACCAATTCATCACCGCACTGGATTGTTCATCACCACAGCAGGCTATTCATCACCATAGCAGGCTGGTCGTCACCAACGTCTATCATTCGTCTCTCCACCACAGCTGTAGTCGCCGAAACTTTTTCTCCGTTCGTCATTCACTAGTTTGCTCGCCTGAAATAAATGATTTTAAAACTAATTATTAGATTGGATTACTAGTCTTATTTCTCACTAAAAATTTCAACTTAGCAGTTAGAAATTCACAAAAAGTAACCCTTTTCAATAACTAATTGCAAAACGTTTATAAGTTTAGTTATAAAGATAAGAATAGAAATGTTAAGCCGCCATTTTCTATTGCTCTCTTGATCGTTGTACGAGAGACAAGCGTGAGCAAGACAGGAATAGAAAATGGCGGCGTAACATTCCCATTCTTACTTTGATAGGAATGGGCTGGTGATGAAATTTGTTGGGAAGAGTGTGAGGGGACAGTACAAATAAAAAATCAAAAACCCCCGACATTCGTCATTTTGTGGCGGCGGCCATCTTGGATCGATTTTCATCAAACATAGCTAAGAACACTCCCGACTAATTCACCGTTCAAACAAAAAAAGCCGCATTCAAGATTCAAATCGGTTCACCCGTTTGAGCGCTACGGTGTCGCACGCACGCACGCACGCAGACAAGCATACACGCACGCACGCACGCACACACGCATAAGTGCGTGCGTTGGACGACATCTCGCTCTCGCGCATCTCCTCGTTCAGCTTCGTTAATCTATACTAATATAATAAAGCGGAAGAGTTTGTTTGTTTGAACGCGCTAATCTCAGGAACTACTGGACCGATTTCAAAAATTCTTTCACCGTTGGATATGTACGTGATCCTTGAGTGCTATAGGCTATATATGTACCACGGGCGAAGCCGGGGCGGACTGCTAGTCTCAATATAAATACCTTCGTTGTTGTTGTGTCGGGCGCGCACGAGGCGCTCGGGGTGCGAGTGCGCCAGCTGCGTGTAGTCGCGGAACACCTCGTTGTACGTGTCGTCGTTGGACGACATCTCGCTCTCGCGCATCTCCTCGTTCAGCTCCGTTAATCTCAATATAAATACCTTCGTTGTTGTTGTGTCGGGCGCGCACGAGGCGCTCGGGGTGCGAGTGCGCCAGCTGCGTGTAGTCGCGGAACACCTCGTTGTACGTGTCGTCGTTGGACGACATCTCGCTCTCGCGCATCTCCTCGTTCAGCTCCGTTAATCTCAATATAAATACCTTCGTTGTTGTTGTGTCGGGCGCGCACGAGGCGCTCGGGGTGCGAGTGCGCCAGCTGCGTGTAGTCGCGGAACACCTCGTTGTACGTGTCGTCGTTGGACGACATCTCGCTCTCGCGCATCTCCTCGTTCAGCTCCGTTAATCTCAATATAAATACCTTCGTTGTTGTTGTGTCGGGCGCGCACGAGGCGCTCGGGGTGCGAGTGCGCCAGCTGCGTGTAGTCGCGGAACACCTCGTTGTACGTGTCGTCGTTGGACGACATCTCGCTCTCGCGCATCTCCTCGTTCAGCTTCGTTAATCTCAACCTATAAACGAGTTTTACTTTAGGAAAAATTCAACCGACCTCGGTCCAGCAATCTCAGAGAAATCCAAAAATATTAGAGACATGCGTAACTTCGTACATAAGAATGATAACTAGGTGTATTATATACTAAAATCTACCTGAAAGTATGTAGATTACAGTAGTGAAAAATCATCATCATACGGGTCGAATACGGAACCTCCTTTTTTCAGTCAGTTTAAAAACACATTTATGAACAAAACTAGCTTGAACAGAAGTACGAGTGTCTTGTACACTGTACATATTGGCTGTATACATAAATTTTACAATCCATATTACAACACAAACTTAAAATTTTACAATAATATACTCACAAAGTAACAATATCGGCGTTTGCGTGTGCAACAGCAATGTCAAGCGGTGTCCGCCCTTCGCTGTCCACAAGGGTTTGGTCCGCTCGATATCGAAGTAGCAAGCATACCTTAGTAAAAAAACATTCAATTAACACCAGAAAAAGGTACGATGACGAAGCAGCAAAATAGTCCACATCTACGCCGCGAAATCATATCATTTGTGTACATTATGCAAAGAAAAGGATCTAAAGAATGTATAAAAATCGTAATACATACAATATCTTTGGTTGAATTGTTTGTACTTGGCTAGTTATGTTACCATTAAAGTGGTGACATTTGGACAAAATAAATAAAAATAGTAATAAACTGAACCCAGCGATTTTTAAATATTGCTTTTCTGTCCAAGAAAATGAGTGATGAATCTAAGGAACAAAATTCGATACAATTCGAAGTTTTTAGAGAAAAAAGCGACACAAGCCGAAAAGAAAATTGTGCCGTATTATGGACCTAATGCAGTGTCAGTAAAAGTAGCAAATGAGAGAAGAACGATCTAAATATACTTTGTACTCGTATTCATTTAATGTTTTCTATTACTGTTAGTCTTATGTTGAGATCTATAGAGCTAATTCTGACTCTGCTCAGACTTGAGACAGAGTTAATACGGGACAAATATGTCCATAAGTCTGTTTCGTTTTAACTCTGTCCTAAGTCTGATTGTAGTCAGAATACGCTCTATAGATCTATCTCACAGTTAGATCTAAAGAGCGTACTCTGAATCTACTCAGACTTGAGACGGTTAAAACGGGACAAATATGTCCCTGACATAAGTCTGTCTCGTTTTAACTCTGTCCCAAGTCTGATCGGAGTCAGAGTAGACTCTAGAGATTCCACACTTAGATCTAAATAGCGTACTCTGAATCTTCAAACTTGAAACAGAGTTAAAATGGGACAAATACGCCCTTGACATAAGTCTGTCTAGTTTTAACTCTATCCTAAATCTGAGTAGGGTCAGATCTCTATAGATCTCAGCCTCAAAGTGTGTATGTAAGTTGTTGTCAACCTGGCCGGTGTGGCCTGCTTCGGTGGCGAGGTGCAGCGGAGTCATGCCGTCGTCATCTTGAGCGTTCAGCTTGCTGCCGTTCAACAGCAGGAACGAGCACGCCATCACGGATCCCTAAAAAAATATATTTTAAATCCTAAAAGTAACTAAAATTACAACTTTACGCTGGACTATAAGAGATGTGATAGAGAAACAATTTGATTATTGCCATTTATAAGTTGATTGTCAAGGGAAGTGAGAGTGAAGGTATTCGGAAATAATGTGACTTGCATTAAATTGTATTGGGAAATGTCAAATTTTTAGTATATTCCACGAATCAAACTCCTATGGAACTAATTACACGCACCTCATTGGTTAATAAGCGCGGTTAGAGAGAACACGCTCCGTTTTAAAGGGAAGGCTTAAATACAGGCAGGCAATTACTACGCTTATATTTTTTATTAAAATAACTTTTGTACAATGTCATTTTTTAATGATTGAGTATATTTATAACAATATTTTGTGTGTTATAAATATATTCACTTCTAAGTTCACAATATCAGATATTTAAATATTTTTCACTAACACACACGTCTTACCGCCTCAAAAACTATGAACGTAGCGAGAAAAATCCAGCATGTAAACACAACACAACACATGTGATTTGGTTGGATGTGATTTGGTTAACGAAGGTCACGCGCATTAACCAAGGGCAATTTTCATTGGGAGGTTGTTTCGTGGGATGGACTACAGTTCCCAGTACACACGGCGGGGCGCTTTGAACCACGCCCGCTGACAGCAGGGACACGTCTTCCGCACCTGTCAATGAGGTGTATGTTTGTACGTACGCTGAGCACGGCCGCGTGCAGAGCCGTGCGCTTGTTGGCTGCGGGCTCGTTGGGGTCCGCGCCGGCGGCGAGTGCGGCGCGCATCACGCACACGTTGTGCGCGCGCGCCGCCCGGTGCAGCACCGCGCCCGCTGACAGCAGCGACATGTCTTCCGCACCTGTCAGTGAGGCGTTATCAATAGCGTTTGTATTCAATTGTTGTATGAGATTCTGTGTGTTCCACGGTATTGCCTAAACTACTAAGCCGATTTTGATGAATAAGGTGTCAATAATTGATTTGTTGTTATGGTCCGGGTGACTAAGCCCTCATACACATTAGCGGTCAACCGCGTACGCGGCTGACCGCGCGGCTAGCCGCTTTTATACTTTTACATGCAACCGCTCATTTTGTACGCACTAAACCGCGACGAAATTCTATTAAGCCCTCATACGCATTAGCGGTCAACCGCGTGCGCGGCTAGCCTCTTCACAAGAGGAAAAACCGCGACGAAATTCTATACAAGCAGCTAGCCGCGCGGTTAGCCGCATACGCGGTTGACCGCTAATGCGTATGAGTGCTAAGAGGCTAGCCGCGCGGTTAGCCGCGCACGCGGTTGACCGCTAATGCGTATGAGGGCATAGGCTATGTATATGAGGTACAGATACCGACTAGCGCAAACCGTTTTGCTTTTCGTGCGTGTTTAAAAACCTTAACGCCTAAGGCCCTAAGGGACGTATGCGGTGTTTCAATACTAACCCAGATCGTCGTCTTCCCCTTCAGTGGAGTCGTGGTCCGAGGGCAGGCTGAGGTCGACGGCGCGCTCGCCCGCCAGCTCCGTGCCTATGATCAGCACCGGGCTGCCTTCACACTTGCTCGAACTTTCAGACACTGAAAATATAAAAGACATTTTCGATGACTTTGTATTGTCTGTTCAGAAAAATTACATAGTTTGGCAGCAGTTATAAATTCGTAGTAGAAAGTGTCTGTCTGTCTGTTAACTTTTCATGGCTCAACTATTAGACCGATCTTGAAGTTTAACCGACCGACAAAGAGAGCTTGTATCCTAGATATTTTTATACCGAAATAATTAAAAATATCATACAAGATTTTTTTTTAAACTCGTTCGTCTCGCTTCGTGATTTTTTTTTATCCACTCGGACGAAATTAATGGCTAGCAATTATAAAACTTGATTTTTAAATCTTGTCAACGGAATGGGAAAATTGGCACAGAGACAACTTGCACTCTGAAGATGGAATTAAAAATATGTTTTATCACGGGAAGAGGTTATCCTAAAACCTATATCCACTCCGACTAAGGGACCTTTCAGATAGACCGGCGCGGAGAGCAGAGCAAATTTTAGTCGCATTTAAAATAGAATCTTAAGACATTGAATTAAGCTTTATTTTTACATTTTATCTCTTTTATGATAAGAGGACGCTCGAGGATGTTTCCAATACGCTCGGTGTGAAATATTAGGAGCAGCCGCTCGGCTGCTCGTCGAGCCGGTCGGCTGCTCCATGCTTGTGCTCTTTCGCGCTCGAGCATCCGACCGGCTCCGTTCGCGTGCTCTTTCATGCTCGCGCAGCCGACCGTAGGCCGAATTGCTCTGCCGTCCGGCACAAGAGCGTACGCTCGGCTCCGAACGCATCCGCGTATCCGTTCACACAGACCGGCGCGGAGAGCAGAGCAAATTTGAACGGCCGGTCTGTGTGGAAAAAAAATGCTCTCCGACGCTCTCCGCGCCGGTCTATCTGAACGTTCCCAAAGTGGCGGAAAAAAGTGATTTTTAAATATTAATTATAGCATACCGCTGGTGTTGCTGTTTGCATCACTTTTTTCATCTTTGATGGTCTCAGGCACAGCGGGCGGAGCGCGCACTCTGAAAATAAAAAATAATAGATCCATGTTTAATGTAAATGTATTTAGAAATAAAGCATACGAAACAGTATTATTAACAGAATGACTCATAGGCAGAGTTACTTTCGCATTTAAAATATTAGTAGGGATTATCATGATAGGTGGTTATAACTGCCTCGTTGGTCCCGGGTAAATCGAACCCGGGACATCGTGAGCTGCAGTCGAATACGCCAACCACTACTGGTTGGCGTATTCGACTGCAGCTCACGATGTCCCGGGTTCGATTCCCGGGTCGGGCAAATAATTAATTTTTAGATATTGGATTTTTCTGTCAAGAAATTTCCAGTGCCAGCCCGGAGTTGGTAGTTGGCGGTTTTCACCCCCGTGCCTCGGAGCTACGTTAAGCAGTCGGTCCCTGTTATTATCACAATCTTGTGACAATAGTCGTTAAGGCCCGCCAACGCGCATTGGAGCAGCGTGGTGAGTCTAAGCTCTAAATACCTCTCTGCTATGAGAGAGGAGGCCTGTGCCCAGCAGTGGGACGTGGTGGACGTGGTGGTGGTGGTGGTTACCTCCGTCGTGCGCGGCGCACGGACCAGCGCCGGCCGTTCCTGAGCGGCGAGTCCTGCAGCGCGTCGGGGCCGGCCGGCCCGATGATGCTCCGCACGAACGCCAGCTGCACGTACTTGGCGCGCACCCACGCCTCGCGCACCGACCTGCCGTCACAGTATAACCCGCGTAATATAAGTCTAGCGTTGACCTTCAATGCGCACAAGTCGAAAATGAGGTATCTCAGGGTGTGAAGGAGTCGCGGGGAGGGCGTGGGGATCGTTCGTAATCACTGATTAGCTCCCGCGGATCCCTCGTAAGCGCTGATTGGCTCTCCAATCGTATTGTGTCCCGCTCACTCGCACGACGCTGCGCGCACTTGAAGTTCACCGCTCGACTTACGTGACGGGGGTTATATTACAATGAATAAACAACATTGAGCTGTGCTGCGCTTATAATGAAGCAACATTATAAGCGCAGTAAAGTGCGTAACGTAGACAACCTCCCTGGCGCAGTGGTGAGCGCTGTGGTGTTATAAGTGGGAGGCGCGGGTTCGATTCCCGGCAGGGGCAGTTTGGGATTTTATAATTTCTAAATTGTCTCTGGTCTGGTCTGGTGGAAGGCTTAAGCCGTGGCTGGTTACCACCCTACCCGCAAAGCCGTGCAAGCGTTCCGGTACGATGCCGTGTAGAAACCGATCAGGGGTATACATACCTCTTCCATCTTAGACTGCATCGTAACTTACCATCAGGTGAGATAGCAGTCAAGGGCTAACTTGTAGTTGAATAAAAAAAAACATACAAGCCCTGCACTGCCCTTTGTACTATTGTGTTTATAGCGAGCCGCTGTTTCGCTTCGCTTCTGATGTGGCTTGCGCTTAACAGAGAATTTAGAGAGGTGCAAAAATAGTAAGATAAGATGACGTCTTGCTAGAAGAACCGATGGACGTTGGGGTCCCAAGGTGCTTGAATGGCGACTTCGCACCAGTAAACGAAGCGTAGGTAGACCCCCCACTCGTTGGACAGACGATCTCAAGCGAGTCGCTGGCAGCCGCTGGAATCAGGCAGTACAAGATCGTGTGCTGTGGCGATCCTTGCAAGAGACCTATGTCCAGCAGTGGACGTCTATTGGTTCAGACGACGACGACGACGAAAATGACGTCTCCATGAAACTTACGTATCGCACTCTGGAGTGGCCCGCTTGATGGTGGTCCCGTCTGTGTTCGCCTCGTATATTAAATTCACTATTTTATTCCCTAACTCCGCCATTACCTGGTTAAAAGCAGTTCAAACGATTAGTTGACTGACAATTTTTGTAGTATTATTTTCTATTATACAAATAAGATGATTAGTACAAATGGCAAATTTAGGCCAACATCTATAGACTAAATTTTGACTTTGCTCAGACTTAAGACAGAGTTGAAACAAAAAAGAATCATACTTCAGCCTTAATACTTATATTATTCTAGTAATCAATCTTGGGCGTCAGAGAAAAACGTATTTGAGGGTGTACCCAAAAGAAGAAAAATCGAAAATCAGCAGGGTTATTTCTTAACCTAGTTACCAACTGAAAATAGTTGCCAACGAATTAGTTCGATATATATTGCTGCTTTACTGTGTGAAATTATGAAAACACTTTATATTTCCCATAGTAAAGCAGCAATGTATATCGAACTAATTCGTTGGCAACTATTTTCAGTTGGTAACTAAGTTACAGAATAATCCTGCAGGTCATGTAATAACTATAACTATAAGAATTGGTAATCATACCTTAATGATATCGGGTTCCCAGTCGTCCAAGGTGAGCGATCTCACTTTACTGACGTGAACGCCGAGCGAGCGGTGTATGCCTGAACATTCTACATAAACAAAAATTGTTATGATAATTAGTTTCTCAAAAATTGCTCAAAACTAAAAGAATCTACCGCATATTATATTCTATTAAAAACCACGGAGCACAAACGGGTGGACAGATTATAATGCGGTTTTTTTGTTTGAAAGGTGAATTAGTGGAGAGTGTAGTTGTGTGTTGAGAGAGACCAGAATCTCATGAAAAATAGGAAAATTAAATTTTGTAGTAAGCAACAATAGGTTAATTCGGCTGCCCTAGTGATAAACAAAGTAATTACATTCAGAACACCTTACCTGGGATCGTTTCACGAAACGAAAAATCAAGCAACTGCATTTTAAATACAAAAACAAAGTAATCAACATCCAATTACTTTGTTTTTGTGTTGTGCTTGTTGTTTACTTGGTTTTTGCATTTATATTCCGGGTTAGTGTGTGCAGTTACTTTGTTTGGGCAATTCAAATTTCAGAAAACGGTTCAAGTTATTTGAAATATTAAACTGTGGTAAAAAACTACTCGACATAAAACTTTTGTTAATGCAAAAAAGTCAATTTCACAAAAAAATTTCAGTTACATTGTTTATCGCTAGGGCAGCCGTAGTGTTGCTAACTTTGGAATTTCATTTCCGTAATTTTCATGAGATTCTGGTCGACCTATAGCTATGTTTGATGAAAGTCATTCCAAGATGGCCGCCGCTACAAAACGGCGGATTACATATTTTTCACAACTTACTTAGTATGAGTATCAAATGAAAGGGCTTGACTAGTAGAATAGCACTATTGCAAATCCAAGTTGGCCGCCACCACAAAATGGCGAATGTCGGGGGTTTTTAAATTTTTAATTTATACGTCTTGTTATAGCATAATCGCATAAACGATCTTGAACGTTTGGCACAGAACAAAAAATAGAAGACTTCCCAAGTGTTTAAAAAACCCTAAATCCGTGAGAACGAAGTTGCGGACATCAATCAGCCTTTCATTATAATATGAATGCGAAAATGTGTCTGTAGGTCTACCTTTTCGAACCGATCTTGACGTAGGACACTCTTATCCTGAAAGATGAAAGAGATCAATTTAGTAGTTATAAAAAAATTAGTTTTACCTATACATAACGTGATTCCGAGGTTGATACTGGCCCAGCGCGGATTGGCGCTGCCACAATCGCAGCAATAATTATTTCCAGGTATGCTCAGTAGCTGTTCCCATATTCTGGAAAAGAAGCAGTAATTTACAGTTGATACCTAATAAGTGGCGGCTAGTCGTTCACGCTCGGGTCGCCTATACGCTTCAAGCGTCATTTTTAAACGTCATAAACAAGGCCACGAGAATATCGCCGATGAGACGGCCTCGTAAGTTATCAATTCGGGTCACCAATGTACAACCTCTACGAAATCTCTACGTAAAACTATTTGGTTTCAATAAAACAATTACATGAGCCCTGGTTTAGTAGTGGTGGACGCAGAGCAACAGACATGGTCCGTTAGGCAAATCGCGCGTTAGCGACACTGTTGACGCTAGTGGCTGCTACACCTATTATTTTCATAACCGGGGTGACATGACGTCGAGTCGGCATCATGAATTACCTAATCTTTTTCATAGCCGGGATGACGTCGAGCAGGCATCGTGAGTTCTTCTTCATAGCCGGGGTGACGTCGAACCGGCATCGTGAGTTACCTAATCTTCTTCATAGCCGGGGTGACGTTGAGCCGGTATCGTGAGTTACCTAATTTTCTTCATAGCCGGGGCAACGTCGAGCCGGCATCATGGGTTACCTAATCTTCTTCATAGCCGAGGTGACGTTGAGCCGGTACCGTGAGTTACCTAATCTTCTTCATAGTCGGGGTGACGTCGAACCGGCATCGTGAGTTACCTAATCTTCTTCATAGTCGGGGTGACGTCGAACCGGCATCGTGAGTTACCTAATCTTCTTCATAGCCGGGGTGACATTGAGCCGGAATCGTGAGTTACCTAATCTTCTTCATAGCCGGGGTGACGTTGAGCCGGTATCGTGAGTTACCTAATTCTTCTTCATAGCCGGGGTGACGTCGAGCCGGAATCGTGAGTTACCTAATCTTCTTCATGGCGGGGGTGACGCTGAGGCGGTTGGCGGAGCGGCGAGTGGTGTCGGGCACCAGCACCATCTGCGAGTCGGGGTTGTCGCGGCTCTGGCCCTGCTGGATGGCGGCGCGGATGCCGTGCTGCAGCGCCGCCGTCCACGCGCCCAGCATCTCCTCCGAGTCCGCTTGCAGCATGTGGCTCCTGGAGACCGATTGTACCATTGGCTGTTCAATATTTTATGTTAATAAATATTGCCTATCATTGATTTGTTTAAACTTTTATTTTAAATGAAGTGGCCTGGGTGTGATTCTCGAGGTCCACACGACTTACAACTGGTAACTTCACAGTGGGGAAAAAAAATACTGAACAGATTTTGGTGGAAATCTAATCAGTTTCTAGTTAGGTAACTATACGTCGAATGAACTTTGTCCCGTGTCAATATCATGTTTCGTTCGCGAAATACTCGAGACGAAAAATAATTCCAAACGCACATATTTATTATGTTCTTCGTACATACGCACACAGACATCCACTTAAAAACTATACCAATAAACTCTAGAAGCCTTAAAACATGGAGATACGTCAAAATCTGGGATTAAAAAAATCAGCCGAATTATAAAAACTTCCCAATGTGAATAGTTCATATGCCCGCGAATTCGGCCGCTCGGTTTTTTTAAATCCCATGGGAACTCTGAAATCTCGGAAGATTCTTTTTATCCTAGAAATCCTACTCCTATGTCCATCCCCGGGATACAAGCCCGACTGAGCGGGCAAGCACAAGGGACAAAACTGTGCCCGTCTAAATAAGTTTAGCAGTGCTGTTTATTTGTGGGTATCCACTGCAGCCTTTTAACGTCCCACTGCTGGGCACAGGCCTCCTCTCTCATAGGAGAGCGGGATTTAGAGCTTAGACCCACCACGCTGCTCCAATGTGGGTTGGCGGACTATCACAATATGATAGTGATAATAACCGGGACCGACTGCTTAACGTGCTCTCCGAGGCACGGGGGTGAAACACCGCCAACTACCAACTCCGAGCTGACACTGAGAATTTCTTGACAGAAAAACCCAATACCTAACAATTATTTGCCCGACTCGGGAATCGAACCCGGGACCTCGTGATCTGCAGTCGAATACGCTAACCACTAGAGCAACGAGGCAGTTTATTTATTTGTGGGTATATTATATTACTAGCGGACCCGGTAGACGTCGTCCTGCCCGCTATTAGCGTCACCTACCGGGTCCAATTTTTCTACTTATAAACCTTCCTCTTGAATCACTCTATCTATTAAAAAAAACGCATCAAAATCCGTTGCATAGTTTTAAAGATTTAAGCATACCTAGGGACATAGGGATATAGGGACAGCGAAAGCGACTTTGTTTTATAACTATGTAGTGATTATATCTGTGAAAGCTGTGATAGCCTAGTGGTTAGGACGACCGACTTCTAATCGGAGGTCGTGGGTTCGATCCCGGGCACGCATCTCTAACTTTTCGGAGTTATGTGCGTTTTAAGTATTTAAATATCACTTGCTTTAATGGTGAAGGAAAACATCGTGAGGAAACCTGCATGCCTGAGAGTTCTCCATAACGTTCTCAAAGGTGTGTGAAGTCTGCCAATCCGCTTGGCCAGCGTGGTAGACTATGGCCTCTGTAGTGAGCCGGTAATGAGTTGATCATGATCATGATCATGATGATGATGATGAGTGATTATATCATGGAACTCACTTGGAAGGCGAGAGGACCTCGAAGCAGAACCGCCTCTCGCCGTCGAGCACCGGTTTGACGGTGCACAGCCTCAAATCCTCCTCCATCACTGTCACGTTCAGTTCGCCGGTTCTCTTCCTGAAATGTGAGACAAATTCTATGAGAAAAAACCACTCGATTTTAATTTTAATTATTTTCTTCTGTAGGAACGTTTAGTTTCTTTTTCAATTCTAAATTTTTGAAAGGTCTTTGAATCTCTGATATGTCGTTACAATTAGATTATTATGCCAGACCCTATATTATTACCCCAATTAAAACGTACTCGTCACCCTTAAAATTATTAACATAATATTACAAGTCCCGGCACGTAAGTCTAAGTGAGTGAGTGAAGTGCGCGCAGCGTTGTACCAGTGAGCGGGACACAGTACGATTGGAGAGCCAATCAGCGCTTACGAACGATCCCCATGCCCGCTCCGCGACCCTCTCACTTCCCCAAGATACCTTATTTTCGAGTTCTGCGCATTGAAGGTCAGCGCTAGACATACGTGCCGGGACTTGTAACTTTGTATAATGTCATGTCTCTTATGTTTCTCTTCTAAGAAAAGTTTAATGCAGATAAATCCTAATAATGAAAATCACAAAACTCAAGTGAAATAAAACTGTTTTCTATCATCATTAACAACACAATAGACTAAGAACAGAAATTTTAAATACACAAGTAATTATGACAAGGACAGAAACCATTTACTTAGAAGTTTCTAAATGCACATAAATAATTTTAGTAGTGCCGACAATCATTATTTAAAAGCTAGCATTTTACTTGTAAAAACTCATTTGATCGTTGAGGGCTGCGGTAGAAGAAGCCGTTATTGGAGTTTGCAAGTCCAGTTTTTGCTTGAGATTTTTTTTGAATATTTTTGAATAATTTTCGTCACATCTGATTAGTTCAGTTAGACCACAAAATATACAGGTTACATCGACAATGTGGCTAATTCTGTTGTACACAATCTCTAAACCTAAAATAAATGACAGGCCTAAATCCATTGCTATCCTTTTCTGCAGTGAGCAACTGTGAAAGAGATAGGAATAAATTTAGACCTGTCATTTTAGTTTAGGTTTAGAGATTGTGTACAACAGAATTAGCCACATTATTCGTCTAATAACTTACAAATGAATAAACCCTTCTGTGCGCTAACAGAAGGGTTTATTAATTTGTAAGTTATCTCCAGTGGAAAGTTTCATGCCGTGGCTATAGTTACCACCCTACCGGCAAAGCCATGCCGCCAAGCGATTTAACGTTTCGGTACGATACCGCGTAGAGACCAATGGCATGGGGTTTCATGAAAACAGTCATACATCTTCCAGGTTAGCCCGTTTCCATCTCAGACTGCATCGTCATTTACCATCAGGTGTGATCACAGTCAAGGACAAATTTAAACTAGGGATGGTGAACATCAAAATCACAGAATTTGTTGCTTTACGTTTTTCTCGCTTCACGGACGCCACCGTGACGCATACGGAGCAACCGACAGCCGATGAAGATATATTCGCGCCTACCAAAAAAAATCGCATCATTGCAACTAAAAATGATGTCGATGCACTTTCGCGCGCTCTGATGTTTTATGCAAATCATAAGTACTGGAAGTACATCCACTACCACTGCAGCCTTTTAACGTCCCACTGCTGGGCACAGGCCTTATCTCTCATAGGAGAGAGGGATTTAGAGCTCAGACCCACTACGCTGCTCCAATGCGGGTTGGCGGGCTTAAACGACTATTGTCACGTGATAGTGACAATAACCGGGACCGACTGCTTAACGTGCTCTCCGAGGCACGGGGGTGAAACACCGCCGGCTACCAACTCCGGGCTGGCATTGAGAATTTCTTGACAAAAAAACCCAATACCTAACAATTATTTGCCCGACCCGAGAATCGAACCCGGGACCTCGTGATCTACAGTCGAATATGCTAACCACCAGACCAACGAGGCAAACGGGGCAGTTGGAAGTACATGCTTTGTTAATATTAAATTAATTGTATGTCTTAGGATATTGTGTAGTGCGTAAATTAATAAACCCCCGACGCAAAAACGACGGGGTGTTATAAGTTTGACGTGTCTGTGTCTGTGTGTGTCTGTCTGTTCCCCTGTAGCGCTCAAACGGGTGGACCGATATGAATGCGGGTTTTTTGCTTGAAAGGTGAATTAGTCGAGACTGTTGTTAGCTATGTTTGATGAAAATCGATCCAAGATGGCCGCCGCTACAAAATGGCGTATTACATATTTTTTCACAACTCCCTTAATATGGGTATCAAATGAAAGGGCTTGACTAGTAGAATAGCATTATTACAAATCCAAGATGGCCACCGCCGCAAAATGGTGAATGTCGGCAGTTTTTAAATTTTTAATTTATACTTGTGTTAATTCGCGAGACCCTGACCCCTAGCGCCGCCGCGCGCCCGCGCCGTCCCACTGACCCAGCCTTCAGGCTCAAGCGTGACGAGCGCGCGCACTGTAAACAAACAGTACTTCACATCGATATATGAGACTATAGTCTCACGAATGGTTCTGGTTCTATCATAAATATTACAAATGCGATAAAAGTTTAGACAGTTGAAAATGTGAATACGTCTGAAAAAACATCATGTTTTGAGTAGCATTAAACGCCTAGCCCGCACAGCGAAATTTCGCGCGATTTTTTTCGCAGTATTTTGTGACATATGAACATGTATGAACGCATATTTGCGATTTAAAATTCGCGAAAAAAATATATATTGAAAATACGAAAAAAAAATCGTGCGCATAAAAATCGCGCGAATAAATTTCGCAGTGGCGGCTAGGTCTTAAAGAAAGAAAATTAAAGCTATCCCAATATTACTGACACACTAATCGATTGTTACACCCTTGTCGAATATTAAACGAAGATTTGTTGACATTCATCGAGTTGATAAAATTGAAAAAAAAAAGGTAATTAAAAATTATTTTTCATGGAAGTTTCAGTATAGGTTGACTCACCTGTAAACGAGCCGGTTGTCGTACAGATAGAACCACCGCCTGTTCCAGGTTTTGAACGCGTTGGACGTCCGCTTGAACAGGTACCCCTGCATGCGGGGCGTGTTCTTCAGACAGGGCACACTCAGCCCCTCTTTGCCCTCGCCCTCAGTCGCCGCGGACTTGCAGCTCGGCAGCGCGGTATCCTTGCTGTTGACGATCGTGTGCCGGTTCTCCATCTCCTTGTCGAGCGCCTTTGTGTCGCTACGCATCGTTGCGATCTGCGAATGTGCGCTCGTTAGTCGGATATAGCTGGCGTTAAATTGCTTTGCGTTTAATAATTTCCTAATTGGTTAACGATATCTGGATAATGATCAATGAGTACATATTTCGCATCATTTCAATTGATGAATTGGAGAGATACAAGCTATAATTTTTTAACCTCCCTGGCAGTGGTGAACGCTATGGTCTTATGAGTGGGGGGTTCCGGGTTCGATTCCCGGCAGGGGTAATTTTGAATTTTATAATTTCTAAATTGTCTCTGGTCTGGTTTGGTGGGGGGCTTTAGCTATGGCTGGTTACCACCCTACCGGCAAAGCCGTACCGCCAAGCGATTTAGCGTTCCGGTACGATGCCGTGTAGAAACTGATCGAGTATACACATCTCTTCCAAGTTTGCCCGCTTCCATCTTAGACTGCATCATCACTTACCATCAGATGAGATTACAGTCACGGGTTAACTTGCAGTTGAATAAAAAAAAAATCAAACCGACTTCAATATACCGAAATGAGCCAGGACGACAAACTTAGGTACATGTATTGTTCCATATCTTGAAAAACTACAAAACAGATTTCGATGAAACTTGCACTGTTCCCTAGTTTCGGAGAAATACGTGGACAAACATACGTACATACAGTATACAAATTTGTTTGGAAGCCCTAATAAATTTTATTATAATATGTGAATAAATTGCGGTTCCAGTAATATTACATACAGTCATACATATTATGTGAAGAATCGATAGCCTCCTTTTTTTTGAAGTCGGTTACGAAATGATTAAAATGTGTTTGTTTTTATGAGTGATAGATATCATGCAACAAGAAATATCGACTCCGTATTTTTTACAGCTAAGCAATAAAATATAGCCAGATTAGCAGATAGCGCAATCTAATACGATTTTTATTACAACTGCGGCAGATTCAATAAAACTGTACTAATTTATCAGCGTTTTGCTTTTCCATTTATTTTCATGAATAAGAACGACATTTTTCAAATAATTTTGAAATCTCAATCACATTTTAGTTTTCCGAGAACCTTTATTTAAAAAAAAACCAGGTAAGTCACCTAATCGATTACAAATTAGGAAAGTCCACTTCCTAATCTGATAAATAAATATAAGTAAAGATATTATATTATAAATGCAATCCATATACTAATATTATAAATGCGAAAATATAACTGTCTGTTACGCTTTCGCGCCTAAACCAATTTAGATGAATTTCGGTTTAGATAGATTAGATATATGGTTTAGTTTATTTAGCTATAGTGTTTAAGTTTATCATATACACCACCTCCCACTGTCCACTAGTTTATTTTCTCCCCAGCATTAAGGTTGTCTGCAAGAGATCGCTACTTAGCGATAATACCGCCTTGTTATACCTACGTTATAAGTTTTCTTTTTAACCCCCGACGCAAAAACGACGGGGTGTTATAAGTTTGACGTGTCTCTGTGTGTGTGTGTACGTGTGTGTGTGTGTGTGTGTGTGTGTGTGTGTGTGTGTGTGTGTGTATGTGTGTCTGTCTGTTCCCCTGTGGTGCTCAAACGGGTGGACCGATTTGAATGCGGTTTTTTTTTTGTTTGAAAGGTGATTTAATCGAGTGTTGTTAGCTATGTTTGATGAAAATCGGTCCAAGATGGCCGCCGCTACAAAATGGTGGATTACATATTTTTTCACAACTCCCTTAATATGGGTATCAAATGAAAGTGCTTGACTAGTAGAATAGCACTATTGCAAATCCAAGACGGCCGCCGCCACAAAATGTCGAATGTCGGGGTTTTTTTAAATTTTAAATTTACACTTGTATATAACCTGTCTTTTGTGTTCTTCTCTTATGTGCAATAAAGTATATACATACGTATACATACATTGTGTATTCCGGAAAAACTAACGGTCAAAATCTACGCGGACGAAGTTGCGGGCATCAGCTAATGCACCATAAAACCACAGTAACTCCATAATCGTATTAGTTACTTCGTTACTTATATAAAAGCGAATACTTGTCTGTATGAGATCACGTTTTAATTGGTTTTGGTCCGTCACGTACGTAGCCTCTTTATGTATTATAATTGCGTATTAGATGACCCCTAAGCCTTAAAGGTTGCGGAAACCCATTGCGACTTGGGAAACATGATTGCGTATTATAATAGCAAAACTTTCATTTGCAGGTCGTCAGTAGGTACGTATAATAAGTTTATTATTTGTGATGTGTTGTCAATTTATTCTTGTATAACCATCATATCATTTGACATTTTGATTCAAGTGAAGTTCACTTCAAACACGGCATCAAAGATCAAAATAGCCTTGATGATAGCCAAACTCCGTAGAGGAGACGGCACTTGAAGAAGAAGAAGAAGTTCACTAAAGTTCACTTCTTCTTCTTAAGGTGCCATCTCCTACCGGAGGTTGGCTATCATTCTGGCAATTTTGATTTTAGAGACAGCCGCACGAAACAAGGATCTGGTACTCAATTTGAACCACGTCCTGAGGTTTTTCAGCCATGAGGTTCGTCTTCTTCCAGGGGATCTTCTTCCTTGTATCTTCCCCTGCATTATAAGCTGGAGCAGTTGGTACTTATTGCTGCGCATTATATGGCCCAGATATTCTAATTTGCGTTTCTTTATGATGTTTAATATTTCCACTTTTTTATTGATCATCTGCAAAACCCTTTCGTTAGAGACTCTATCCGTCCATGATATTTTCAAAATTCTTCTGTACACCCACATTTCAAAAGCCTCTAAGCGATTGCTCGTATTTTGGGTTAAGGTCCATGACTCAACGCCATACATAAAGTTCACTAATCGACAAGTAATATTTTTCAAGTCAAAATGTTTATAGTAAATTTTTCAGAAACTAGAGAACCAGTTGTGATGATAATTTAATGAAACCAGTCTGACAGATCATATTCAAGCCGTAGAAATCTATACTAATATAATAAAGCGGAAGAGTTTGTTTGTTTGAACGCGCTAATCTCAGGAACTACTGGACCGATTTCAAAAATTCTTTCACCGTTGGATATGTACGTAATCCTTGAGTGCTATAGGCTATATGTGTACCACGGGCGAAGCCGGGGCGGACCGCTAGTCTTATATATAAAAATTAAAACTTGTTCGTCCTATACGCGTTCATTCACGTATCATTCATATTGAGCTGAAACTTAAACACAGAGATAGATATCATCCTGGTGTCAAACGTAGGATACTTTTCATCCCGGAAAAGAGTCAGCTAATAAAAGGGAAGGAGAATTCTCAATTCTGCATTTTTATGAATGATCAGCGTTCCAATATTAAAGGATTAGGATTAAGGAGTTCCTTTATTTTTTAAATCATTAAAAAAATATATTCCACTTAAGAACAAGTTTAAAATATACAATACGGAACGGGTATGTACCGTTATTCGTAGGTTACCTATTTTGGTACAACACAATACAAATGAGTCTCAATAGCGCAACGGTCGTCGGGCGTGGATTGAAAACAGAGAGGTCGACGGTTCAAACCCCACCCGTTACACTTTTCCCGTACCCACTCCTAACAAGCTTTCGCTTCTTTGGGAGAAAAAGGGGAGCATTAGTCATGTTCATGGCTAATATTCTTTTAAAAAAAAAATGCAAGGCCTAATATTCCATAAAGAAAAATATAGGAACGATCAGCGACTATGAAGTTGGGATCATGGTTACTTTGGGAGATAACAGGTAGTAAAAGTGTAAAAATGATCTCAACTTCATAGTCGCTGATCGTTCCTTCCTGTGTTGGGGACAATACACAGAGAAACTTTAAATACCTACTATAACTAAATAACGAAGGTTTGGCCGTCGTGGGCTGTTGCTCTAAATAGGTGTAAAGTAAAATATGATGTTGTTTACCTCGTCAGCTGTCGATTTGAGGAAAGGTTCCAAGTCCTCGGAAAGATCCGCGCCCTGATGGTGGTAGGTGCAGCACGCTTGCAAATACGACAGGAACTATAGCAAAAAAAAAAAACTTTAGTAAATTATTATATTATATCTTCAAAACTGTTGGAATCGCGAGTGAAACCATACCTTATCTCATAGAGTAGGTACGTCATAGATACTATGTATTTCCTATACTTTAACTTACTCGTTACTAAAAATCAAGTATGTATAAAATGGTAACCAATTGATCATTGACAGCAGAAGTGGAACTTCTATATATGCCAAAAAGTCCAAAGTACCTAGTAACTAGTGTATTTTAGGCAGTAGTATACTACTGCCTAAAATAAAATATATTATAAAAATATTGAGGATTTATCAATTACTTAAAGTTGTACACATTCACCTTTAAATCATCGCCACCAATCAAACTGTACAATCAATTAAAAACATTTAAAAAAAGTTAAGAGTTAAGTTAACACACTTTTATTTATATTTGTGTCAGAATAGATTTGTACACAAATAAGATCCACCTGAACGGAACTGTCGCCTCAAGATGCCGTAATCAGATTGCGAATTAGTCACTCGCCCGTCGCACAACCTTGCGATTGGCGGGCCACGAAATCTATCGAGAAACGGTTCGCTGTAATCAATGACTAATCTTTGATACTGTAGGTGTGTTGTGTTCTGTGATATTCGACATAAGATTGTTATAATTCTCGTATACCAACACTAAAGTGTTATCATCTATATTCAATGATAGTAACGATAAAAACGAATAACGGTCAAACTTTCTTTGAAAATATATCTTAAAGGTGGCACAGTTATAATTATGAATAATGACAGAAGGAAATTAGAAAATAAAATAAAAATATAAGTTTGAACAATGAAGTCTGAACCAAGGAACTGGCTAAATAAAATACATAATTGTGCTAATTCTGTTGTACACAATCTCTAAACCTAAACTAAATTGACAGGTTTAAAAATAGTGCTATCCCCTTCAGCAGGGAGGATTGTGAAAGAGACAGGAATATATTTAAACCTGTCATTTTAGTTTAGATTTAGAGATTGTGTACAACAGAATTGGCCACTATATGTATTTAAGATGTCAAAATACCACATCACGGCGATTGTTTTTCGATGTTATTCCGAATGCTATATGTGGCTACAGACAGGTTCCATTTCGTGTTTTCGTTATACTAATGCTATCGATAAAAGCTCGATGATTTACTAGTTCTGAGAGCTAGCTCACAAGACATGGTGATACAACGTAGTGATTTTGTCGGATCGTATGCCACACGACTGGTACGGCAACGAGCACTTACACTATACTACTATACTCGGTTACACTACTACTACTATACTCGGTTACACTATACAAACAAAATAAAGCTGCGATGCCTCAGCGCACTGTATGACTGTGACACACAGCGGATTTTTATGTATGGAACGCAGCGATCCCGCAACGCGCACTGTGACATCGCTCTAACGACACGACTGTAAAAAAATCTATTAGGAAAGCCGTCCTGGATTCAGGTCTTTGCCCCGAAAAACACTGTTTACAAAAACAACACACTGAAAGTGCACGTCTTTGACAAAAACTTTCTGCTCTCGTAACGGTGATTTTAACGCTTGTTCACAAACATTTCGAAACGGCTGCAGTAGATATAGACAGCGTAAAAACTGCGTTGTTTGACTAAACTACTATTACTAAACTACTATTAGTGATTGATTTTCACACATCAATGGTTAATGTTAATCAATATCAGTGTTTGTTCAAAATTAGTAATTTTTCAGTTCCAGTTCGACCCGCTGTCCGGTAACCCGAATGTTCAAAGAGAAAGATACACAGAACACGTCTCATAAGGTCAAATATAAGATACCATTATTCAAATTCCCTAGTTAGGTTTTTGTTACGCTTTTTTCATAATCTGATTGATTTACAAGCTAATCAAATATGGTCAACAATCGTTGTGCGAAACAATCGTAAACAAACTTTTCTGAACATGACATCTAGGTCTTGTTAAGACTTAGGTCAATTTAGATAGATAAAATTGTTAAGACTGACGTAAAAAAAGTCATAATATTCACAATAATCGAATAAACTAACCCGATTAGCTTCGATCTTAAAACATTAGCAAACTTTAAGTCAGTAAATACTTAAAGCTAATTAAGGGGCATACCTAAGCACTACTTTTATGTTTTCTCTAAACGACAACGTAGATAATATGAAATTTTATTGTGCTGATTTTCCTTGAATATGAGTAATTAACAAGACGTACCTAACCTCAAATTTATTTAATTACAGCTGAGTATGTATTTTCTATACATAGCCGCTAAAGAATAATATAGACAGTCCAATTAATCTAATTTCTGGATGGATATAACGAATATCTAGATAATTATTTTCATCGATTCAAATCGTTGCTTACGTGAAACCTTGTGCGGTAATCATGTAGTAATTCTTTCGCAAATCTTCCTTTGCAAAAAGTAATTTCCTATCTTCAAGTCAAAAAGTAATTTCTTATCTTCAAGTCAAAAAGTAATTTCCTATCTTCAAGTCACTCTCTGGAGCAACGAACTCTATAATGGACACAACACATTTGTCGATATAATTTTATTCACGTTTAGTTGACAACGAATAGGAAGCCATAGAAGACTTGTATTTAGACGTTCTTAATTTATTTCTACAAATTCCAGTGATATTTGAGCCGGGATTTGAGTATAGAGAACTAGCAGATGCCCGCGACTTCACTCGCGTGGATTTAGGTTTTTAAAAATCCCATGGCACCATGATGCTGAATAGCCTATAACCTTCCCCAAGAATTGGGCTATCAAATGCAAAAAGAATTATTCAAATCCGACTGGTATTTCCAGAGATTAGCGCGTTCAAACAAACAAACTTTTCCGCTTTATTATATTAGTATAGATATAGATAGTATAGATTTTTAATATCGACACTAAAATAAGCTATCAAAAATCCGGTTATAGCGCACTAAAGCACGGCAATGGCAGCCAGCACTTTAGTGATTAGTCAATGTAATTCGAGTTTCGAATACAAAACAGAAGGCCATGTGAGAACCGAAGATATATAATATATAACAAATCTATCATGTGGGTTGTTCAAGTGACGGAAAAAATTACTTAAAAGCCGGCAAACGGGCAAAGCATTAGTAGCTCTTACCGCTTAATATCAGGTGACTCACCTTTTACGAACAAATACTTTTAAACCTGGTGGGCTATTCTGTCTTAGTTACCAACTGATTGCCAACGAATTAGTTCGATAAACATTGCTGCTTTACTGTGTGAAATATAAACAGTGATTTAATTTTCGCACATTAAAACAGCAATGTATATCGAACTAATTCGTTGGCAACCATTTTCAGTTGGCAACTAAATTAGAGAATAGCCCCACTGATTTTATATTTCCACTGTATATTCGCCCCGCAGCCGTTAGCGTAACGTTGCCAGAGCCAGGCATAGTGGGGCCACCGGGGACTAAGGCCTTATGCTATGCCCCATACAAGGATTTGCCCATAATGACTGCCGGCTACGACTGACACCGGTGTCGCTTTTGCCCGGCACCGATCTGTGCCTTTTATTAAGGCTAGCCAATTCGAAATGGTTGTACCGTCTTTGTCGGTCAGTAACAATATGTATAGTCCTACAAACATATCTGAACCGGTGGCGGAAAGTGGAATTAATAACGCTACTTTGAAATTGACAACATTTAATGTGAGGCGAGCGACGCTGTCACCTGGTCAGTCCGGGTCAGATTTGTAGTAGGCAAGTAGTAGGACTATCATCATCATCATCATCATGATCAACCCATTACCGGCTCACTACAGAGCACGGGTCTCCTCTCAGAGTGAGAAGGGTCTTGGCCATAGTCTACCACGCTGGCCAAGCGGATTGGCAGACTTCACACACCTTTGAGAACGTTAAGGAGAACTCTCAGGCATGCAGGTTTCCTCACGATGTTTTCCTTCACCGTTAAAGCAAGTGATATTTAAATAGGTACTTAAAACGCACATAACTCCGAAAAGTTAGAGGTGCGTGCCCCGGGATCGAACCCACGACCTCCGATTAGAAGTCGGTTGTCCTAACCACTAGGCTATCACAGCTTTTTTTGTAGGACTATATCTTAACCCAATGACATGCAACATCAAACATCATAATCAAGTCGGGTATAAAAAGTAACAATACACAGGTGTTTGTAAAGCAAACAGCTGCACATACTCCAATCCAATGAATTGGACGGAAATACGTGACTCAGTAGCAAAACAATGAACATAATTGCCACACGACTATCTCGCCCAGTAATGTACCTATGTAGGTATATAACGATTGTAACATAATATTTACAACAATAATTGCGACCTACGCAAGCAAAAGCTTGATTGAAAAAAAAAAAGCATGGATTTAACTCGCTCCAGCAATGCGCGAAACGGCAATTAAATCATGTACATAAATAATTTATTGAACAATATTGTTATTTTTAAAAAGAGCAACCGCCGAGTTTCTTACTGGTTCTTCTCGGTTGGAACGGCATTCCGAACCAGTGGTAGATTCAATTGACGATTCAAAAGCACTTGTTTCACTTTTCAGTGTAATCTCCGAGCTGTAAGTACATCGCCGCAACCTGCGCTCGTTGCAAACCAGTTCAAGACATGAAAGAATGGTGGTCAAATAAAATAAAAAATTGGCTGTCTGTAAAGTCGGTTTATGGACGATACTTTTACGTGATTAACGTCCATCATAAAAAAACGTTGATGAAGTCGAACGTTTAGGCCGATCGTGTCTCTCTATCGCTTGTTCTGCGCTTCACTTGCACGCTCGGCTCAGGCGGAACGTGACAATGAGTCATGCTTTTTCGTGCGTGCAGCCGGCGTTCATCGATTTATAAGATGTTATCACGTCAAAAAAAGATTGGTTGCCTGTAAAGTTGGTTTACAGCCCCCGCACATTGGCCACAAGTCGCGGATAAGATTTTTCATACATTTTCTTGCGGCTCGAACCCGACCACTCGAGCGCTCAGTGTGCGATGGTACCATATAAAATGCATGAAAAATCTCTTCCGCAACTTGTGACCGGCCACTAGTCGTCGCCACTGTGCGGTGTGACCCAGTGTGCGGCGGCTGTAACGGACGATAATTTTACGTGATAACGTCATAAGAAAACAAAGAGAGATAAATGCGTCACAAGCCGAACGCTTAGTTCCGCGCGACGTGACGGATGAGTCATCCTTTTCCGTGCGTTCATCGATTTATGAGACGTTATCACGTCAAAAACAAGTATAAATTAAAAATTAATAAAACCTCCGACATTCGCCATTTTGTGGTGGCGGACATGTTTGATTTACATAGTTCTACAAGTCAAGCCCTTTCATTTGATACCCATATTGACGGAGTTGTGAAAAATATATAATCCGCCATTTTGTGACAGCGGCCGTATTGGACCGATATAACATAGCTAAGAACACTCCCGACAAATTCGCCTTTCAAACGAAAAAAAAAACGCATTCAAATCGGTTCACCAGTTCGAGCGCTACGGGGGGAACACACACACACGCAGAGAGCCACATCAAACTTATAATATAACACCCCGTCGTTTTTGCGTGGGGGGGTTAAAAAAGTGTAACTCACGGTGGCGAGCACTTCGTGTCGCTTGCGCGCCTGCAGCATGGTGATCTTGTGCACGTGGTCGAGCGCCGTGTGCCGGAAGCACGAGCGGGTCGCCAGCAGCAGGTTCTGCACCTCCTCCGCCTCCAGCGCCTTGTGCCGCGACACCTGCCTCATGCGTTCATCATCATCATCATCATCATGATCAACCCATTGCCGGCTCACTACAGAGCACGGGTCTCCTCTCAGAGTGAGAAGGGTTTTGGCCATAGTCTACCACGCTGGCCAAGCGGATTGGCAAACTTCACACACCTTTGAGAACGTTATGGGCAACTCTTAGGCATGCAGGTTTCCTCACGATGTTTTCCTTCACCGTTAGAGCAAGTGATATTTAAATACTTAAAACGCACATAACTCCGAAAAGTTAGAGGTGCCCGGGATCGAACCCACGACCTCCGATTAGAAGTCGGTAAAGATCGACCAGAATCTCATGAAAAATAGGGAAAGGAAATTCCAAGGTTAGCAACACTACGGCCGCCCTAGCGATAAACAAAGCAACTGTCATTTTTTGTGAAATTGACTTTTTGCATTAACAAAAGTTTTATGTCGAGTAGTTTTTTACCACAGTTTAATATTTCAAATAACTTGGACCGTTTACTGAAATTTGAATTGCCCAAACAAACTAACTGCACTCACTAACCCGGAATATAAATGCAAAAACCAAGTAAACAACAAGCACAACACAAAAACAAAGTAATTGGATATTGATTACTTTGTTTTTGTATTTAAAATGCAGTTGCTGGATTTTTCATTTCGTGAAACGATCCCAGGTAAGGTGTTCTGAATGTAATTACTTTGTTTATCACTAGGGCAGCCGAGTTAACCTAGTGTTGCTTACTACAAAATTTAACTTCCCCATTTTTCATGAGATTCTGGTCGATCTTTACACCTCCTGCGTTACACCTTCCTTATTGACGTTTAAGATATTAAGGTCAGACAGCCTAAACGTAAGTTTTGTTACTTTCAGTTAAATGACAAAGACAAAAGTTGTGAATGAGCTATCTGACACTTATCAAAAAATAGCGGTCCGCCCCGGCTTCGCCCGTGGCACATATTAATATATATATAGCTGTTCGTTCTGATTCACTGACTCATTCATCGCCTCTCCTGTAAAATTTTGTATGAAAAATTTTTTTTTCACAAATGGTTTCGTATAGAGGACAAAAATTCATTAAGAGGAAAAATATGGAGAGAGCTGATGATTGAGGATTTCGGAGACGGTTGAAGAGCACGCTTAAGGTATTGAAGATAGGTGGGGGGTGCTCGAACAAATGTCACTCGAAACGTCATCCAATTGGCAGTGAGCCGAAAAAAAATTCAAAATGGCGAAAAAAAGATGGCCGCCATACAAATTTCGTCGGTGTCCATCTCGAAGGGTATAAAAGATGAAAGAGTTGTTTCTTAGCAAAACATGATCAGGATCCAAAGGTCTACTCGATGAATACAAAAAAAATTCAAAATGGCGGACTTTATTTTTCCATAGAAAATGTATGGCGAATATTGAGAGAGAGTATAAAGTTGTGAACTAGGTATGCAAGGCGATTGATGCGGTTCTTTGGAGAAATCTCAAAGAAAAATATGGGAAGACATGATGATTGAGGGTTTGGAAGATGATTGATGAGCCCGGGCAGAGTTTTGTAGATAGATGGGGGCTGCTCAAACAAAAAATACTCAGAACCTCATCCAATTGGCACTGAGGTGAAAAAAAAAACCAAAATGGCGGATTCAAGATGGCGGCTATACAAATTTCGTCGGTGTCTATCTCACCAAGTATAAAAGATGGAAGAGTGGTTTCTTTGAAAAATATGATCAAGAACTAAAAAACAAGATGGCGGAATTTATTTTTCTACACAAAAAAAATTTTTGATGGTTTCGTGTAGAAAACAAAAATTCATGCGGAGGAAAAATACGGAAAGAGCTGATGATCGAAGACTTTGGAGACGGATGAAGAGCACGGCGAGGGTATTGAAGATAGGTGGGACGTGCTCAAACAAAAACTACTCGAATCCTCGCGGTCCGCTTGCGGGCCGCGCACCCACGCGCCGTACTAGTTATCTATATAGCCTATAGCACTCAAAGATCACGTACATATCCAACGGTGAAAGAATTTTTGAAATCGGTCCAGTAGTTCCTGAGATTAGCGCGTTCAAACAAACTCTTCCGCTTTATTATATTAGTATAGATTAGTGAAACAGAACCTTATTGTCTCATAAAGAGCGCACTCCAATCAAGGTTGGCGCGCTTTCAAGTTATTATCACACGGTAGTGATAATAATCGGGACCGACAGCCTTGACGTGCTCCCTGAGGCACGGGGCGGAACTACCCCCAACTAACAAACTGCGGGCTGGCACGGGGCGGAACTACCCCCAACTAACAAACTACGGGCTGGCACTGAGTATTTCTTGGCAGAAAACTTAAAATCAATTTTTCAACCCGGTAGTCAAACCCAGTATCTCATCGTGATCTGCAGTCAGATATGCTGACTGCTAGATCAATTAGATTTTTCTGCAAAAAATTCTTGGATATGGCTTATTTCTTTATGGATATTTTGGTTCTGACATTTTCTAATACATTATACTCGAAAATTATTTTGGATTCTCTTTATTGTGCACAATTAGAATACTGTATTTAAATGTTTCTTTACCTGAGAATTTCTATTTAAAGCTATATCCAGATCATTAGAGATTTTATCGAAGTGATGTTTGCTTTCTTTCACACCCTTGATATCTCTGTAAAAAATACATACAATTACACTTTGTCAATGGGGTGTAAACAGTTGTTTGAACTTAACCATTATCAATGTATCAGTGTTGTGACTCAATGTATTAATTTTAGCTTTTATAACGTTCACGCTGATAACATTCTTAGGCATAAATAATATTTTTTTTAATATGAGCTCTGAAAATTACCAGATTTACCAGCAAAAAAGTTAAACAAGCATTAAAACCATTTTCAACATACAAAATTTTGACGATTTCCAAAATAAAAGCTGTCAAATATCAAACAAGATGATTGTGATTTCAAACAATCCTGGGGCCATGCTGATCTGTGTTGAACAGGGTTGAAAGATACCTTATATGTATTAGATATGAGCGCCGCGCCGGCGCGCCGTCGTCGCCGTGAGTTCACACAGCGCGCCGCCGCCGACTGAAACATGCGGCGCGCCGTCGTGCCAAGTTGCAACTTGCTTTCCCGCTCGCACGCACGTTCAGAACCGGGAATTCCCGGTTCTTTTGTCAGTAAAAAAGAACCGGGAAATCAAAGATTCTCGGTCCTTTCGGTACTTTCGGGAATTTTATTTTAATTACACGATTCATGCTACACTTACATGACATAAATTAACTTTACTTTTTTATACTTTCTACTGTTCAAAAGTTCAAAACTAAGGTGAATTCAGCGCTAAAATACATGGCGCAAGATGTCTTACAATTCTACTTCCTCTCGCTCGCTGTTGTGTGCGATCGCTTGCTTACTCAGTTTTCGGATTGCAGTGCGTGCAAAATTTATCCACTTGGGGATAGAATTTTCAAAAATGCTGAAATTTATATATTTTGTTTTTTTATCGAAAGCTCAAATACCAATTTTCATGGATATAACATGAAAAATGACAGAATTTCATACAAACTTTCATCCCCTATTTAACAGTATTTTTTCACAGTAGCTTTCTTTTATGATGTAGGCACACACTCCTCCTTGCGTCAATCCCCCAATACTGTCGTGACTCGTGACCTTCGCTCGTGACCCATCAGGGAATTAATTTCTCACGATGTTGCGCCATCTGTTCTGGCTATCAGCGACGTGAACCGCTTTGGCAACATTCATGTTGAGAGTTGTCAGATCTGGTCAGTCAGCGAATTGGACTCCTCTACCTACCTCTCGATCTCTTGGTGTCCATTTTCCCGGTAACTATAAGTTTTTGTAGGTTATCGCCGGGTTTACGGGCGATATGGCCGACGAAATCAAAGAAGTCTTCGCAGGTCCGGCGTATGATGCTCTCTCCGTAGATGTTAAACAGAATAGGAGATAATATGCATCCTTGACTAACTCCTTTGCCAAACGAGAAAAGTGTTGATATCGTCTTGTCGGTTCTTACTACCCCCAGACTATCTGAGTATATACGCCTTGAAGCACTCCGACCAGATGTTTTGGGACTCCCTTTTCCGGGAGAACTGTCCATAGGAGCTTCCTGTTCACACGGTCAAAGGCCTTACTGTAGTCGACGAAACACATAATTACAGAGGTACATTGAATTCGGAAGGTTTTTCAACGTACTATACGCATACTAAGAAAGGATTATTGGAAATTCCACCCCTATGGGGGTTAAATAGGGCATGTAAGTTTGAATGAAAGTCGGTCATTTTTCAAGAGATATCCATGGAAATTGGTATTTGAGCTTTCGATAAAAATTAAAAAATATGTATTTCAGGATTTTTGGAAATTCTATCCGCAAGTGGGTTAAATAGGGGATGAAAGTTTAAATTTTTCTTTGCTTAAGATTTAAGCTTTAAGCTGCTTTAGAAAGCTTTGATTAAGATTTATGTTATGTTATGATAGAGAATTTTGCTCGCTTATATTGTGTTTTTCAACTTTATCAAAGAAAACTAAGTATTTATTCTTCGTGATTGTGATGTATAAATTTTGTTTTTTATATATTTTTGAATTTAAGACAAATTCAAGCTAAGCCCTCCTATTTAAATTAACGTTATGTTATTAAGGAGAATTGTAACTGCTTATAAAATAGTTAATAATTAAATGCAGGTAAAGAATATAACTGTTTACAAAAAGAAAACAAATTTTGATTAAAAGTGTGATTTGTTGTTGCTAAGAAAGTAAAATGTAAGAATTACCGATTACCTACATTGTTTTTATACCACGTTTCTGTATAAGAAGAATATAACGCCTTTTTAAACCTACAATATGGGTTCTATTTAATATTAAATTTTAAAAAAATCGATTCCTGATAAAAACTTTAAGGCCCACGACCACGCCGCCGCCACGCCGCCGCCGCCGTGAAAATTTTTAGGACACGCCGCCGCCGTGGAATTTGCCTTCGGCGCTCATATCTAATATGTATACCATACACCCTACAATTTTTGGTCAAAAATATAACACTGTATAAAAATTGTTGGATTTGATTCTGTTACTGATACTGAACCAACTACTGTCAGGTTTTGCTTAAAGTAAAACTAGCGTTGTATAACAAAGCTAGAAAGTTCAAAGTGCATTTGCATATAAATATACAGGGTCCATATTCATTTGTGGATGTACCCTTAGTGTCCTAATGTGAAAGATATTACATGAATTTTATTAGTTCATTGAATGCACTATAATATAAACAAGCATTATGTTGGTGCTGTGTAATAAAATCTAAATTTAAACTGTTCTCCCTAGAATTTACAACACAAAGTTTATTTAAGATGACAGGTAGATTTATAGCATGATACACATATCCTGTCATTTATATACTTGACAGAGCAAAACGGTGTAGTTAGCGTGTGGTTAGTTTCTAACGACTTTACTTATAAATATTGTATAGAGGTTGAATAGTTACTCAATAATTTCTCATTGTCTGTAATCAGTAATTAGATATTCAAAAGAATAAGCAAGAATTGTGTAACTATACAACTGCTATATGTTGTATGATAGTAACAGGGCAAGTATATTGGTGTATTAAACTTTTTAACTTTAATTATGTTAGACTTACGCTGTATTATAATCTAGGTCTAGATTGGGACACTCTTCGACTAGTCTTTACCTATAATTTACTTTATAATAAAATAGACCAATCTTTATGTGAAAAATTGTTCTTTATTGAATTTTTTTCCAGACATCTCTAAAATGTAGTATGAGTTTAATTCTAAAATTCCCAGGGTTAGCTTCATGTAAATTAGGGAAACTAATTTTATAATAATATGTACAAAAAACATTATTATTATGAAACTACCTATACCTAACTACCTGTTATTGTAAAAAATCTATTTGTACTGTGCCAGTGAGTTAAAGTAAAGAAGAAATAAATACATACACTTTGATAAAAGCAGTGAGATTCTTGAGTATAGTCCGGGAGGTTTGGTCCAGCAATATGGAGTGGAACTTTGTCATCTCCTGCAGTGAATGAATCATGCGGTTCAATGAGGACAGCACTGTGGAGTCTTCCGTAAAGTTGCTGCTCATGTCCCATAATGCGTTAGTGAACGTGCTAGTGACAAACAAATGATTATTGTGAAAATTATACACTAAAGATGAAATCACACGTCTTATTAGCATGGAATGGTATTTGTAAATCGCCATATTTTATGAAGATGTATATGTACATCTATTCTCCTTTCCAATGTAGTGCAACTTCATACAAAATAGGCAAATTACTTTGCCATTTTGTTAAAAAATATTATGTTTTTTTTAAGTCTAAAAAACACTAGCTATTGCTTTTTGTACCATTGATTTTCAAATCAGATAAATAAATTCAGTTGAAACATTCCAAAAAAATAAAATAAACTTTATATTGATTGTTATGTTATCCTACTGCTCTCTCACAAACTTAAGGGTTGGGCTCTGTCCCAAGAGTGCACATTATCATCTAAATGATATGAAATAAGAAGTAATTCATATAAAAAATTAGAAAGAATTGAATTCTTATTAATCACAGAGACACAGTAAATTAAAAAATATACCCAACTACCCATGGCCAACTTGCCTCACTTTGCTGTAATCAAAGAGCTGTAAGTACATCGGCGCAACCCGCCGTCTGTGCTTTAGTCGATTATCGCATCAGATGAGAATAAAAAATTACATGATAAAAAGAGAGGTCCTTAACTTTATATAGGTGAATATAAAGTTTAGGCACACATCTGACATCGCTGTCGAATTAAGTCGCTTTTTATTTAAATGACTTTATAGTTAGACAGCTTTGGAACTGTACTACCTAAAGTACCTATACTGTGCCCATGAATAGGTAGATAACTATGTAACTTTTTAGTGTAATTCTGTATCCAAACAATATTAAGTTGCACGGACGATACGATTAATGATAACAAAAAAAAAAACAGAAATTACCTTCTATGAGTCATGTATGTTTTTCCTGACTCTATCATAACAGAACATGTCTTCAAAACTTTGTCAAGCTTCTGCTCCAATGCTTCAATGCTGGCTTCTTCGGTTTCCAGCTGCTCCCTACAAGCGCATTTCATACGATTTATCACTTGCTACACAAAACACGTACCGAATTTCACTTTCTATTTACAATAAACTTTCATCACTGCCTTACCTGAATTTTGGGGAGTCTCTAAGACACTCGTCGAAATCAATTAAAGGCTTCATATTTGCTGTATTTGTGTTAGAGACCTAGGAAAAACTTTTCATTGTTCTCATAATAATTTCAATATATTATCGACAAATCAAAGAAGAAAAATATTCCTAAAAAAATCCACCACTCACAGCACAAAATTCCAAAATGCCAAAGACAAAATCAACAGATTATTTATAGACGAGCGGATACCCGCGACTTCGTTCGCGTGGATATTGATTTTAATAATCCCGTAGGAATCATTTTGTTTTTCCTATGCTCCTTTGAGCTTAAACCTTGTTAAAAACTGTTAAAAGTTCACTGGCGGATGTTTAGGTACATCAAAATGTAAACATCCGCCAGTGAAAGTCCCATCAAAATCGGTCCAGCCTTTCGGAGATTAGCCAGTAGTCTTTAAAGTATCTACTTTCTAACAAAAAAAGAATGAATGAAATCGGACCACCCGTTAACGAATTACAGCTAAGTACACATTTTGCCTTTCATCCCCTCTCCCAAGGGAACCGTGCTGAATTTCGGGATAAAAAGTATCCTATATGTTACTCCATAGTATTAACTTAAATCATGCCGAGTTTCATTTCAATCTATTCAGTAGTTTTTACGTGATGCGCGCACAAACATACAGACAAACAGACAAACAGATAAACAGACAAACAGACAAACAGATAAACAGACAAACAGACAAACAGACAAACAGACAAAAATTTCAAAAATAGCTTTTTTACGTTCTATTACTTATCCCTAACATCCCCCAGCTATTATTTTACAAAAATCTTCAATGTACAGATACGGCAATTCTACGATTTTATTATATGTATAGATTATTTATTATATACATAAATGACAGTATGCCAAAATCAAACATCCACAGATTATTATAGATATTTAGCTCACAGATATAACACAGATTAATGATTAGTATCTACGATACAGATTTATCAGCTACAACATGACTACAACAAGCACCATATACACGTATTACCATAGAGGTAATAATAATAAGTAGAGTTGGTATACCTACCTTAAAAACGTGCCAAAAATACACTCACACACGCACAATCCTGTAACATACAATGGCGCGTGTTCATTGTGATGTCTCAAGTTGTGCGTGTGTGAGTGTTCATGTATACATTTTAGGGAGGCCATCTTAAGTCACGAGTCTGCCACGATCTGTTTTATTGTTATGTTTAAAAATGTAGTGTTGTCTCTTACACACTTATGAAAATTTTGATAAGCTTGAGCTATTTTCCGATCCACTATTTTCTATAGGACATTATGCCAAGTCCTCTTCGGTTTAAAGATTTATTTCTCAAAAAAGAACATTACTGTTCACTTACAATGAGATTATGTAGTAACTAATTTAGTATTTAAGAAAGCATGCATTATATTACAGTATAAGTTTTTTCTTAAAAACTATTATATTATATTAGGTAAGTACTAATTTAATCTAATTGAGTATATATACAATTTTTATATAATTTATACGTTTTAATACCATCGACGATACATCCCATAGACACCTCATGTTTATTTTAATTCTACTGAAACAATTCTGGCAACTAGCTGAAGTATGAAGGCGCGGGGAATCGCGTTCTGATTGGCCCGACCAAGGTCAGTACTTACCTAGGTTGCGAAAAGTACACGGACTAGGGATGGGACACGTTTGATTAAAACACGATAAGTAGATACTTACCTATCAAACATATTGTATGAATGTTATTTTATATTTTGTATTACAGATTGCTATATTGCCCCTACCTCTACATCTACCTACCTCTACCTACCTACCTAGAGGTAGGGGTAGAGGTAGGGGTAGAGGTAGAGAGGAGAGGGTTGTGAGTCACTGTCAGTCATTCAGTCAGTCACTGTCAGTCACTGTCAGTCAGTCAGTCAGTCACTGTCAGTCAGTCAGTCACTGTCAGTCAGTCAGTCACTGTCAGTCAGTCAGCCAGTCAGTCACTGTCAGTCAGTCAGTCAGTCACTGTCAGTCACTGTCAGTAAGTCAGTCAGTCACTGTCATTCATTGTCAGTCAGTCACTGTCAGTCAGTCAGTCACTCAGTCATTGTCAGTCAGTCACTGTCAGTCATTGTCAGTCACTGTCAGTCAGTCACTGGCAATGACTGACAGTGACTGACAATGACTGACAGTGACTGTCACTGTCAGCCAGTCAGTCACTGTCAGTCATTGTCAGTCAGTCACTGTCAGTCATTGTCAGTTACTGTCAGTCACCGTCAGTCACTGTCTGTCACTGTCAGTCACTGTCAGTCAGTCACTCACTGTCAGTCATTTTCAGTCATTGTCAGTCACTGTCAGTCATTGCCAGTGACTGACTGACAGTGACTGACAATGACTGACAGTGACTGACTAGTACTATTATGTTTTTTTTAAGTCTAAAAAACACTAGCTATTGCTTTTTGTACCATTGATTTTCAAATCAGATAAATAAATTCAGTTGAAACATTCCAAAAAAATAAAATAAACTTTATATTGATTGTTATGTTATCCTACTGCTCTCTCACAAACTTAAGGGTTGGGCTCTGTCCCAAGAGTGCACATTATCATCTAAATGATATGAAATAAGAAGTAATTCATATAAAAAATTAGAAAGAATTGAATTCTTATTAATCACAGAGACACAGTAAATTAAAAAATATACCCAACTACCCATGGCCAACTTGCCTCACTTTGCTGTAATCAAAGAGCTGTAAGTACATCGGCGCAACCCGCCGTCTGTGCTTTAGTCGATTATCGCATCAGATGAGAATAAAAAATTACATGATAAAAAGAGAGGTCCTTAACTTTATATAGGTGAATATAAAGTTTAGGCACACTTCTGACATCGCTGTCGAATTAAGTCGCTTTTTATTTAAATGACTTTATAGTTAGACAGCTTTGGAACTGTACTACCTAAAGTACCTATACTGTGCCCATGAATAGGTAGATAACTATGTAACTTTTTAGTGTAATTCTGTATCCAAACAATATTAAGTTGCACGGACGATACGATTAATGATAACAAAAAAAAAAACAGAAATTACCTTCTATGAGTCATGTATGTTTTTCCTGACTCTATCATAACAGAACATGTCTTCAAAACTTTGTCAAGCTTCTGCTCCAATGCTTCAATGCTGGCTTCTTCGGTTTCCAGCTGCTCCCTACAAGCGCATTTCATACGATTTATCACTTGCTACACAAAACACGTACCGAATTTCACTTTCTATTTACAATAAACTTTCATCACTGCCTTACCTGAATTTTGGGGAGTCTCTAAGACACTCGTCGAAATCAATTAAAGGCTTCATATTTGCTGTATTTGTGTTAGAGACCTAGGAAAAACTTTTCATTGTTCTCATAATAATTTCAATATATTATCGACAAATCAAAGAAGAAAAATATTCCTAAAAAAATCCACCACTCACAGCACAAAATTCCAAAATGCCAAAGACAAAATCAACAGATTATTTATAGACGAGCGGATACCCGCGACTTCGTTCGCGTGGATATTGATTTTAATAATCCCGTAGGAATCATTTTGTTTTTCCTATGCTCCTTTGAGCTTAAACCTTGTTAAAAACTGTTAAAAGTTCACTGGCGGATGTTTAGGTACATCAAAATGTAAACATCCGCCAGTGAAAGTCCCATCAAAATCGGTCCAGCCTTTCGGAGATTAGCCAGTAGTCTTTAAAGTATCTACTTTCTAACAAAAAAAGAATGAATGAAATCGGACCACCCGTTAACGAATTACAGCTAAGTACACATTTTGCCTTTCATCCCCTCTCCCAAGGGAACCGTGCTGAATTTCGGGATAAAAAGTATCCTATATGTTACTCCATAGTATTAACTTAAATCATGCCGAGTTTCATTTCAATCTATTCAGTAGTTTTTACGTGATGCGCGCACAAACATACAGACAAACAGACAAACAGATAAACAGACAAACAGACAAACAGATAAACAGACAAACAGACAAACAGACAAACAGACAAAAATTTCAAAAATAGCTTTTTTACGTTCTATTACTTATCCCTAACATCCCCCAGCTATTATTTTACAAAAATCTTCAATGTACAGATACGGCAATTCTACGATTTTATTATATGTATAGATTATTTATTATATACATAAATGACAGTATGCCAAAATCAAACATCCACAGATTATTATAGATATTTAGCTCACAGATATAACACAGATTAATGATTAGTATCTACGATACAGATATAACAGCTACAACATGACTACAACAAGCACCATATACACGTATTACCATAGAGGTAATAATAATAAGTAGAGTTGGTATACCTACCTTAAAAACGTGCCAAAAATACACTCACACACGCACAATCCTGTAACATACAATGGCGCGTGTTCATTGTGATGTCTCAAGTTGTGCGTGTGTGAGTGTTCATGTATACATTTTAGGGAGGCCATCTTAAGTCACGAGTCTGCCACGATCTGTTTTATTGTTATGTTTAAAAATGTAGTGTTGTCTCTTACACACTTATGAAAATTTTGATAAGCTTGAGCTATTTTCCGATCCACTATTTTCTATAGGACATTATGCCAAGTCCTCTTCGGTTTAAAGATTTATTTCTCAAAAAAGAACATTACTGTTCACTTACAATGAGATTATGTAGTAACTAATTTAGTATTTAAGAAAGCATGCATTATATTACAGTATAAGTTTTTTCTTAAAAACTATTATATTATATTAGGTAAGTACTAATTTAATCTAATTGAGTATATATACAATTTTTATATAATTTATACGTTTTAATACCATCGACGATACATCCCATAGACACCTCATGTTTATTTTAATTCTACTGAAACAATTCTGGCAACTAGCTGAAGTATGAAGGCGCGGGGAATCGCGTTCTGATTGGCCCGACCAAGGTCAGTACTTACCTAGGTTGCGAAAAGTACACGGACTAGGGATGGGACACGTTTGATTAAAACACGATAAGTAGATACTTACCTATCAAACATATTGTATGAATGTTATTTTATATTTTGTATTACAGATTGCTATATTGCCCCTACCTCTACATCTACCTACCTCTACCTACCTACCTAGAGGTAGGGGTAGAGGTAGGGGTAGAGGTAGAGAGGAGAGGGTTGTGAGTCACTGTCAGTCATTCAGTCAGTCACTGTCAGTCACTGTCAGTCAGTCAGTCAGTCACTGTCAGTCAGTCAGTCACTGTCAGTCAGTCAGTCACTGTCAGTCAGTCAGCCAGTCAGTCACTGTCAGTCAGTCAGTCAGTCACTGTCAGTCACTGTCAGTAAGTCAGTCAGTCACTGTCATTCATTGTCAGTCAGTCACTGTCAGTCAGTCAGTCACTCAGTCATTGTCAGTCAGTCACTGTCAGTCATTGTCAGTCACTGTCAGTAATTGTCAGTCAGTCATTGTCAGTCACTGTCAGTCATTCAGTCAGTCACTGTCAGTCATTGTCAGTCAGTCACTGTTAGTCATTGTCAGTCACTGTCAGTCAGTCGGTCAGTCAGTCAGTCAGTCACTGTCATTCAGTCAGTCACTGTCAGTCAACCAGTCAGTCAACCAGTCAGTCAGTCAGTCACTGTCAGTCAGTCAGTCACTGTCAGTCAGTCAGTCAGTCAGTCAGTCAGTCACAGTCAGTCAGTCTGTCAGTCAGTCAGTCAGTCAGTCAGTCACTGCCCAACGACGTGACGCGATTGTCGCGCGAATGCCTATTAGGACACCTATTCGAGATCAGTATGTTTGATCGCGAGTTCGTACGAGTAAAATTCGCGCGAACTTGCGATGATCGCGCATTCGCGTTGTATTAGGACAACGTCTAAGAGAAAAACAATTCGGTCTACGGCTTTATTATGTTCATACTATCGACAATAGAATAGAATTGATGTTGAACATCACTATCGTTCAGAAGGTAACTAATGAAACGAGATAAATACTTACGCGGCGAGTATGAATAAAAGAGATGCGGCGATAACGCGAGTAGATTTCAAGCTCCTCCTACTCTGAACATGACCAACATAAGATGAACCCCGCTATAAATTATTTTATTTATGATTATTTTGGTAAAATTAGTTTTACTGACTTATCGATGAAATGTTATGCTACCTTTCTTTACCTCGATGTTTGAGAGATTTTACCACAACATTTTACAAATCAGCAAGGCATCCTTGTATTTTTTGTCACTATATTTCATTCGCCAAAGCGGACGTGTTTACGGCGCTCAGAACTGGTCGATACTAATTCGGAATTTTCGAGCAGCCACTTATATAAGACTAAAAAAACTCAACTGTTACCTCACACCGCGTGCCTGTTATCATCCGTCTATGGGGTATGTCGTCGTTGTTTAATACAATTTAACTGCACTATGTACTAATATTCTGTAGATGAGTTATACAATTTTATTAATAACATGTAATTTTAACTTGTTTTTGAATTTCTTAATATTATTACAGTCTTTGATGGTATCAGGCAGACAATTATACAAGTGTGCACCCTCACATAATATATTTTTTTTACCATATGTTTTAGTTCGTGGGTGCCAAATATTAATTTTGTTTTTATTTCTAAGATTATACTCTTCCTAGAATCAATGCGTATTACGAATTCCCCGGAATTCTGACAGCTGTCATTGTCATTTACAGATGAGTTATTTGTATGGAGAACAGGGTTAACATCTACGAAGTACGATTTTACCCCAAACTACTTTAATTCCCTGTCATCATAAAAAGCCATAAATGCCGCATAATAATATTACTGGTTTCGCCTTAAAATAGAAAACACCAAGAGTGGAAAGAAAGTGCACACTGACAGCAACAGAAAACAAAAGAAGCACATTGAAAAAATTTATTCAAAAATGGATGTTGAATGACATTATCACCATGAAGTGTCTGTTAGGCATTTGTCATATCTACATGCGGCAATTGATTTGTATTTGCATAAGTTTTGAATTTTTTATCTTTTTTGTGGGAATTGTTTTATCTCTGGTAACATTACGAAACGTCAGAATTCCAGGGAAGTAGTCGGGTATAGATACTACCTTAGCACTTGTTTCTGGTCTGTGGTATAGCCATAGGTGTATAATATATATAGGTAGGTATATATACTCCGGCAAGTCTTTAGGCCGGAACCACACTTACGTGTCGTGGCGTGTCGTGATGCGCCGGTTTCATACATTTAGTAAAAACGACACGCCCTAGAAGTGTGTCTCTAACCATACTAAATGTATGAAACCGATAGGCTTCTGGCGCGACACGACACGCCACGACACGTAAGTGTGGTTCCGGCCTACGGTACCATCTCTATATACCTACCTACCTACTTGGCGTGGCTATGCGCGTGTGGCTATGCGCCACTGTGTTCAACTCCAGTGTTGCCACTATATAGGACATGACACTGGAAAAAAAAACAGACATTTTTGTTCAATTATGTGCGTAATCGTAGTTATATACCTAACATCTACTACTGTCACAAACAAAAAAGCCAGACATTTAGATTAGATGGAAATGTTAGGGAATGGAATAAAACAAAGATAAAAAAATATTACTTAGGACTGATAGGTTTATTATAATATCTTGAATAAGCGTGATTTAACAATTAGGTAGTCTTCTTGTATAGGTATTATCTTCAATTTTCGATGAATTGCTGTCAGATTATGTGTCACTGTAGCTATTGAAATAATATATTAAAATTCTCAAATTCAACGTCGTCATAACATTGCGATATTCATCCTCCAATCTCTCAATGTGTTCACAAGGTGTTCACAATGTGCTCTCCACGTAGCCGCACCGTTGCAGCTTGATAAGCATCTTGCAACTGATTTAATATTTCTGTTCCAAACGCCTGAAATAATTAAAAATGTTGGCATGAAATTATTAGTCCACATTTATTATAATAACAAGTGGATACCTGCGACTTCGTTCGCGTGGATATTGGTTTTTAAAAATCCCTCTCTTTGAGAACTCTTTGTTTTTCCTAAGCTCCTTTGAGCTCATACCTTGCTAAAACTATTAAAAGTTCACTGGCGTATGTTTAGGTACATCAAAATGTAAATATCCGCCATTGAAAGTCCTATCAAAATTGGACCAGTTTTTCAGAGATTAGCCGGTAATCTTTAAAGTATCTCCTTTCTAACAAAAAAAGAATGAATGAAATCAGATCACGCGTTAATGAATTACAGCTAAGTATATATTTTGACTATCATCCCCTCTCCCAAGGGAACCGTGCTGAATTTCAGGATAAAAAAGCATCCTATATGTTACTCCGTAGTATGAACTTAAATCATGCCAAACATTTCAATCCATTCAGTAGATTTTACGTGATGCGTGCACAAACAAACAGACAAACAAATAAACAGACAAACATTTCAAAAATAGCTTTTTTATGTTCTATCACTTATCCCTAACATTTTCAGTTGTTATTTTGCAAAAATCTTTATTGTTCAGATAAGGCAAGTCAACGATTTTATTATATGTATATGTAGAAGATTGAGAATTGAGATTTTTATACCTAATAATTTTACAATAGGTAATTATTAATATATTTTTTATAATAATTGAGAGGCCGTTTCAACCAATATAATATGACGATGCCTGATGGCTTCAATAGGTATGGAAATTTTTCACATGAAACTGACAACACTTACCAGTCTTTGCCGTCATCCTAATATTTATCGAATTTAGAATTGGTTCCTTTCTCTCACATTCTTGAGCACAAAATGAATGTACTTTTAAAACTGTTTTTCTAGCACTACTTTTTATCACATTATAGATTATTTCTGCTATGTATTTTACAAAATTTTTGCAACAGTTCGCAGAGATGTAAACAATGAACTTTGAAGTTTCAAAGTGACTTTTCAATATGACAGATTTTTAGTTCCTCAAACCGCCACCGCCAAAATAAAAAAAGTTGGACTGTATAGATCGACCAGAATCTCATGAAAAATAGGGAAATTAAATTTTGTAGTAAGCAACACTAGGTTAACTCGGCTGCCCTAGTGATAAACAAAGTAATTACATTCAGAACACCTTACCTGGGATCGTTTCACGAAACAAAAAATCAAGCAACTGCATTTTAAATACAAAAACAAAGTAATCAACATCCAATCACTTTGTTTTTGTGTTGTGCTTGTTGTTTATTTGGTTTTGCATTTATATTCCGGATTAATGTGTGCAGTTACATTGTTTGGGCAATTCAAATATCAGTAAACGGTTCAAGTTATTTGAAATATTAAACTGTGGTAAAAAACTACTCGACATAAAACTTTTGTTAATGCAAAAAAGTCAATTTCACAAAAAATGTCAGTTACTTTGTTTATCGCTAGGGCAGCCGTAGTGTTGCTAACTTTGGATTTTCATTTCCGTATTTTTCATGAGATTCTGGTCGACCTTTACCTACCTACTTCTGTGTGTTTGTACCATAGAGTGTATAGAGTAAGTTTATACTTTGACGGTTGACCTTTGATATCCTGTGATGAAAACGTAGTAACTCGTAGACAGAGAAACACATAGACTAAGCATAGAGATAATAATAATAAGTAGAGTTGGCATACCTACCTTAAAAACGTGCCAAAAATACACTCACACACGGACAATCCTGTAACATAAAATGGCGCGTGTTCATTGTGATGTCTTAAGTTGTGCGTGTGTGAGTGTTCATGTATATATTTTAGGGAGGCCATCTTAAGTCACGAGTCTGCCGCAAACTGTTTTATTATTATGTCAAAAATGTAATGTTGTCTCTTTCACACTTATGAAAATTTTGATAAGCTTGAGCTATTTTCCGATCTACTATTTTCTATAGGACATTATGCCAACTCTATTTATTATTATTATCTCTATGAGACTAAGTGACGATTTCTTTCTCATTCACACTAGAAAGAGAATACAGATAAAGTTACTAATGTGATAAACAGAGACGCAGCTATCTTATTTTCTGTCCCTCATCGTGTAACCGGTTTTTCAAGGTTTTGCAACTTTAGTTGCAAAACTTAATTGCAAAACAAACTGTCAGTTCGTGGTGTCCTTATTGTGAATATTTATTTACTTTTTTGTTTTCACAAAATATAGTTGAATACATAGTATAACTTATCGTATAACACAAGTATTTACTAAGTACGATGGTACATTGTTGTATTAATTCGTGCCAAAGTAACAGTGAGAGGAAAATTGCAGGAATATCTTTTCACGCGTAAGTAGTGACAGTTTTATTGTTTTTACACTCATACATATGCTGTTAGTTTTAATTCCATAAAACTTATAACGTAGAAATAAATGGCTGTGTTAAAAATTGCTAAATAGAATGAAATTGTAAAGTTTTTATAATTCATAACCTAAATTTAGTATCTAAGTGTGTTGCCAGCTTTAGGTACTTATACAACGTCCCGATTTTCAGTAAAAATGTACATAATATTGAATTATTTATAAACCTGTAATGCTTCGGTATCTTGAAAATATATTATTTACTAGCTGATTGATACTCGTTCGCGTGGATTTAGATATTTTAATATAATTATAACTTTTCCGGGATATAAAGTAGGGTTCAATTTTGGTTTAGCAGATAGACAGTAGGCAGTTCAATTTTTTTTTGTAGATAGGTTTTGATATAATCAAACTAACACCGAAATATTTTCCCGGGATTCGTAATAGTTTTCGAGAAATATATATTTTTTTTAATTTACAAAGGGTCTAGCCGGATAAGTATAGCGAATCGGCCCCCAAATGACAACCTATATCAAAACTTATTTTTAACCCCCGACGAAAAAACGACGGGGTGTTATAAGTTTCACGTGTCTCTCTGTGTGTGTGTGTGTCTGTCTGTTTCCCTGTGGCGCTCAAACGAGTGAACCGATTTGAATGCGGTTTTTTTGTTTATCCAAGATGGCCGCCACTATAAAATGGCGAATTACATATTTTTTCACAACTCCCTTAATATGGGTATCAAATGAAAGGGCTTGACTAGTAGAATAGCACTACGCCAATCCAATATGGCCGCCGCCACAAAATGGCGAATGTCGGGGGTTTTTTAACGAACGATGCACAAACGCTATTGACATAAGTTACACTGCCATACTCCGCTTTGACCTTCAGATATAAAAAATGAGTGCAACTATGACTATCGTTTAAAGTGACATATCTCGGAAACTATTAAAGCTAAAAACTTAAAACTAATGTGAGGTTTTAGGTAAACTTTAAGAGCATGTTTTAATTTTTTCTTGATTTTTCAAATAGTTACAAATATATAAAGGGTGTAACAGACATGTTGTCTAAAACGAGTCCCACACAATATTTAGTACATGATTCTAGGTTCCCCATTCGTCGGATTTTTTAAACGAAATTTACTCTTTTTTTACCTCTTTTTTAACTGAATATTGTATAAAATTATTATTACTATCTGTCTCAATGCAATTCTAAATGAAAATGTAATTATTTCATTATTTTTACCTAAAACTAAATAAAAAGTGAATTTTGCGGCGGAGTGTTGCGCGCGTTGTACGCAATACATTGCACGCTCAAAAATGACAATATCTGAAACCAATCATTTCCGAGATAAATGATTTCAGTAATTTTACATGACACATTAAATGCAACCTTATCTCAAAGTTTTCGTTAACATGTTACTTACACCCTGTATTTTGTTTAAATAAAAAAATATAATTATTATTATTCCTGTGTTTCTTATGATTGACAATCACTAAAAAATATATATTGTAGTACTTAATATGTACTCATACTCATACATCATAATTTTTTTGAAAACAGTTGGTGCAACACTTTGAAAAAAAAATTCGACCCGAAATAAATGTATCAAAGATCTATCTTTAGATCTACATTTTGAACTACCTTTTGTTTATTAGGGTTCCGTACCTCAAAAGGTAAAAAGAAGGAACACTTATAAGATCACTTTCTTGTCCGTCTGTCCATCTGTCGTTTTATTTAAAAATTCGGGAAAGAATTTTCCCTATTCCATCTTATACCCCAAACAGGGGAGCGCAGTTATTGTGGCAACATTAATCTATAACCTTGTCATTGACGTCATCGTTACGTCATGTTATCTCTATCTCAGTCGCGGTTACACAGTACCTAAGTCTATGTGGTACTCTGTCTACGTAGTAACTATACCCGAATTACCAATTCCCCGGAATTCTGACAGCTGTCATTGTCATTTATAGATGAGTTATTTGCATAGAGATAATAATAATAAGTAGAGTAGGCATACCTACCTTAAAAACGTGCCAAAAATACACTCACACACGCACAATCCTGTAACATAAAATGGCGCGTGTTCATTGTGATGTCTCAAGTTGTGCGTGTGTGAGTGTTCATGTATACATTTTAGGGAGGCCATCTTAAGGGAAGTTGCAATAAAATTTCTGCCACGATCTGTTTTATTGTTATGTTTAAAAATGTAGTGTTGTCTCTTACACACTTATGAAAATTTTGATAAGCTTAAGCTATTTTCCGATCCACTATTTTCTATAGGACATTATGCCAAGTCCTCTTCTATAGGTTCATGGTTATTTGTATGGAGAACAGGGTTAACATCTACGAAGTACGATTTTACCCCAAACTACTTTAATTCCCTGTCATCATAAAAAACCATTTGCCGAGTAATAATATTAGTCGTTTCGCCCTAAAATAGAAAACACCAAGAGTGGAAACTAGAAAGTGCACACTAACAGCAATAGAAAACAAAAGAAGCACATTGAAAAAATTCATTCAAAAATGGATGTCGAATGACATTCTCACCATGAAGACGTGTCTGTTAGGCATTTGTCATATCTACATGCGGCATTTGATTTTTATTTGCATAAGTTTTGAATTTTTTATCTTTTTTGTGGGAATTGTTTTATCTCTGGTAACATTACAAAACGTCAGAATTCCGGGGAATTAGTAATTCGGGTATAATACCTAATCTGTGATGAAAAATGGATGAAAACTCAAGATGTGCCGATTCGATTATTTTGATAATCGATTAATCGATTATATTAATCGATTATAAAATAATAATCGATTATTAATCGATTATTGATCGATTATGAAATAATTCTTAGAAAGAACTGAAAAAACAATTCTACTTTCTGGAAAAAAATCTGAACCCTTGCATTTAGTAGCAACATCTATATTATAACCTTTTAGTCTGTTCTGAAAAAAGAAAAACAAACACTATTTTTTAAATTTTTTGAAATTGAAATTAGAAAATTAAATAGATTAATTAAAAAATAATGTAATTGATCAAAATTAAATATACATACCTATTAGGTACCTATTTATTACACTAAGGCGAAAGTTTGTGTGTGTGTGTGTATGTATGTGTGTATGTTTATTACTTTTTAACGCCGCAACTACTGGACCGATTTGGCTGACATTTGGATTGGAGATAGGTTATGTCCTGGAATAACACATAGGCTACTTTTTATCCCGGAAAAGTGTTCCTGAGGGACTTAAATAGATATAGACTTCCAAAAACGAGATAGGTGCTGTTAAACGCTGATTGTTCTTAGGTACATCACGCTCACACGCGCTCACATAACAAATTATTGCAATAGTTTGCTGTCGTTGCATGCATTTATATGCTTTTGCATGAATTTGCTGTCGTTCTCGTTGCTAAGTTACTCTTAGATGTATTTGTTCAATAGTAGATTGTATCATAAGGGAGCAAAATAATATTTTTACGGCGAGGGCGCTTTTTTGAATCCAGAGCGAAGTGAGGGATTCTTTAGTACAATCCTGAACGTAGCGAGGGATTCAAAGTACGTCGCCCGAGCCAAAAATATATTGCGCCCGACGGCCCGAGTGATACACTCTACTTTTCATCACCCTCTATGACAGTCTTTCCCAACGTGGGCGATAACGCCCCCTTGTGGGCGCTGCAGGCCTAAAGGGGGGCGGTAAGAGACCCAGAAAAAAAAGGGGGCATTGTGTAGGGCTTTGGGGTCGATTTATAATTTCATCTACCTAGCTAGGAAGACTCTTCAGACACCGACTGAGCTCTCGACTCTCGACTACATCTTGTGAACATCAACTAATATTAATTAAGATATAGCTCAAACTCGGTTCGATATAAAAGACCGCGGGCAATCATGTTTTAACAAGTTTTTGTTAAATAATCCGAATTGTACATTCCTATACCAATCGGCTGGTTGTATAATACTTGTGATAAACAAAGTAATTACATTCAGAACACCTTACCTAGGATCGTTTCAAGAAACGAAAAATCAAGCAACTGCATTTTAAATACAAAAACAAAGTAATCAACATCCAATTACTTTGTTTTTATGTTGTGCTTGTTGTTTACTTGGTTTTTGCATTTATATTCCGGGTTAGTGAGTGCAGTTACTTTGTTTGGGCAATTTAAATTTCAGTAAACGGTTCAAGTTATTTGAAATATTAAACTGTGGTAAAAAACTACTCGACTCGACTTTTTGCATTAACAAAAGTTTTACTTTTGTTAATGCAAAAAGTCAATTTCACAAAAAATGTCAGTTACTTTGTTTATCGCTAGGGCAGCCGTAGTGTTGCTAACCTTGGAATTTCATTTCCCTATTTTTCATGAGATTCTGGTCGATCTATACTTGATTTCGTTTCAATAATCAGTTATAAGTACTTAGCGGTTTTTAAGTATGTTTAAAAAGGGGGGCGTTAAAAAATAATTTATTCTTAAAGTGGGCAGTAGACAAAAAAAGGTTGGGAACCCCTGCTCTATGAGGAAATAAAAGGCGCCTCATATTTTTAACCCTCGACGCAAAAACGACGGGGTGTTATAAGTTTGACGTGTCTGTGTGTGTGTATGTGTATGTCTGTCTGTTCCCCCATAGCTCTCGAACGGATAGACCGATTTGAATGCGGTTTTTTTGTTTGAAAGGTGAATTAGTTCGGGAGTGTTTTAGCTATGTTTGATGAAAATCGGTCCAAGATGGCCGCCACCACAAAATGGCGGATTAATAATAAAAGTATAAATTAAAAATTTAAGAAACCCCCGAATTTCGCCATTTTGTGATGGCGGCCATCTTGGATTTGCATAGTGTTATTCTACTAGTCAAGACCTTTCATTTGATACCCATATTGAGGGTGTTGTGAAAAAATATGTAATCCGCCATTTTGTGGCGGCGGCCATCTTGGACCGATTTTCATCGAACACAACTAAGAACACTCCCGACTAATTCACCTTTCAAACAAAAAAACCGCATTCAAATCGGTTCAACCGTTTGAACGCTACGGGGGAACAGACAGACACACACACATACACACACAGACGTCAAAATGAAAGGTCGTGACAACAAGACTGTTCATTTAATACCGATATTGAGGGAATTGTGAAAAAATATGTAATCCGCCATTTTGTGGCGGCGGCCATCTTGAACCAATTTTCATCAAACATAGCTAAAAATACTCCCGACTAATTCACCTTTCAAACAAAAAAAACCGCATTCAAATCGGTTCAACCATTTGAGCGCTACGGGGGAACAGACAGATACAGACACACATACATACACAGACGTCAAACTTGTAACAACAATAACAACAATTATTCGCGCCTAGCCCGGTGGGACCACGGGCCCTTCATCTTCAAAAAGTGCGCGGCAATTATCTTGTACGCGCACTTATAAATAAGTACGCCGCAAACACCACCTTTGGGTGCACTTAAAGGCGAACCAAGTCGTCCTTTTCGAATAGATGGGATGAAAATATTTTTTATGTGTACAAACTTATTAATCACGGGTAACATCGCGGGGCATAGCTTGTACATATATAGATACTCATAGCGGGGGTAATTTCACTACAGTTGGTAAAGGCGTATCGTCGGTTCGGTGTGTTCGAAAAGTTGAGTATGTATGAAAAAGCTGTAAGCTGCATAACGCTCGCTCACAGTCGGCGGCTGACTATCCGTTTGGTGTGAACAAAGCCTAAAACTAACTTTGAGGGAATACCCTTTTTGCAATGATAGGGTTACCAAACCATATTATATTTTAGCAAGCAAATTAATAACAGAAAGCTGGTAGTAAAGTTTGGTAATTAACGTATGTAACGCCACACCGCCTCAGCCAATCACAGCGCGCCAATCTGAGCCAGCCAATGACAGCAGCCTAGCCAGCCAATAACTATAGCCAAGCCAGCCAATAACCGTAGCCAAGCCACCACTCCTTTACCGGAAGCCTCCGGTTGGGGGTAAAGCCATAAAATGCCTTGCCATGCCATAATGTGCGCCTTTTCGCTACTGGCAGCTCCATAAGGAGGAACTCTGCCCGTTTCTGTTACTAAGTGAAAGTGTACATTGTGTATATATATTTTGTGCTAATAAAACAAGTGCGATATAGTTTCTTTAAAGCTTTTATTTATGCCCACTGTTTCATCTCAGAAGTGGGATAGATAAAAATAGCTATGAAGCGTAATCGCGCCGATTCGGAAAGAATAAGCCGACTCGTCCGTCCGTAAGACTGGATCAAATCACCACGTGAGGATGCATCCGAAACAAGCAACTGTGAAGACGAAGTCACTCCTCCGGCCCGGAAAATCTTTAGAAGACTTTTGGTCCGAGGCACAAATGTGTGAGGCAGTGCGTGAGTTAAAACGAAGAGATACCCTCCGTTACTACAAGAAACTACCCGCAGAATAGATGAAATACTACCAGGACAATGTAGCCATATGCTTCCGATCAGGACCGATTAGGTTGTCACAGACGATGAGTGCCTATTGCCTGGACCATCCATCATCAAAGTCCATGTGCCGGATAACAACGAAGTCTACGCCACAACATTATGAGCTGCAAGGTGTATCATACTTGAATCGTGCTGCGAGGTGCCGTCGGGTACATAAAGATCATCAATAATGTTCACAAAACATCGTTTGAGAACAAGAAAGAGTACTCACTGGACCTGACAGCTGCATCACTTCATTGCCATCGAAGGTTCAGGTTAGTCCATAAAATTATATTTTGCCATCGATTCTCGTAGCCAAAGCCTTTATAAAGTCGTTATAAGCCGTTCTAATGCCATTCTAAAGCCGTTCTAAAAGCCGTTTTAAAGCCGTTCTAAAGCCAGTATAAAGCTGTTATAAGCCGTCATAAAGCCGTAAATACTAGCCAAAGCCAATCGAGCCATCGTGTAGCGTCTCTGCTGCACACAAGCCTAGCCAAGCCAATGTTAGCACAATTGGTGGAGTACGTAAACTTATATGAGATCAAGTCGGGCCCATAGACTAAAACGATCACGATAGTTTAATTACTTTATTGACGAATGACAGTGCAAATAAAACTCAAGACATAAGATATAAGTATAGATTTATTTACACATAAAAATAAAATTGACAAATTAAGTCTATATACCGCCAACCTTTCCGTTTGTCTAGTGAGCAGGAGATAGTTAGGTCCAAAGTTTCCCAATTATTAGACGCAGGTAAGATAATCCGTGAGTCCAAATCATGTATTGCTTTTAGTCATTCATTGTTAAGAAAAAGAATGAGCTGTAGACTATCAAGCGCTTAGCGCTTAAACATCCTTATAATATACCAAAAAGGCATACTTTGCCCAACATCGATGATCAGTTTTCGTAGTTAACCGCCAAGAATTATATCTCAAATCTCGATTTAGCACAAAGTTATCATCAGGTTAAAATCGATCCAGATTCCAGAATCGGATCCAGCCCGGAGCTAACACACCGTCTGTTTCTATGCGACTCATAAAGAAGAATATTGGTAGATTCTATATGAAATTCCAATGACAGTTCTAAATGCAGCGGTAGTACTAAAACTTGTAACAAATATGAAGTGTTAGCATTTTTAATGATATTTTGTTGTTGCCATCATTCGATGTACTGTCAGGCTTGGATCTTTTATAGTCCGATCTTTAATTCCGTTCTGGCGTTCTGGAGTTCTGGAGTTCTTTAATCCGTTCATTATGTCGTTCGACTTCCATTCCTTTTTCAATATTCAACGTACTTCTTCTCTTCTATTTCTGTTAGTTTTCTTCTATTGCTGTTAGTTTGCACTTTACATTAGCGACTTCTATTTTAGGGCGAACCAACTAATATGCTTAAGCCCCGTAAATCGTTAATGCGCCTGACCGCCATATTAGTGACGTCAGCACTAGACAGACGACGGTACCGTTGATAAAACTGCTGACAGAGTACGCGTATCGCGTTTTGAATAATTATTGTAAATTCACACATTTTGTTGTTATTGTCTATACATCCTTTAATACTGGCGCAAAGATAGACTAATTATACTAGACTAAATTAGACGAAAACACAAAAAATGATAGTGATTCAGACTAAGTATAGACGACATGAAGTTTCACCGAATAGCATTCAACCAGGCGAGTCAAAGTTAGTAGCAGTGTCGCAATTTCCCAAACCTAAGTAGGTTCATCAATTTAATTGGTTATGTACTTAGGTACTTCCGTAAATTTACTAAACATTTCGCAATAATTGCACGCCTATTAATAATATATTTAACTAAAAAATGCGGTATGGAACTGGGGTAGTGAAAAATCTAATAGTTTTGAACAATTAAAACAGTGTTTATGTAGTAAACCATTACTGACTTTAGACAACCCTTCAAGATTCACATGCAAATCAGGTATCGCAGGCATTTTGTTACAAAAACTAGCTCATTGCGTAGGTATTTTACCCCATTTATGTGCCCCATTATGTAGGTACTTATTTCAGTAGGGTAAGAGTAATAGTTTTTATTTGCAAAAATGTGGTATAAATTTTAAAACTATTGTCTCCCAACACACTTAACTAATAAATTAGTGTGCAAATGCAATAATTGAATTTAAGATTAAACATAATTTAAATAGCATGCATGTCAACGTTACAAAGATATAAATAGAAAATTAACTGCAATAAATAAGAATTTATGTCATTAATATTCTCTGAGATTAAAAACATTTCTCCATAAGCCAGTTCTTTAAGTATAGTAAGTAAGTAAGAAGCATGGCCTGTATTGATTCAGGTAACCTATTAAATATAATTATAACCATATTAAAGACATTTTTTGAAGATATTAACATGACATTTGAGTTGGCACACAACGTTTATGAGGATATCTGTTCTAATTGTTTCGTTAAAAAAGCTTAATTGCGTTAAATTAAATAATGGGGGTATTTCTAGACTAAAATGCATATTTCTTTAATGTACATACATGGCAGTGGCAAAACCTTTAAATTGTTAAATAACGGTTTGTAACTTACAAAAGGACCAATACCAAAAATATCCTCAATGCACTTCTTTTGAGCTCTGAATGCTCTTTCAATATTGACTGAGTTTCCCCATGTTGGAAGTCCATACGAGAGGACTGACGCCACTTAAACATGGTAAGCTGTCAACGCTCCTTCCTTCGACACAGTTATACGTAGCCTCCTCAGGACATATACTTTATACTTTATTTAACTTTTCACACACGACATCGATGTGTTGTTTCCAGCTACAACGTTTGTCGAAATATCATGACGCTTAAAAATTATGTCATTTCTGTCTCGTTAATTTTAGAACAGGAGTAAAATGGTATCATTTTGGTCTTTTCTAAATTTACCTTTTGGTTATCTCATCTTACTAAGCCATTTTATTATCCTAACTAAAGTTTCATTTATTACATCTTGGTAGTTAGCATCAGTCCCTTGTATCAGCATTTAAGCAGTGTTGTGTCATCAGCAAAGAGAACAACTGCTTGCTTGAGATTTGGTTTACATTATAGGTAAACATATAAAGGTTGTGACGGACTGTACGGCTGTTCGAGCCACCTTAACCAAACGTGACATTTGATATTATCCCGCCTGGTGGTGGCTGTCAATATCCAAGAGTTGATATAAGTGTAGAGTACAGACTCGGAGATAAGATGACACGTTAAGTAGAAACCCAGTCGATACTATGAATCGCCTTGAAGTGTCTGACTAGTTTTATAGCGTCCTGTACCAGGATGATAGTTGAAGCGAATCATTGATCAGCTTAGGGAGGGACCGGTTGCCACCGAAATAACCAACAATTATGTATTCATGGATACTTTTTGAAAATTGTTATTGCCGAACTGTCAATTCCATGGAAATTATTAGACTTTAAAAATATTTAGCTTATTTGGATACCCTTGCAAACTTACACCTAAGTAACCATGGGAATGATTTTACCAGCAGTCTCCTAAATACCTTATCACAGTACGATTCCTATATCTGACAATGCCAACAGTTCCGATTAACAACTTGAAACTGAAGATTTTATTGATCAACAGAAAGTTAACCAAGCTCTCCCATTGCGGGAGCAATTATTGTTCCAGGACGGCCGAATGTAACGCCACACCGCCTCAGCCAATCACAGCGCGCCAATCTGAGCCAGCCAATGACAGCAGCCTAGCCAGCCAATAACTATAGCCAAGCCAGCCAATAACCGTAGCCAAGCCACCACTCCTTTACCGGAAGCCTCCGGTTGGGGGTAAAGCCATAAAATGCCTTGCCATGCCATAATGTGCGCCTTTTCGCTACTGGCAGCTCCATAAGGAGGAACTCTGCCCGTTTCTGTTACTAAGTGAAAGTGTACATTGTGTATATATATTTTGTGCTAATAAAACAAGTGCGATATAGTTTCTTTAAAGCTTTTATTTATGCCCACTGTTTCACGTATATCTTTATAATCGATCATGATCGATTATGCAAAATCATAATCGATTGCAATCGATCATTTTAATAATCGATTAATCGATTATTGATAATCGATTCCGCACATCACTAATGAAAACCATAAGAAAATCGAAAATGTCAAGAAATTCCAAATCAAAATAAAGTTAAAATCTCTGTTAAAATTATTCTGCTATTAAATTAAAATTCATCAGAGCTCATAATATTATGTACATAAACTAAGACCTGTCTGTGAATATGAACATCAAATTCAAACTAATTATCTTAAATTATACGGTCCAACGTGCATACTTACAAAATAACATCCGGTTCAGATTTGCAAATAGCAAAATAACTTGTGAAAAAGAAATTACATATTAAAAAAGAGGAAAAAATGAAAGCGCAAAAAATGACCGAGGATATGAATATAAGAAACGATATGCCTTCAGGAGAAAAGAAGGGATTGCCTATTCTACCAGTTCTCCTCATTACTCTTGTGATACCTTTATCAATGTCAATGTGGATAGTCAATTTCGCTTATTCCAAATTCATATTAAATCCTGAAGGGTTCGATGGTAAGGTTTTGTCTTCCATTTAGTAAAATATCATATAAATCAATATTTAAGTATTATTTTTTGTAGCCTCGTAATGTTTACTCCCAATGTTTGACTAAGGGCTCCTTTTCATATTTCCAACAAGCATTGGAGTCCAGTATTACTAGCAGACAAGGATTCTGTGCAGCCAGACAGTGAATTTGGTCTGAACACAGAATCTTTTCATGCGGACAGTTGTCTGCAGATATAATTATTATTTTGTGTTGCTGTGATACATGAGGCTGCATTTTTGATTTTGGACTGTTCTACACCAATGGTATGGATGATTACCGCCAGACAAAACTTTGAAATTCCTGGGGTTAATAACTTACTTTCTTAATAGATCTAGACTATAGAGCCATAAAAATCAATTGCAAACCCTCATTTTTCACTGATAGATAGACTTTATAATTTGGGTAACAGGATGTATCTAACATCACCAACTATGATGCTACTGAGAATTTCTTGATAGAAAAATCTAATAACAGTACTTTTTTTGCCTTACCCGGAACTCAAACTGAGACCTATATGATATTCTATAGCATAACTTGACCAATGAGGCAGTAAGGTTAATATATTATAAAAGCATTCACTGGTATTTTAAAGAACAATATGTATTTTTCAGAGCCAATGGTAATAGCACCTACAAGATGGTTGACATCGTGCCTCTTACCCATCATTGTAGCCATATATGGATACAGAAAGAAGAGCCTAAACATAACTGGAGCATTACTTGGACTATTAGTAGCATTTGTACTTACTCTAGCAAACTACTGCTTTCTGATCGACTTGCTAGTTTTCTTCCTGTCTTCTTCAAAAGCCACAAGATTCAAACAACATTTGAAAAGAAAGATTGAAGAAGACTTTAAGGAAGGTATGTTTTATATGGTCTTGGTCTAAAAAAACTATTATTTTGACTTTGTCAAAATAATAGTTTTTTCATCAATCATTCATCTAATTGGGTTGAAACTTTGAACAGTACTAGGTAGCATTTGGGTGAACACACAGTCTGTGATGTGTTAGTCAAAAAAAGAAGAATTGGAGGCATTAGTGTTCCGAAATACATATATCAACTTTATACACAAGGCTTATTTTGTATTCAAAGAATACCTTAGACTAAGTATCATCACCTAATTTCCTACAAAAATACTAATAAAATAATTTATTGTTAGTTAATTTTATTTTCAGGTGGTCAAAGAAATTGGATTCAAGTTCTTTGCAATGGAGGCATGGCTTGTCAACTAGGGCTGTTGTACTTGTTGGATGTTGGTGCTTCGGAGAGGCCAATTAATTTTGTGAAGGACTATAGAGCATCTTGGCTCAGTATTGGTGTTCTTGGTAATTTTTATTTCTTCTAGATAATAAACAAGTAGCTCATAAAGCATTTTAAGAAAAAGTATAGGTCCAATCAATGACCTTTGTATGAATATTCTAAATTTAAAAGCTTTGCATGCAGATATATTCTTTAAAATTGTAGATATGGTTCCTTATATAAAATTCCTCTGTACTTTAATATTTCGCCTGCTCTCAATAAACTGTATAATTTCACCACAATAATAAATGAATTTATTATTATTTTCAGGTGTGTTTGCATGTTGCAATGGGGACACTTGGGCCTCAGAACTAGGCACTGTCTTAAGTAAATCTGATCCCTACTTAATAACAACATGGAAAAAGGTGCCCAAGGGAACAAACGGAGGGGTCAGTGCTATTGGTACCTTAGTCAGCACTTTAGGAGGTCTTGTCATTGGGCTGGCTCATTACTTAACAATTTTATATTTTGCTGATCGATCATTACTCAAGTATGCACCCCCACAATGGCCTATTATTGTATATGGAGCATTAGCGGGTCTTATTGGAAGTCTTATTGATTCATTGCTAGGTGCAACAGTACAATATTCAGGTGAGAATAAAACAAGTTGTCTTCATCTAAGGATCAACTCACATTACATTAAGATCCATTGAGAACAACCTAATCTGGACCTTATAATAAATAAGATGCATGCATTTGTTATGCTGTCCTCAGAGACATTATGATGTCATGCTCAAAGTTACTTTTTTCAAGAAAATTACTATAGAAATATGCATCATTTCTTACCATACCAAATAATAATGTGTAGATTATTAATTATTATTATTACACAACAATGTGAATTCGATCTTTGGACTTAAACTACATTTGTCTCATTAACCCAAAGTAACAATAATTTGTAATGAATGTTTTCCTTACTCCAGGTGTTGATAAAGATGGGAAGATTGTCTCCCATTCCAGCTTAAGTGTAAAGCATATAAGTGGAATCAACATTGTGGATAATCATAGTGTTAATCTTTTGTCAACAATTATAATGGGATTACTTATGCCGACAATAATCAAAAATTTGTATTAAAGTAAGTTATATAATAATATATTTATTGCTCTATTTTAACTACAGTAAAATTGTAATAAATTACCAAGTGAGCTGTACTTAAAATTTGTAGCTGTCATAATTCCAAGTTTTATTATTATTTATTATATATTTCTAGTAAGTTATAAACTATAGAATAATATATATTATGTCTCGAAATATTTAATGCTCTATTTTTATAACAAATAATTTTAATAAATTACCTACTAAGTGAGTACTTAAACCTTGAAGTTTTTTTCTTTCCTTTCTTCAGTAGTAAGTTTACCTTTACTTATGAATTGGAACAAGTATAAATTAAAAATTTAATAAACCCCCGACACACAGTGGGTCGAAACTGCTATTTGAGGGACATAGGATTTTTTGTTACAAATTCCATTTAAAAAAAATATCTATCGAAAGATCTTGTCATTCTGATGAATAATTGTTATAAAAAGTTTTTCACTAAAACTGATAGCTTGCCCGATAAAAAATTTTTTCAGATGGATCTTGGATCGATTTTCATCAAACATAGCTAACAACACTCGACTAATTCACCTTTCAAACAAAAAAACCCGCATTTAAATCGGTCCACCCGTTTGAGTGCTATAGGGGAACAGACAAACACACACAGTACACACACTAGTATTCTAGAATAACACTATCACACATTGGTGTTCTCTCTCCTCTTCTTTTTTCTATTTTCATTAATACTATCTCTTCGATTATCACTTCTTCCTTTCATTTTTATGCCGACGATCTACAGATCTATGCCTCAGATACTGTGGATAGAATTTCCACTACTATCAATTTAATAAATACAGATCTGAATAAAATTTATGAATGGTGTAAATCGTACGGCCTTTCAGTAAATCCCAGTAAATCGCAGGTTATTATTATAGGTAGTCCTAAATTAACGATAAGACTGACCAACCTGCCTGCTGTTCGCTTCAATGATGTAGTTTTGCCATTCAACAGCACGGTTAAAAATCTTGGTCTTATCATTGACAACTCTCTCTCCTGGGGTCCACAGGTGGCTCAGGTGGCAAGAAAAACATTTGCGACTACTGGCTACCTAAGACGTTGGAAAAATCTCTTGCCAATTAAAACTAAAATTTCGCTGGCCAATACATTGTTGCTGCCAGTCTTAGACTACGCCGACTCCTGTTATCCAGACATTACAAAAGAACTCCTCAACAAGCTTGAGAGGTTGCAGAACCTGTGCATCCGATACATCTTTGGCCTGCGAAAGTTTGACCACATATCGCAGTATAGAGCGCAGCTAAAGTGGTTGTCGGTCGAGCGGCGGAGGGATATGCATGCATTGTCCCTTCTATACAGTATCCTTTATCACCCGCAAACTCCGATGTATTTAAAGGAAAGATTTACCTTCCTTGGAGCAGGCAGTGCATTCTCCCTTCGCTCCTCGGTTGACAATATACTCAGGGTGCCCTATTTTCGCACGGACTATTATGGTAACTCGTACACGGTTAATTGTGTCAGACTCTGGAATTCCCTTCCTGCAGATATTCGACATTCCAAGTCACTGCAAATTTTCAAAAATCGTTTGAAAGATTATTACCTATCTATGTAACTGTAGAGTGTAGAAAGTATATATATATATATATATTTATATTTATATATATAATATTTATATTATATTTACATAATCATATTATTTATTTATTTTTAATGTACCTACACTATGGTCTAAGTATATATCTATACTAATAAATAAAATTGAAGTGTCTGTCTGTAATATCGAAATAACTACCTCATATTAAGCTCATATGGTTATTTGAACGATACTATAACCGAATCACACGTTTTTAAAATTTTTGTCTGTCTGTCTGTCTGTCTGTCTGTCTGTCTGTCTGTTTGAACGGGCTAATCTTTGGAACGGCTGAATCGATTTTGACGGGACTTTCACATACAAGTAGAGAATTAACCAGGGAGTAACATAGGCTACTTTTTTAACCGACTTTCAAAAAAGGAGGAGTTGTGTTTTTCTACCTATGTACACCGATATCTCCGAGATTTCTGAACCGATTTGCGTAATTTTTTTTTTAATCGATAGAGAAACATTGCGACACTGTCCTACAAAAAATTTGGCTACCAACTCCTCAATCCTGATGCTGTAAGGGATCTGATCCCCAAAACTAATGGGATTTAGGTACTGTCGGTTATTTAAATTGTTATTGGGGATACCAATTAAAGACTTTATTGTTGAATGACCTCGAGTAGGTACATGTCCAATTCCTCAACCCTGATGCTGTAAGGAATTGCATTCTGAAATCGTAAGGATCCCACGGAATTTTTCCGTTTTGTGGACGGGTTACAAATAGGCTACTTTTTGTTCGGGAAAATCAAAGTTCCCACGAGATTTTCACAAACCTAAATACACACGGGCGAAGCCGTGGGCATCATCTAGTTATGTAATATTAGAATGTAAATATTATGTAGTGTATTTTATTATAATTATATTGTAGAAAATCTTTATTTAGTGCACCATCCCGTTCTTTCACCTTACTCCTCTCGCCAAAGGTTGTCTGTGAGAGATCGCTCTAAGCGATAAGACCGCCTTTGCATACAAATCTGTAGTGCCTCTATTCAACTGTACCTTTTTTTTCTTTTTTGTGTGCAATAAAGACATATTCTATTCTATTCTATTCTATCACAGACCAATAACATATAGGATACAGACACCCAACTCTATAGACGATTTGCATTTTAGTAGCTGGCAATCTAAGGGGGTAGGTGCGGGTGGGTGCGGGGTAGTCACAGACGTATAAAAGGAAGCAGACCTAACATAACAAAAAAGTTGGCGTTCCAATTACGCCTACATACAAATTTCACGTACACATTGACAGTAAACAGGGCCGAACTCATGCAAGCGAGGGTGAGGGACTGAACTCGTAACGCGGAATCAGACTTAGGCGTCGTCGCCGTATTAGAAAGCGATTACGCGGTCATCGCGCGGGTGATTTTGTATCTATAATCGCGCGAACATTGAGATTATTATTTACGCGACGAGTCACTAGGCCCTTGAAAGTATAGTCAAATAACACTATTGCCAGATTAGTATAGATACTAAAGCGTAGCGTAGTAACTGACCTGCAGGCCTATAATTATCTGTGATATGAAAGGAGAATGCCCAAAAATCTATGGGCGTGTAACCCAGTCGTTTACAAACGTGTTGTATGCAGCATTTATTGCAGATTTATACCTGATAACCAAACACACCATTTTAATACCTCTAGGACTTGTAGTTTTAAATAAATCTAAGTTTAAGTTTGAAAATGATTCTAGGTTATGTGTAGTTTATAATTGTTAAAGTAGTAAGGAAAGCCGTGTATCTTTCCTGCCGATTTGAACTATTAATTGTTTGGCGCGCACTATACTTAACATACCTGTCCAACGATATCCAATACAAACACAATAAACCAAATTAATATTGGTCTCCGGTGTGCTACAATAAACATTCAAAATGTAAATAGAGTAGACGTCACTAGCGTCACACACAACTAAAACAATGACATGTCATATTGACATCTTGAAATAAGTTTCTTTACACATAATCAAAAAGGTTGTAGTTATATTATATTCCATTGCACAAAACGCAACGAAGTTAAAACAATATTATAAAAAAATAATAATATTAATTATTACTTATTTACTTTAAGCATATATTGTACGATTTACAACAAATAACAAATAAAATAATGTATTTAAATAATTAATATCCGTTCTATTTTAAATGAAATTATTTAAAAAAAAATAACAAACCTCTTTTTATTTGGGCATGTACCTATGCGTAGAATGTAATGCAAATGGCGGTCAGACTTAAACGGGAAGTTAAAAAGACGGTTTAATTCCTTTTTTATTACATTTTTTTATCGTGAAGTGTAGCATTAATAATTATTAATTTTCAAATTGTCATATATTCGCAAGATAATTTTTAATAAATTACATTTAGTGTAAATGTTTGGGTCAGGGGTGATCATTCTCCTTTATCGTAGATACTAATCATTAATCTGTGATGAAATTAATTTGAAAACTACGGTAAAGTGCCATCAAATTGTAGGTTAAACCCTTATTTTACATTCTGTAACCTTAATGTCCAACTGGGATGCAGTTCATCATCATCAGATGTTACACAATGTAAAATGATGGTTTGATAATTATTTGATGGGCACATTTTCATAGGTTCTAACGTTTTCGTTCCCACTGAGATACAGAATAGGCCTGCTGATTGATGATTCGCTTCGTGCTCTATGTTTGACGTGACACTTCACTCGAATGAAATAGGTAGGTAGTTAAACTAGTGAAACGCTAGTTTGTAAACTATTTATCAAACTAACTTTTTACTAGTTTAACTACCTACCTATTTCATTCGACCTACCTTACCTATGTAAAATGAGTAAAATAAATAAAAACAAACAAAAGTTTCAATTATTTATTTTTAAACAAAACTATTTTTTTTTTTAATAATTTCTTTCCGATAATTGCTTTGCTTTGCATTATGCTTCATTCTTAAATCAACATAAAATTTAACAATCACCTTAATCATTAATTGCAAATGATTGAAATCATGTTCATCATTGGTCTTAAACTCACTACAATTATTCGATAAATCAGCTATATACATTATCATGCTATTATAACTTATATTTCCTTTAATCATTTTTAAAACTTCTTCACACGATTGAATTATTTTAATCAAACCATTCGATGGGTAAATCAAATCTCCCCTGTCCTTTTTGTTGTCCACTAAATGTGCTTTAAAATCCTTAGAACATAGCACACTCGATGATTTGGGATGCCAATTTTTTTTATTCATGTTATCAACCAGGCATTTCTTAGATTTTCGTCCTTTGGGAACCTGAAAAATGATTTTATTTTTATAATTTGTCCGTACTTTTATCTAATCAACCTTCAAAATATACCTACTAAATAAACCTTGAGCCTGAATACGGCCCTGTGAAATTGTACAAGTATATGAAACATCAAACAAGATCAGAGTATCAAATTATTGATAAATATTGCTACAGGGATCTACTAGAACCAAAATTACTATAACTATTTACGAGTTTTGGACATATAATAAATAGGGATTGCTTCTAAAATGTCGAACGATTATTATTAATCTCACAGTAACCATGTAAACAAATTACGAGACTATGGCACATGAAAACTTACCGATAAAAATTAATTTCAGGTGTTTTCCTATATGAAGAATTGCTGCACAGAGGTGCACTACACTTAACCATTTTATTTTAGTATTCTTGGATCTTAAGACTTGATTTTAATGCAAAAATAAAATAATAAACAACTCGCAGGTTATGATCTTGTTTTTGACATAAGCACCATTTGTAGCATGTTTGTAGCTTAGCAACATAGCGGTTTGCCTCAAGATCAATTTTTTCTATGAGTGCGTAAGTGTTGCAACAACAGAAAAAAAGAGATAGAGTCATATATTTTTGGTTGGAGAGAAACAAGCGCAGATATTATTTATTCTCTTAGATGTAGTTGTGAAGATTATGTTAGGTCTGCTTCTATTTTGTACGTCTGTGGGGGTAGTGGAATCCATAAAGTAAACAGACAATAGAGTTGGCATAACTACCTTAAAAACGTGCCAAAAACACAGACGTATAAAGAGAAGCAGACCTAACATAACAAAAAAATTGGCGTGCCAATTACGCCTACATACAAATTTCACACACACATTGACAGTAAACAGGGCCGAACTCATGCAAGCGAGGGTGAGGGACTGAACTCGTAACGCGGAATCAGACTTAGGCGTCGTCGCCGTATTAGAAAGCGATTACGCGGTCATCGCGCGGTTGATTTTGTATCTATAATCGCGCGAACATTGAGATTATTATTCGAGTCACTAGGCCCTTGAAAGTATAGTCAAATAACACTATTGCCAGATTAGTATACATAGTAAAGCGTAGCGTAGTGACTGACCTGCAGGCCTATAATTATTAAGTATCTGTGATATGAAATTTATTGTAGATAATAATCATTAATCTGTGATGAAATTAATTTGAAAACTACGGTAAAGTGGCATCAAATTGTTAAACCCTTATTTTACATTCTGTAACCTTAATTTCCAACTGGGATGCAGTTCATCATCATCAGATGTTACACAATGTAAAATGATGGTTTGATAATTATTTGATGGGCACATTTTCATAGGTTCTAACGTTTTCGTTACCACTGAGATACAGAATAGGCCTGCTGATTTATGATTCGCTTCGTGTTCTATGTTATGACGTGACACTTCACTCGAATGAAATAGGTAGGTAGTTAAACTAGTGAAACGCTAGTTTGTAAACTATTTATCAAACTAACTTTTTACTAGTTTAACTACCTAACTATTTCATTCGACCTACCTTACCTATGTAAAATGAGTAAAATAAATAAAAACAAACAAAAGTTTCAACTATTTATTTTTAAACAAAACTAAGTATTTTCTTAATAATTTCATTCCGATAGATTGCTTTGCTTTGCATTATGCTTCATTCTTAAATCAAAATAAAATTTAACAATCACCTTAATCATTATTTGCAAATGATTGAAATCATGTTCATCATTGGTCTTAAATTCACTACAATTATTCGATAAATCAGCTATATACATTATCATGCTATTATAACTTATATATTTTCCTTTAATCATTTTCAAAACTTCTTCACACGATTGAATTATTTTAATCAAACCATTCGATGGGTAAATCAAATCTCTCCTGTCCTTTTTGTTGTCCACTAAATGTGCTTTAAAATGCTTAGAACATAGTACACTCGATGATTTGGGATGCCAATTTTTTTTATTCATGTTGGTCAACCAGGCATTTCTTAGTTTTCGTCCTTTGGGAACCTGAAAAATGATTTCATTTTTATAATTTGTCCGTACCTACTTTTATCTAATCAACCTTCAAAATATACCTACTAAACAAACCTTGAGCCTGAATACGGCCCTGTAAAATTGCACAAGTATATGAAACATCAAACGAGATCAGAGTATTAAATTATTGATAAATATTGCAACAGGGATCTACTAGAACCAAAATTACTATAACTATTTACGAGTTTTGGACATATAATAAATAGGGACTGCTTCTAAAATGCCGAACGATTATTATTAATCTCACAGTAACCATGTAAACAAATTACGAGACTATGGCACATGAAAACTTACCGATAACAATTAATTTCAGGTGTTTTCCTTTATGAAGAATTGCTGCACAGAGGTGCACTACACTTAACCATTTTATTTTAGTATTCTTGGATCTTAAGACTTGATTTTAATGCAAAAATAAAATAATAAACAACTCGCAGGATAAGATCTTGTTTTTGACATCATTTGACATATTGCACCCATAGAGATAATAATAATAAATAGAGCTGGCATAATGTCCTATAGAAATTAGTGGATCGGAAAATAGCTCAAGCTTATCAAAATTTTCATAAGTGTGAAAGAGACAACATTACATTTTTGACATAATAATAAAACAGTTTGCGGCACACTCGTGACTTAAGATGGCCTCCCTAAAATGTATACATGAACACTCACACACGCACAACTTGAGACATCACAATGAACACGCGCCATTTTATGTTACAGGATTGTGCGTGTGTGAGTGTATTTTTGGCCACAGACGTATAAAGAGAAGCAGACCTAACATAATCTTCACAACTACATCTAAAAGAATAAATAATATCTTCGCTTGTTTCTCTCCAAACAAAAATATAATACTCTATCTCTTTTTTTTCTTTTGTTGCAACACTTACGCACTCATAGAAAAAATAGGTCTTGAGGCAAACCGCCATCTTGCTAAGCACAGCTTAGCATGATGGCGGTGCAATCATAGAGATAATAATAATAAGTAGAGTAGGCATAACTACCTTAAAAACGTGCCAAAAATACACTCACACACGCACAATCCTGTAACATAAAATGGCGCGTGTTCATTGTGATGTCTCAAGTTGTGCGTGTGTGAGTGTTCATGTATACATTTTAGGGAGGCCATCTTAAGGGAAGTTGCAATAAAATTTCTGCCACGATTATAGATGCGAAGCAGGTTTTTAACGATTTTAACCGAGCGGTTAAATTCGCATTTTTCGTTTTTAACGAGTATTTAACCGCATTTTATGGTTATTACGGTTAAATACCACCGCTAGATGTCGCTAGCGGCTTGAAATGTGTATCACGAGTTGCGCGATGATGCGAGCTTCAACTGGCGGCAAGAGGACGGGAGGCGCGGTGGCGGGGGACGAAGTAGCGCGTGCCCAGCCGACACACGGCGGGCCGTGCGGCGGGCGATCGCGGCCAGTATAGCGAGAAGGAATGAGTAAGGCAGCCGACGTATGTTTAATTGATAGCATTCATGCTGAGTAAACTACTTCATTGAATTATTTAAGTACTAGCTTCTGCCCGCGGCATCGCCCGCGTAAATTTCGGTTTTTCACAAATCCCGAAGGAATCATGGATTTCCGGTTCCCGTTGCCGCTCCCTTTTCCAACCTTTATACCTACTTTCAAGGAAGTTTGCTATAATAATCTACCTATAGCTGTAGCTATACATTTCGGTTTTGAAATGAATAATAATTTTTTTCAAAGAAAAAAGAACCGACTTCAAACGAGTCGAACTAAAAAGTTTAAAATATTTTTTTATTAATTTAGATTGACGATTAAACTACCTAACTTAAATGATATATAATTTTTGAAGTCGGCGCCAAATGACTTTCATACTTTTCAAGTCGAAAATGTGCCCCCCGCGTCCCGGACAGACTCACCGTCCGCATCTATTATGATTCACCGCACTCACATTCAAAAGTGGATACTCTGATTTTACTTATTCTTCTTATTTTACACGTATTGAATGTGGTTTGGCGCCGACTCCAAAAAACCTTCCTGAAAGTACGTAGATTACGATAGTGAAACAATCATCAAAATCGGTTCATTAGTTGCGGAGATAATCGTGAACATACTTACATACACACATACATACATACTTACATACATACATACGGGTCGAATACAGAACCTCCTTTTTTTGAAGTCGGTTAAAAAGTGCGAACGCATACAGATGCATGCAACTATTGTAATAATGTGCTCCGAAACTATAGGCTGCAGTACCATGTTGTTTGTACTCAAACTTTTTATTTTTGCAATGTCTATGTGCTCCCGTGGTCAGATTTTTAAAAGCTTATATCTCCGAAACTATAGGATGCAGCACCATGTTGTTGGTACTCAAACTTCTTATTTTTGCAATGTCTATGTGCTCCCGTGGTCAGATTTTTAAAAGCTTATATCTCCGAAACTATAGGATGCAGCACCATGTTGTTGGTACTCAAACTTCTTATTTTTGCAATGTCTATGTGCTCCCGTGGTCAGATTTTTAAAAGCTTATATCTCCGAAACTATAGGGTGCAGCCCCATGTTGTTGGTACTCAAACTTCTTATTTTCGCGATGTCTATGTGTTCACGTGGTCAGATTTTTGAAAGCTTATATCTCCGAAACTATAGGCTGCAGTACCATGTTGTTGGTACTCAAACTTTTTATTTTTGCAATGTCTATGTGCTCCCATGGTCAGATTTTTAAAAGCTTATATCTCCGAAACTATAGGATGCAGCACCATGTTGTTGGTACTCAAACTTCTTATTTTTGCAATGTCTATGTGCTCCCGTGGTCAGATTTTTAAAAGCTTATATCTCCGAAACTATAGGGTGCAGCCCCATGTTGTTGGTACTCAAACTATTTATTTTTGCAATGTCTATGTGCTCCCGTGGACAGATTTTTAAAAGCTTATATCTCCGAAACTATAGGGTGCAGCACCATGTTGTTGGTACTCAAACTTCTTATTTACGCGATGTCTATGTGCTCACGTGGTCAGATTTTTGAAAGCTTATATCTCCGAAACTATAGGCTGCAGTACCATGTTGTTGGTACTCAAACTTTTTATTTTTGCAATGTCTATGTGCTCCCGTGGTCAGATTTTTAAAAGCTTATATCTCCGAAACTATAGGGTGCAGCACCATGTTGTTGGTACTCAAACTTCTTATTTTTGCGATGTCTATGTGCTCCCATGGTCAGATTTTTTAAAGCTTATATCTCCGAAACTATAGGGTGCAGCCGTACCACAAGTAACTTAAATAATTTATTTTCAATCAGTCGAGCAGAGTTCAAATTATAATGGAAGTTACATAGCTACAAGTATAAATTAAAAATTTAAAAAATGTGACGGCGGCCATTTTGGATTTGCATAGTGCTATTCTGCTAGTCAAGCCCTTTCATTTGATACCCATATTAAGGGATTTATGAAAAAATATGTAATCTGCCATTTTGTAGCGGCGGCCATCTTGGATCGATTTTTATCAAACATAGCTAACAACACTCTCGACTAATTCATCTTTCATACAAAAAAAAACCGCATTCAAATCGGTTCACCCGTTTGACACACACACACACACACACACAAACACACACACACACACACACACACACACACACACACACACACACACACACACACAAACACACACACACACACACACACACACACACACAAACACACACACACACACACACACACACACACACAGACATAGTTCAAAAAACAAAATTTTAGCAACCTATAACTATCTATATAGAAAATCACAAAAAAACAACTCTCTTAACCATTAACAAGGGCTATGGAATGGCTTGCACCGGTTTTTCTGCTTGTTTCACTCCTAGCGAACCATATTATACAGATTCTACAGTTCAGATTCAGTCAGATTCTAATCAATACGTACTTTTTATATCTAGATAAAATTATGTAACGCTATTCAGGCTTACTTACCATTTATAAGTTACAGTTACCTACCTTTATTATATTTTATGTGTAGGGACTAAGGTAGGTACTATGTGTAAATAATATCTAAACAAAAAAAAATATTTTCCTTGTTTTATTATTTATCGGCAGTTGACAGTCGATATTAAATCGCTGTCCCAACACTATTGTACTAGGAACTTTGAGTTTGTTCTAGAAAAAACCATTCAGATATCGCTGACTCTATCCCCGCAGTTCGCGCTCTCCGCTAACTTTGATGACCTAGTGACTATACTAAATTATCAACATGTGGTATCTAAGTAGGTGATCTGTGGTTTACGTTAAATTACTCATAATTAAAGAATTGGGTTATATGTATATTTCGCTTTAAATATTATTTATAATAACATCTAAAAATTAAATGAAATCTTTATATATATACAAGAAAAGATAGAAAAACTTCACCCTTTTTCGCTGTCGCAGTCGGGTATTTAACCGTTAAAAACTGCATTTTTTGGTATGTAACCGTAAATTTGGTAAATTAACGGTATTTAACGGGGTTTTTACAACTATAGCCACGATCTGTTTTATTGTTATGTTTAAAAATGTAGTGTTGTCTCTTACACACTTATGAAAATTTTGATAAGCTTAAAAGCTGTTCTACACGATCGGTTCCAACCACCAACAGAGGTCACCTTGGTTGGGTCAACCAAGTTGGATTTCAATCTACACGATAGTATGATTGAAACAACTCGTCAATCAATACTAGACTGCAAAGTAGTGAACACGAGTTTTAATCATGGGACCCCTTTCGAAACCTCAAAAGGTTGGGCTAGCGCTAGCTTGTATAGCATTATGTGATGAAAATAAACGTAGAAAAAAAAGACTGACTTCCCACAGAGTGGGAAAACTTATATATAGTTCTAACAATTCACTTATAACTTGTCTTTCATGGTGAACCGCCGCCATCTTTGATCTTTATTGCCATACAAAACAACATATGCGATTGACGTTCAAGGCGTAAATACGCGTTAAGCGGGCCAACAAGCGTCCACACGGTTGTACTTCAACTCAATGCTCTCTATTTGACCTTGGTAGTGAGAGATGCGCTCACGACCAAGGTGGTTGAAAGGTCATTTGGTTGGTCAACCAAATATTGACATCAACCAACTTCTACACGATTGATTTTGACTCCAACTCAACCAAGGTGACCGCTGTTGGTGGTTGGAACCGATCGTGTAGAACAGCTTTAAGCTATTTTCCGATCCACTATTTTCTATAGGACATTATGCCAAGTCCTCTTCTATAGGTTCATGTGTCTCACATTTTATATAGAATCCACATGACCATCTCTTTCTATCTTTACAGCAATTTATGCCGGAACCGGATGTAGTAAATTAGAGATGATTTGACACTATGCAAATCCAAGATGGCCGCAACCACAAAATGGCGAATGTCGGGGTTTTTAAAATTTTTAATTTATACTTGTCACTAAAATGTTTTAGGCGCAGTGTCCAGTGTCTACAAAGAATACCTATATATGTTATAACCTTCTTCTTCTTCTTCTTTTCTTTATGGCTCTTTGTACTGCGGTTTTTTGGTCCGCAATAATTCCGCCAATGTCAATTCAGTGGAGAAAACAACGTTGTAATTGTTCATTGGTTCTTGAATTCCTTTCTTGAGAGACTCTCTAATCTTTGTTAGACCTGGACATCACAAAGACAACACAAGATAAATATAGGTGTTAGTATGAACAATGGGCGATTAGTATATGAGTCATAACATAAAGGAACAAAGATTAAAAATATCGAACACAAGGACAGTCATATTGTTAAACATGGATGGGAATAAGTTATAATTTAATATCATAAAGATTAATATAGTTAGATAAACATCTTAGAACTGAAGGATTAGGAAAAGAGAGGAGATAAGGGAAATTGATTGGGCGAGGGATATTATGGGGTAGAATCTCGTACAAAGATATGGAATGTTTAGCACAATTGAAAAATATATGCTCCACTGTGCCGTCATCCAAACCACACTCACAAAGCGAGCTATCTCTCACCCTGATTTTATTTAAAAACACTGGTGTGCATACGTGACCTAATCGTAGCCTACATAATACAGATATTGTCCTCTTACTTAGCTTTTTAGATTTAAAGAACCAGGGTTTGCAAGGAATATTGGGCTGAATATATCTATAATGTTTAGCTATGTTTAATTGTGTAGAATTCCATCTTACATTCCAGTCTTTATACATGTAAGTTTTGGCCAGAGGAATGATATCTCTTGAAAAGATATAACTATAAGTTGGGGATCCAGACTGAATAGCTTGCTTAGCCCATATATCAGCTTGCTCATTCCCTAGTATACCTCTGTGGCCTGGAATCCAGGCTAAAGCTATATCTAAATCATTATTGTGACAATAGTATAGTGTCTCTTTAATATTTAAAATAATTTGAAAATTCTGGACTTTGTTTTTGAAAATGTTACCCAATATTGCCTGCAAACAGCTCTTTGAGTCTGATAATATTAGAACCTTATTTAAGTTGTGTGATTTAACATATTGTAATGCCTCAAGAATAGCAATAGCTTCTCCGGTGAATACTGATGTTTGCGGAGGGCTTCTAAATAATAGGACAATATTGTACTTTGGAATCCATACTGCTGAACCAACACTATCACTCTCTGTTAATTTAGAGGCATCAGTAAAAACCAAGATCCATCCCTGCCAGTTCTGGTTTAAAATTTGATATAACTTTTTATTTGCCTCAACTTTTTCTTTGCAAATGCCAAAATCAAGGTGTATATTGGGGTTAAAAATTAAAGCATCAAATGAACAATTATATATAGGGAATACAGGCGATTGGGATATTGGATGTTGCAATGATCTACATCTCCTGTAACTTTGTACTAGTCTAGGAGGGTCTTTATGTGCCCAGTAGTCTTCGCTGTTGACCTTTTGTGCCAATGAGTTCAAATATGGTATCAGTGGGTGCGACTCCATTTGAATTAGCTTAAAAACAAACCGGTCTGCTAAGTACTGCCTTCTTAAGTCAAGTGGAGGATCCACACACTCCACCATGAGAGCCACTCTGGGTGAAGACTTCATGGCACCCAGGATGATGCGCAGACATTTCGCCTGAATTTGGCTTAGCCTCTCCAAACCCTCTTTGTTGCATGGTTCAAAGATAAAGGAACCATAGTCGAAGTGGCTTCTAATTACAGAATTATATAGTAGTTTCTGGCTGTATGGATGGGATCCCCACCACACACCAGAAAGAGCTCTCAATATGTTAACTCCTTTTTCGCATTTTTGAGCTACATAATTAAAGTGTTGGGTACCTGTTAACCTTGTATCAAGTATGACACCCAGAAATTTTACTGCAGGGACTACTTCGATAATCTGATCTTCATATCTTATCTCTATGTCTGGAATGGTTCTTTTTCTAGAGAAGACTACAACATTACTTTTAGAAGGAGAGAGACTTAGACTGTGTTCGTCAAGCCATATGCTGAGATAGTACATAGCCGAATTTAAGTTAATGGCTGCATCACGAATTGAGTTACTTGATATATATAATGCCAGGTCATCTGCATATTGCAGAGTATTACAAAAGCTATTCACAGCTAGCTCCAAGTCATATGTATAAATATTATACAAAAGAGGACTAAGAACAGATCCTTGTGGCAGTCCCTTCCAAACAGTTCTAGGTGACATGAGCTCATCATTTACACGTATTTTGATGGATCTAGCCATGAATAGATTGATAACAAAGTGTACAATCCTCTCAGGGATACTCAGATTGAGCATTTTGCTCCTGAGTAGTGGAAGGTTAACACTATCATAGGCTGCGGTGATGTCTAAGAAGGTACCTACCAAGTAATCTCCATTTGTAAAAGCAAGACGTATATCAGTAGAGAGCATGCTAAGGCTATCCATAGTGCTCCTACCCTTTCTGAAACCAAATTGGGTTTTACCCAAAATGTCTTTACTCTCTACGAACCATTCTAATCTATTCTTTATCATATGTTCAAAGATTTTGCAAAGGGTAGATGACAGAGCGATGGGACGATAAGAGTTGGGCTCTGAAGGATTTTTCCCCGGTTTCAGAATGGGAAGGACAACTTGAACTTTCCAGGATTCTGGTATATTACCTGATATAAATATATTATTTACTAAATTTAAAAAGTAGGTTTTACCCAGTAGATTTAGGTTTTTTATAAATGAGTAGGGGATGCCGTCCTCTCCTGGAGTGGAATCTTTCAGCTCCTTTAGTACTATTTGTAGCTCTACAAGAGAGAACGGTTGTTCTAATCTATGTGAAGAGGAAGATATGTTAATTGAAGGGAAATAATCTTGATCTGGAACGAAGGGTGGGGCTAAATTCATTTCAAATTTGTGTAACCATGGAGATGGGTCGTTAGAAGGGGGGGAGTCTATAGTTCTAGATCCTCTAAATCTTTTAATATTTCGCCAAACTAGACTAGAGGAAGATCTGGGAGATAAGCTTTCACAGAAGACTTTCCAGCCTTTATGTTTTTTTTTGGAAAGAGTTCTTCTGGCTTTAGCGGAATTTTTTTGAAAGGTTACAAAATTTTCTGACGTCATATTTCTATTATATTGAAGCTCCGATTCCTCTCTCAGCTGCACTGCAGATGTGCATTCAGAATCCCACCAGGGAGGAGATAGGAATTTTTGTTTATTTTGTTTAATAGGAAAGTGGACATCTGCAGCATTCACTAAGGCTTGATGGAATTGATTGTAGCTTTCCGATAGGGATTCCACTGTCACAGGTTCAATTCGAGTTAGAAAACTATCCACTGTGTCAGCAAAAGCACTCCAATCAACATTATTGAGCCTGTATTTTAGAAGGGGCCTTGGAGCAGGTCTGGGGGAGATACGGTGAGTTATATAAAGTAAGATAGGATAGTGATCGCTACCATAGGAATTCCTCAAGACTTCCCAAGACATAGTGTTTGCGATACTGGGTGAGCAGAGAGAAAGATCTGGGACTGACTGAGGGTTTTGACCGTGATAAACTCTATGAGTTGGGGACCCATCATTAAGGGTACATACATTAATCTTGTCGAAGATATCAATTAAGTGGTTGGAAAAGGAATCACTGTGGTGTGAACCCCACGAGGTGTGATGACAATTAAAATCACCCAGTATTATCAGAGGAGGGGGAAGCTGAGAGAGTAGAGATAAAAGTTCAGCATCAAGATTAGGGTTAGGGTGGGGAATATAGATGGAGACAATAGTTTTATTTAAGACTCGGGCAGCAACCACATTAATTTCTTGTGTATGTAGTGGTAGGGGAATTTGAGAATATGTCAATGTTTTTTTTAAAAGTAATGCACATCCACCATATCCATCATTTCTACTATCGCAGAGACAGGCGTAGCCCGGAATCCTGAGAGTGGATTCCTGTCTCAGCCATGTCTCAGAGATTGCAGCGATGGCGATGTGGTATTTTTTGAAAAGTGAGATTAATTCGTGTTTTTTATTTTTGATGCTTCTACTGTTCCATTGAAGGATTGGGGTTTGTTGGGCCGTTCTGAGTTTTAAATAAATCTGTCAGTTTAACAATTTTTTCTGCCACGTTGTTCGGTATATTATTATCGGGTTTAAGGATGCAGTTGTTTAATAGTGTTACTAGAATTTCAATAAGGTCTTCATTAGTGACCGAAAGAGTTTGGTTTTTGAGGGCACAACCGTTTGAAGAGGAAGAGGAAGGAACGTTAGTAATAGCATTGTGCGCGTGTCTGTCAAATCCTTTAGAAGGTGGGGGTCTAGGTCGAGGGACGGAAAGAACTGTTTTTCTGTACGATTTAGAGGGCAAAGGAACAGCAGGATTCCTACTAACAGGAAGATCAGAGACTGGCGCAAACATTGTTGCAGCCATATCTGCGTACGATCTGCGGGCTGTGGGGACCTGGGCCGAAGCCTCTATATAAGAGATGTTATTCTCCGACATTAATAGTTTAATTTTGTGTTGTCTGAGGTGTTCTGGACACTCTTTAAGAGTGGCCAAATGCTTTCCCGTGCACAGCACACAGTTCGTCTCATTTTGACAGCTGTCACCAGAATGCTCCTGTCCGCACCTAAAACATCTGGGCTTGCTTCGGCATTGGTTTTTGGTATGACCGAATCTGCAGCAATTATGGCACTGAATGGTGGGGAGAAGGTACTTCTCCACCACCAAGGAAGTAAAGTAAACGTATACTCGTTTGGGTAAAACTTGTCCTCTGAATGTGACTACGACTGACTGTGTAGGAACCCATGTTGCAGTGCCTTCTGTTATGACTTTGCGGTTCAGGCGTCTTGCCTTCAGAACAACCCCACAGTTTTCCGGAAGTTCCATAGCCTCTGCCAGTTGTGTTAAAGACCACTCCTTCGGGACTCCTCTAATAAGACCCATCCGAGTGACTTGATATGCAGGAATGGTAGCAGTTAGTTTATTCTGCTGCAGACATGGGTGGTAAAGGAAAGAGTTGGCATCTCCACTGGTTTTGAATTCGATGGCAACACGATTTCTACCTACCGCTTTCACACCGTCTCGTAGAATGTTGGAGACATTGTTGTTGGCCAAAAGTAAACCTATTTTTATTGGGCGTAAAGTTAGTCCAGCAGCAGGGTCAGGTTCAATGCGCATTACATGCACAATAAACGGGCCTGCGTCATTTAGGCCGTAAGTACGGTCCATAATAGTCAGAGAAGGGTGGGTGTAAATATTTTGGACAGAGTCCATTGACGATTTGTCTAAGTCGGTGTCAGCTCGCTTTGTGGGTTGGATTATCGGTTCGGCGACACGTTTTTTAGCCTTTGATTGGGAAGGATCCGGATCCGGAGGATCCCCTGGACTATCTACGTCCATTACTACCTCTCCTCTCCTCTACACACAAAAAACGTACAACACTCACCAAATACCACCACCAAGTCTCAACCAGGAGCAAAAAACCACAAAAACACGTGTCTTCAGCCACCAGTTGACGGAATCTATAACCTTCTTGGGTCTGTGTAATTATCTGTCATTCATGTCAATATTCAATTGTCAATGTCATTGTCAAATCAACGTCAATTTTAGAGCGCTACGTCTTTCAATTTCTTTGTTTACGTACAAAATACAATTTACTTTAAAAATTCATTATTAAAAAATTACGATGAGTTACTTAGCTTAACGTCATTATTAAACTGTAAATTCTTAGCTTTAATTATTATTGTAGTATAAAGTGTACTACCATTTCTTTAACGGGGTTATGTTTTGGGGCTGAATTCTGAATCATGGCACTGACTGTGGAAGAAAGTTCAATGTTAAATGATGATATCGAAAATGATGTCACGAGTAGTCACAGAAACCTAGTTGTTAACCAGAGAGGTAATAAAATTAATAATATTGCATACACATCATAATTACATGCACATTGCTGCTGTTGTTTATTGTTAATTAAAATGTAAATAGATCAACAAGTACTTACCTACACCTATACATCGGCCAGCAGAGATAATTTATAAGTACCGATTCATCTATATTAGAATAGCGATAATGAGTTTATCTATACAATTCATGAACTGCCGTGGTATAACTAAAACGCCGTTACCTAGTTCCTCCTAAGGAACTAGGTAACGGCGTTTTAGTTATACCACGGCAGTGAAGCAGTTAATACATTAACTAATATTTTGACTAATTCATATTATGAAGTTTCCAATCCAATCGATACTAAAATTTTGTTTAAACAATTATTTTAACATTGATTGGTCAATTTCTTAAGCATGATGGTAGTTCAGTAGTATCTGTAATTAATGTAATGATAGTCGTATAAAAGGTGGTTAAAATCAAGCTACATTAACAAACAAACATCACTGTGTTCAGTTACAGCTCAATAAAATAAACAATCAAACGCATAAAGGATGAACAGTTAGATAAACAAATAACATAATAACAAATAACAGTCTCAATTATTCTAGTTGTATAATGAATTTGTCTTTTACTAGTTGAAGAAACAACAGGATGGATCAAATGTCGAACAGTACTGGGCATAATGGGGTTCCTTGGCTTTGCCAATGTCTATGCGATGAGGGTGAATCTCTCGGTGGCAATTGTAGCAATGATCAACTCTACAACACCATTACCTTCAAATGACTCTGCATTAGATGTATGTCCATCCACTGGACCCAGTAATAGTACAATACCACCTGTAAGTATAAGTTGATTTATCTCTGAATGGTTTCCTCATTCCTACATCACATAATGATAGGTATTTTCTTGGGATAATAATGCAGGAGACTCCTAAATCCTTACACATATCATTCAACTAAAAGTATGAGATTTCAACTTTCAAATTTAACAATTATTATCAGATGTTGGTGATCAAATGGGACTGAAAGATTTGAATGTTCTCCAAGGCACTGATAATTCCCTTTCCTCTCTACCTTAGTGTAAAGCTTATGCTATCGGTACAACAATAGTGCTATGGAGATGTTTTGATTCATCAAGCATTTCAGATTTTAGTCTAATTAATGCATTTTATTTGCAGTGCATTCAAGGTCTATTTTGTCATTGAATAATTATACAAATAATGTGTATATGTGCAGTAAATGCTTTTATCTACTCTCATATCATAAAATTCCGAATATGAAATCAAAATGTGTCATATATTGGACTACTTTATTCACATACATCTATAATATTTAAAAAAAAAATTAAAAAAGTTCATTATAACACTACTTTGTTAGGAAATTATTGCAAAACAATGTTAAAAAATAATTTTTTCTACATTATAGTACAGGCACTGGGTTCTGGTATTTTTGAGCCATGCCGGGTGTTTATTATTATTATTATTATTTAATACTTTATTGTACACCAAAAAAACATAAATTAAACAAAAGAAACATTTTAAAAGAAATAGGTACAATAGTTAGTTTACAATAGTTAGTTAGTTTAATTTTGTTACTTACAATGATTATCCCGCTATCAAAGTTACCCTATTACTACTACTGCGAAAGTGTGGCGGTAGCAAGATGCGGCCAGAGGACAGAGTGTAGTGCTACCATAATTGACCATAGACGCACTGCACGCACCGCACATTCGAAATTGACAATTGAATTTTGGCGCCTATTATTTAAATTTTTAATTTATTATTTATTTACTATTCAGTTTTTGTAACTCAAAATTTTGCAAGTGATTTTTGTTGCGCGGAAAAATGTCTAGCAGTGATACTGAAGAGAATTTAACTCCACCAGACATTCTGGAAATAGCATCGGGAATGACAAATAATCTTTTGCCAGCAAAATCAAAGAAAATTTACGATAAATGTTACCAAGATTTTATGAGTTGGAAAATTTTGAAAAAAACCACTTCATTTTCAGAAAATGTAATGCTAGCATATTTCCAAGAATTATCAAATAAATTTAAGTCTTTGTCCTTATGGGCTAAATACTCAATGCTCAAAAGTATATTGAGTATCTACAACCAAATCGATATTATTAAATACACAAGACTGATTGCTGTTTTAAAAAGAAAATCGCAGGGCTTTAAGGGAAAAAATGCAAAAACGTTCTCCCCTGAAGAATTGAGTACATTTATAAATTGCAATATCCAAAACATGAATACTTATTATAATAAATAATTTTGTTAATTTCTTAGTCTTTTCTTTTATACGTAAGATACCTATTGATGAGCTTAGATAAAGTAGTGTATGAAACTCTACATAATTAGTTATTAAAACACTCGTGTAATACTATTAAAAAACTCGCCTGCGGCTCGTTTTTTAAACTAACACTCGTGTTTTAATAACCTCTATTATGCAACCGTTTCATAAACTACTATTGCAACATAATCAACCATCAATTCTAAGAAAAGTAGTATTATACATTTGCTATAGACTTGATAAGGGACTTAAAAATATTGCAGAGATAAAAACAGCTTATGAAAATGCTATGCATGGTTCTATTGCACAGTGATTAGGATAGTTTTTAGAGTTCCGTACCCAAAGGGTAAAAACGGAGCCCTATTAATGTTACTTTGCTATCTGTCTGTCTGTCTGGTCTCTAGTTCGTAGATGAAATGAGTGACAAACCTGAAATTTTGGTATTTGATACACAGTTTGTTACGATGTCTAGCTCAGGAAATGAAATATTTCTTACACCCTAAATATTATGTTGTTCTTAATTATGTATGTAACCCTAAAAGAGCGAGGCCCGACTCGCACTTGGCCAATTTTTTTATATAAAATTACTATATTATGTATGACTAATTTTATTTGCATACTTATCTAGACTTCTTAAATGACCTTTTATCATGTAGGTATTTTGTTGATGCAATATTTTAAAATTTCAGAAACAAGGTGATTTCAACTGGACTTCTGAGCAACAAAGTATTATATTAGGATCATTCTTTTATGGATATGTTTTGACTCAGGTAAGTGACAATTTTTACTCAGTGATTCTTATTTGAGTATTCTTTGGTAATTCTCAGTTAGGCTCAAATCACATATTTAATTACATTGATTCTCATTATGCATAATATTGTACATTGACTTGCATAATAATCCTATATCATGTAATATTTAAAACTATGATTGTACATACTTTGAATTGGGAAAGCTGAATTATGTTATGAAAGAGATTTGATGAGTACAAATTAAATCATATCTTCATATATAAAAAATATTGGTTTAAGTCTTAAACTATAATAATATTAGTACATGTTCATATGTTTTTAAATTTTTGTTGTAGATTCCTGGGGGGCGTATAGCTGAAATATATGGTGGTAAACTGGTTTATGGTGTTGGAGTTTTATTGACTGCAGTCTTCACATTACTAAGCCCAGTGGCTGCGTTTATAGATTTTAAGTTATTCATCGCTGTAAGAGTTTTGGAGGGTTTGGGCGAAGGTGTGACATATCCAGCCATGCATGCTATGCTGGCACGATGGATCCCACCTTTGGAGAGATCGAAGTTTGCTGCTTATGTGTACGCAGGTGAATGTTATATTAATTTATATTTATCTTTTCGTCTGATTGTGTATTTGTTGACGCTTTATTTTTTAAGGCATAAGAAAAATGTTCACTAGAAAAAGTATGAGTTAATTTATATCTGAGTAGTTTCCTCATTGTGACTCCTATAAATCACATAATGATAGTCATTTTCTTGGGATAATCTTTTAAATGAAATAAAATGTTTGTTTGTTTGGTAATTATTTGCTCCTTCGCACATCGCTCATCTTATTAAACTGAAACTTAGCACGCATAGACAGAAATAGCATACAGATGATGTTCACTGGTTACTATATTTCAACTCGGAACATAATATCAGGGAATATGTAAAAGATTAATTTATTAATGAATTATTCCCACCACCTGGATCACTGGCATACATCAACCAAGCGTTGCGCGAGGTCATTTCTTCCGCGCACTCAAAAATTGTGGAATCAACTCCCTTCGGAGGTGTTCCCACATAACTTTGACATAGGGTTATTCAAGGGGCGGATCAACAAACCCCTTAAAAGCCGGCAACGCATTAGTGGTTCCTCTGGTGCTGCAAATATTCATGGGCGGCGGTAATCACTTAACATCAGGTGACCCGCTTGGTCGTTTGCCCGCGATTAATATTTAAAAAAAAATTCCAGGTTCGAACATAGGCACAGTGATATCGTTGCCGATATCAGGCTGGCTTTGCACGCTGGAGTTCGGAGGCGGTTGGCCGCTGTGCTTCTACTTGTTCGGAGGACTCGGAGTCGTGTGGTTCATAGCGTGGGTGTTCCTGATATACGACACGCCTCAGAGACATCCCAGGATATGCCCCAAGGAAATCGAATTCATCACACAATCTATCGGACCGCAGGTAATAATATTTTGTTTTTTAACCAACTTCGAGAACGGTAGAGGATTTTTTTCAATGTTATTTGTTTCAGCTCATCTTAATAACGGTAATACATAAAAGTTTCGAGGAAATTGTATTATATATATGTATATTTACTTCATAGTAATACAATGGAATATCAAAAATTTGGGTACTCAGCATCCCTGGTCGATGCAATAACTTAAACAAAAACTAAGTCAAATTGAATATCACTGATTTGATTTTTTTAGAGTTTCCTAGTATATTCTATGTACGTAAATGAGAACAGCGTTAACAATCAATAATAATCAGAATCATATAATAGCACGCTCTGCATAATAGCACGCGGGTCGCGGACGTATCGGCTAGGAAAATAATAAAACAAAAAACGTTTTCCGGTATAAGTGGTAGGCAGGTACTACGTTTGTTGGTTTGTCGTCTAATCATTCTTATACAGAGCTACGGATCGACTTGTTTTTTTTTGCATGCATACAGATAAAGCCCTTGCCTATAGAAAGAGACATAGGATACTTTTTATCGCGGTAAAACAGCGTTCACGGGATATTTCAGAAAAACCTTGATGCGAATGCAGTCAAGATAAAGTTAGAAAACACTGAGAGTATTAATTGTTATATGATTATACAGTATATCGAATCGCGTGAAGTATTATAATCAAACTGGGACGCAGTGACTCACAAGTCATGCCATTCGCGTAACGTTTGAGGTCACTAGTTTGGTTTTGATAGCTCAGTTTTCTTATATACTCTTATATTTATATTACTTCTATTTACACCAACATGCATCACTTTGCGTTAATAACAGAAGGTACATACTATAATAATTATAATATGCAAGTAGGTACCTATATATAAATATTTGCAAATCATTTCCCGAGTAATCTAATACCTAAATATGCAGTTTGCAAGTTTCGAGAAACATGAGATCAATAATCTCGTTGGTACATAGATAAAGCGCTTTTGTTTTCAAAACTACGTCTTCCTGCTTATGATTCGTAATAACTAAAACGTATATACGAGTATGTTTTCCGAAAAACTAGAAATAAACATACCTTATTAACCTATCAAGTAAAGTTCAGAGAAAACATGAAACAATTAATGAAAGGATAAATTGTAATTAAATAAAAAAATTGTTAATATTAATTGTCATAAGAACAAATCATTTTATTAACATGTCAATATACTTAATTAACAACATTTATTACATATTTAATAATATGTAAATACATAATTTAATGTATTTGTAGGCAACATTAATGATAAAATAATGTGTCATTCACAATAAGAGAAATGAATTATTGTTAGCCGGTGTTACATATCTTTTACTAGCTTCTGCCCGCGGCTTCGCCCGCGTGAATTTCGGTTTTTCACAAATCCCGAGGGAATCGTGGATTTCCGGTTCTCCTTCCCGCTACTTTCAAGGAAGTTTGCTATAGTAATCTACCTATAGCTGTAGCTATAAATTTCGGTTTTTTCAAAATTCCACGGGAACTGTGGATTTTTCCAGGATAATAAGTGCATCTGTATGCGTGCATCTGTATGCGTATGACAAGAGTTGCATGCAACTATTGTAATAATGTGCTATGTCAGCGTGATTTACCTAAGAAAAGTCAGCGCCATTTATCGCGTTTTTGGAAGTCTATATCTATTTTAGTCCCACAGGAATACTTTTCCGGGATAAAAAGTAGCCTATGTGTACCAGGGCATAATCTATCTCCATTCAAAATTTCAGCCAACATACAGACACACACAAACTTTCACCTTTATAATATTAGTGTGATACATTAATGGCTAACGTACCTGGAATTATTACAGCAAAGTAACTTAAAACTGGCCTAAACACTGTCACTAAACACTTACACTAAACACTGGCACTAAATACTTGCACTAAGCACTTAAACTGAACACTTACACTAAACACTTGCACTTACACTAAGCACTTGCACTATCACTTGCACTAAACACTGGCACTAATCACTTGCACTAAACACTGGCTCTAAACACTTGCACTAATCACTGGCACTAAACAATTGAACTAAACACTTTCACTAAACACTGGCACTAAACACTTGCACTATCACTTGCACTAAACACTTGCACTATCAATTGCACTAAACACTGGCACTAAACACTTGCACTATCACTTGCACTAAACACTTGCACTATCACTTGCACTATCACTTGCACTAAACACTTGCACTATCAATTGCACTAAACACTGGCACTAAACACTTGCACTAAACACTTGAACTAAACACTGGCACTAAACATTGCACTATCAGTTGCACTAAACACTGGCACTAAAAACTTGCACTAAACACTGGCACTAAACACTGGCACTAAATACTTGCACTATCACTTGCACTAAACACTGGCCCTAAATACTTGCACTATCACTTGCACTAAACACTTGAACTAAACACTGGCACTATTACTTACACTAAATACTGGCACTAATCACTTAACACTGGCACTAACACTTGAACAATCACTGGCACTAAACACTGGCACTAATCACTTAAACTAAACACTGGCACTAAACACTTGCACTATCACTGGCACGAAACACTGGCACTAATCACTTGCACTAAACACATGAACTAAACACTTGCACTAAACACTTGAACTAAATACTGGTACTATCACTGGCACTAAATACTGGCACTAATCACTTGAACTAAACACCGGCACTAAATACGTGCACTATCACTTGCACTAAACACTGGCACTAATCACTTGTACTTAACACTGGCCCTAAATACTTGCACTATCACTTGCACTAAACACTTGCACTAAACACTTGAACTAAACACTGGCACTATTACTTACACTAAATACTGGCACTAATCACTTGAACTAAACACTGGCACTAAACACTTGAACAATCACTGGCACTAAACACTGGCACTAATCACTTAAACTAAACACTGGCACTAAACACTTGCACTATCACTGGCACTAAACACTGGCACTAATCACTTGCACTAAACACTTGAACTAAACACTTGCACTAAACACTTGAACTAAATACTGGTACTATCACTGGCACTAAATACTGGCACTAATCACTTGAACTAAACACCGGCACTAAATACGTGCACTATCACTTGCACTAAACACTGGCACTAATCACTTGTACTTAACACTGGCCCTAAATACTTGACTATCACTTGCACTAAACACTTGCACTAAACACTTGAACTAAACACTGGCACGATTACTTACACTAAATACTGGCACTAATCACTTGAACTAAACACTGGCACTAAACACTTGAACAATCACTGGCACTAAACACTGGCACTAATCACTTGCACTATCACTGGCACTAAACACTGGCACTAATCACTTGCACTAAACACTTGAACTAAACACTTGCACTAAACACTTGAACTAAATACTGGTACTATCACTGGCACTAAATACTGGCACTAATCACTTGAACTAAACACCGGCACTAAATACGTGCACTATCACTTGCACTAAACACTGGCACTAATCACTTGTACTAAACACTGGCACTAAACACTTGAACTAAACACTTACACTAAACACTTGCACTAAATACTTGCACTAAACACTGGCACTAAATACTGGTACTATCACTGGCACTAAATACTGGCACTAATCACTTTAACTAAACACCAGCACTAAATACGTGCACTATCACTTGCACTAAACACTGGCACTAATCACTTGTACTAAACACTGGCCCTAAATACTTGCACTATCACTTGCACTAAACACTTACACTAAACACTTGAACTAAACACTGGCACTATTACTTACACTAAATACTGGCACTAATCACTTGAACTAAACACTGGCACTAAACACTTGAACAATCACTGGCACTAAACACTGGCACTAATCACTTAAACTAAACACTGGCACTAAACACTTGAACTAAACACTTGCACTAAACACTTGAACTAAATACTGGTACTATCACTGGCACTAAATACTGGCACTAATCACTTGAACTAAACACCGGCACTAAATACGCGCACTATCACTTGCACTAAACACTGGCACTAATCACTTGTACTAAACACTGGCACTAAACACTTGAACTAAACACTTACACTAAACACTTGCACTAAATACTTGCACTAATCACTTGAACTAAACACCGGCACTAATTACGTGCACTATCACTTGCACTAAACACTGGCACTAATCACTTGTACTAAACACTGGCCCTAAATACTTGCACTATCACTTGCACTAAACACTTGCACTAAACACTTGAACTAAACACTGGCACTATTACTTACACTAAATACTGGCACTAATCACTTGAACTAAACACTGGCATTAAACACTTGAACAATCACTGGCACTAAACACTGGCACTAATCACTTAAACTAAACACTGGCACTAAACACTTGCACTATCACTGGCACTAAACACTGGCACTAATCACTTGCACTAAACACTTGAACTAAACACTTGCACTAAACACTTGAACTAAATACTGGTACTATCACTGGCACTAAATACTGGCACTAATCACTTGAACTAAACACCGGCACTAAATACGTGCACTATCACTTAAACTAAATACTGGCACTAATCACTTGTACTAAACACTGGCACTAAACACTTGAACTAAACACTTACACTAAACACTTGCACTAAATACTTGCACTAAACACTGGCACTAAACACTTGCGCTATCAATTGCACTAAATACTGAATCTAAACACTTAATGAAAGCATTAAACACTTGCACTAAACACTTGCACTAAATACTGGCACTAAACACTTGCACTAAGCACTTGAACTAAACACAACATAACTTCAAAAACATAACCTTCGTACCCCCATTTTACCACCTTAGGGGAGGATTTTCGTAAAATCTTTTCTAGGCTGATATGTAAACCCTAGAATGAACCTACCTACCAAATTTCAAGTTGATAATAACAATAATATAATTAAAACTTCCCATTAAAACTTTCATCCCATACAGCTTTTTATTGTTTAAAACTAATAATCGAAATGCCGATTTTCAGGTCTGTAACTTTAAAAACTTACAGACCTGAAAGACTTTCATACAAACTTTCTACCCCCATTTTACCCCCTTAGGGGAGGATTTTCGTGAAATCTTTTCTAGGCTGATATCTAAGCCTTAGAATGAACCTACTTTCCAAAAAAGTTGATACTAACAATAACATAATTAAAACTTCCCATTAAAACTTTCATCCCCTGTTTTACCACCCTTAAGGGAAGATTTTTTAAAATAAAATATACAGCTTTTTATTATTTAAAACTAATAATCTAAATGCCGATTTTCAGGTCTGTAACTTTAAAAACATAGGACTTTCATACAAACTTTCTACCCCCATTTTACCCCCTTAGGGGAGGATTTAGGGATATTAAATAGCCTATAACCTGCCCCAAAAATTGGACTCCCAAATGCAAAAAGAATTTTTCAAATCCGACAGGTACTTCCAGAGATTAGCGCGTTCAAACAAACAAACAAACAAACTCTTCCGCTTTATTATATTAGTATAGATTAGGATGCCCGTGACTTTGTCTGCGTGGATTGAAGTAGGAAGCCTAGGTCCATATTCGGGATGCTAAAATTTATGTGCCCGTCATGACAGGTTAAGTCAACTGATAATCCGTAAAAACCTATGATATTAACCTATATTATCCTATCGACAGGTTTTTTTAGACAGGAACACTATATCCCGTAATAAAAGGAATCCTCTACCTGCCTGTTAAACTCCCATCAAAATCGTTCAGTCATTCCGAATATTAGCCCAGAAAAACAGACGGACAGACATAAATTTTGAAAACGTGTGCTTGTGTTATGCTATCGTTCAAATTATCGTATGATCTTAATTGCGCTTTGCTGCGGTCCGACGCGCTCTGTTAAATGAATTTTGCTTTATGGTAATTAGTAGGTAATTACCCTAAGATCCCAGAGTCTTTGTATACATTATCTTCTGAACTTTCAGAGTCAGTTATTTCGAAATCACAAACAGATTTTTATTCCTATTGACAGTAGATATCATTGTATAGGTATCGCCAAACAAATAAAACCGCAAGGCGCGTCGCAACAGCATATTTTAGGTATCAGTGGGCGGACAGAAAGGGACGGAGTTAGCGCGAACCTGCGCGACTTCGCTCTCGCACGAAGCTCAGAGACGAATATTTGTTTGGCGATACTTATACCTTTGTTGTTTTTGTAGGACGAAGAGACTACAATATCCATACCGTGGGGCAAGTTCCTCACGTGCCTGCCGCTGTGGGCGATCCTCATAGCGCAGTGCGGCCAGTCGTGGCTGTTCTACACGCAGCTGACCGAGCTGCCCACCTACATGAACAACATACTGCACTTTGACATCGTCTCCGTGAGTATAGTGGGCATAGGCAAGTTCCTCACGTGCCTGCCGCTGTGGGCGATCCTCATAGCGCAGTGCGGCCAGTCGTGGCTGTTCTACACCCAGCTGACCGAGCTGCCCACTGTTATAAATTAAACACTTTATTTGGTTAATAATTAATTTACTATATAACCAATTTAAGATTTTGCACATTAAATTAAGCACATGGCACAGAGTAGTTAGCATAATGTAGGTTTTACATAGTAATTAATGTTGTCACAGACCAGTAAGGCTTCGTTCACACGGCATTGTCCTGCACGTTTTTTTGCAGTATACGTCTTAACGTATAAATAGTGACCATACAACGTACATAGATCCATTCACACGTCGATTGTACTGCAAAAAAACGTGTACCGCTTATACGTTTAAACGCATACTCAACGGACTTGTCAAGCAAATCGAATGAACTTTGACGTATTCGGTTCGCAGTGGCATATGGTATAGCTTTGTCTCCTTCACACGACACGATATCATACGGTTTTTATCGAATAGCAACCGAAGACATTTTTTCATCATTTCTAAGATTTCCGAATAATTTTTCAAATGTGATCGTACGCACAGATTCTTGATTAATAGGATGTACCCAAAACCGTCTGTTTTGTCGGCGGCGAGACCATTGGCGCTTGCAATATAAAAGTACAACCAAGCGTGGATCCATCAGTGACGTCTACTCACTGTGAGAACTGTGTGGAAACTGCGGCTATTCGTTTTTACACGAATGAAAATTTACCATATGAACACCCGGTTGACTATACGTTAAAAAAACGATTACAAAAAAACGTGCAGAACAATGCCGTGTGAACGAAGCCTAACAGATAATTAACAAACGTCAAGTATTTACTTGTTGCCGGTTTATGACACCCACCTACATGAACAACATACTGCACTTTGACATCGTCTCCGTAAGTATAGCAAGCGGCTTGAGAGAAAGTAGCGGGGATAGCTGGCGTACGCGTACGCTCGTCCATTCGCCCTACAAAAGATTCTTGTGCGTACGGCAGACTGTACGAAGACGGTGGTAACCGATGCATCGACAGCCTCAATAGCGCAACGGTCGTCGGACGTGGATCGAAAACCGAGAGTCGAAGGTCGACAGTTCGAACCCCACGCGTTACGCTATTGTCGTACCCACTCCTAACAAAAGCTTTTGCATATTTATTTGTCATATTCATGACGAATATTCTTTTAAAAGTTTATGACGGGAGGCAGTTTATGACGTGATGTAACAGCGAACCAATCACGATGCGCCCGTCGCGCCCCACTTCGTTTCGCGAAACGGTTGTATGTTCATTCATCGATGTGCATTCAAGGTCATCATACCTTTAGATCCGTACTGATAAATATAGTTATTGCCAAATACATCTCTAAGTTCCAAGAAATTAACCGTTTCACTGAGACGGTCCCTGAGGTAGCGGGGCAATGAAGAAGGGGGACGAAACAGTTAAGACCGCTACCTCTCCCGCACCGCGCGCTACCTCTCCACACTTCACAACTACCTCAGGAACCGTCTCATTTAAACGGTACCTAGTCCTACCGTAAGGCCTCTTGTTAACACGCCGTGAGAAAACTCACGTTTTATATGGATAACGCCGTCTCCGGACACGGCGCGCCGGAGACGGCGTTATCCATACAAAACGTGAGTTTTCACGGCGTGTTAACAAGAGGCCTAAGACTGTTTGTTTGTTTGTGTGTCAGAACGCTCGTCTGTCCGCGTTGCCGTACCTCACGGCGTGGGTGGCGGGCATCCTGATCAGTATATTCGCCGACTGGTTGCTCGCGAAGGGCTGGATCACTCGACTCAACAGTATGAAGCTGTGGAACACTGTCGGTGAGTTGTGTTTCTCGGTTCAATTTATCAAAATCGTTGAATTAGTGAATAATAATTTTCTAGGCAAGCACGTTCCAACTGTTCCAAAATAAACACAATGTCATTTTCTTTGGTGGAGACCTGCAGCGGCCAGCATTAATAGAATAGAAAAGTTTTTTATTCAAATAAACTTTTACAAGTACTTTTGAATGGTCAATTGAATCTACCACTGGTTCGTCATGCCATTCCAACCGAGACTTAATAACAGAAACTATAATATAATTACAGAAACTTGTCACCAACACGTGTTGGCAATTTTTCTTTGGTGGAAACCCAGCTTTAAGCACACACATTTTTTTTCTAACCAGGCATATTAAGTTGCCTACTTTAGGAACAGCCGACCGTGTGTGTATGTGTGTATATATTGTGGCTAATTCTGTGGTACACAATCTCTAAACCTAAACTAAAATGACAGGTCTAAATTTATTCTATCTCTTTCACAGTGCTCACTGCGGAAATGGATAGCAATAGATTTAGACCTGTGATGTTAGTTTAGTTTAGAGATTTGTGTACAACAGAATTAGCCACATTATATATTTTAAAGTTACATACAGCAATACAGGTGATATAATACGCATGTTTGGTTCCAGCGGCGTTCATGCCCGCGTTCGGGCTGCTGGGCATCGCGTGGGCGGGCTGCGACCGCGTCGCCGTCATGGTGCTGCTGTCCGTCACCTCGGCCTTTGGCGGCGCCGCGTACGCCGGTACATATACGATATTTTACATATTTCAGAGCTTTTGACCTCGTCAATGGGGAAATTCACAAACTCTTTTTATGTATTTAAACAGATAATAGATAACCAAGATTTCAGATGTTGTAAGGAATTTGTTGATCCGCCCCATAGATAACCCCATGTTACAGTTACGTGAAAACATTAAAAGTTTTTTGAGTGTGTGGAAGGAATGATCTCGCACTCGGTTGAAGAATGATGATTATATTATTGTACGGAATTGAACGTTGTGTGGTCTTATATGATATGTGATTTGTTAGTAGTGCCTGTTTGTCCGTCTATTACTGGGTGTTTTGTTCTTGCAGGTAACCAGATGAACCACATGGACCTGTCGCCGCAGTTCGCGGGTACCATGTACGGCATCACCAACGCGGCCAGCAACATCTGCGGCTTCATGGCGCCCTACGTCATCGGCCTCATCATCAGCGACAAGCAGGTAACCAGATGAACCACATGGACCTGTCGCCGCAGTTCGCGGGCACCATGAAGGAAACCTGCACGCCTGGGAGTTCTCCATAATGTTCTCAAAGGCGTGTGACGTCTACCAATCCGCATTTGGCTAGCGTGGTGGACTACAGTCTATACTCTATACCCTTGTCATTTTGAGAGGAGACCTCGGAGTCCCTGTAGTGGGTCGGTAATGGATTGATGATGATGATGATGATGATGATTATGATTATGATGATGATTGGAATCGAATGTTATGTTTTTCGAATATTAGAATATTTTGTTTTGTTCTACAGCAAACGTTAGGGCAGTGGCGCGAGGTGTTCTACTTGGCGGCGGCTATAGACCTCGGCGCCAATCTCTTCTACTTATTCTTCGCTAGCACAGAAGAACAGGTGAGCAAAATAATTATAAATAAAATTTTCCAAAAGTTTCTGTATTTATTATGTGCGTATTTCATTCAAAATAGATGGCGTTAATGGAGAATAGATCGCACTATCATTATGTACTTAAAGATATATTATGGCTTCCTACATTTAGTCATTCAGTTCATTACGTTCCCTCAAATATGGTTGAGCGAAGCAATGGCTGGATCATGCGTCATGCTCGTGAACGGGTGCCGCCGTCGGAAATGGGGCTACTTTTGTCTGCCCTTTTTAACGTGTAGAATTGTAAGCACCATTCCGAACTAGTGGTAGATTCATTTGTCGATTCAAAAGCACTTGCAAAAGTTTATCTGAATAAAAAATATGTCTTAGACTTGCCTTTACACAAGTTTAAGAACTCTATTAAAAGTATGCTCATAAATAAAGCTTATTATACAATTGAAGATTATATAAACGATAAAAAAGCTTGGATTTAACTCGTTCCAGCAATGCGCGAGACGGCATTTCAATCATGTACATTAATAATAATAATTGTTATAATGTTATTTTTAAAAAAAGAGCAACAGCCGAGTTTCTTGCAGGTTCTTCTCGGCTGGAACTGCATTCCGAACCTGTGGTAGATTCAATTGACGATTCAAAAGTACTTGTAAAAGTTTATTTGAATAAAAAACTTTTTTATTCTATTCTATTCTATTCATTGCTGAGACTTTTTAAACTTATTGTTCGTAGTGATAAATATAATACTTATAGTGATTTAAGGCTTATTTCGTGGTTTATCGACATAGTCTAAACAAACAAATATTTTTATCGTGGTATGTACCTACGTTTTGTAAATTACGTTACGTTACGTAATGTAAATTACGTTACAATTACACTATGTTGATAAATACAATATTTGATTCTTTTTTGTTTCAGGACTGGTCGCGTCCGGAAATCGACGACATGACCGCGTCAGCGCCTGTGGAGAGCCTCATGTTCCCGGAGTCGTAGGGTCCGGCCGCGTGCGGCGCAGACACCGCGGTCTAGTCTTAGCCACAGACTTAGCTGAGCACCGGACTGTACTGACACTGTGCATCGTACTTGATATGATAATAATTATGTGATATGATATCCCCTTTTGTTATTTTAGGGCCTGTTTCACCGTCTTCTCAAAAGTGTCAGCAGGGCCGGATTAACCTTATCGGGGCCCCTAGGCAATGCAATTCTTGGGCCCCTAGGCAAAACAAATCTCGGGCCCCTTTCTTTTTACATTTGTATATACATACTTCCTCCATTGAGAATTTTCTCAAAAAAAATTTGTTAGATGAAGCTTTTTTTTCTTGTTGCGTGGCCCGCATCGACTAGGGCCCCCATCGACTAGGCGCTCACGGGGCCCCCGTGGGCCCCTAGTCGGTGCGGGGCCCCTAGGCAGTTGCCTAATCCGCCTTATGGATAATCCGGCCCTGAGTGTCAGATGGCCTAAACATAAGTTTTGTCACTTTCTTACTTTAGTTCAAGTGACAAAGACAAAGGCTGTGAATAAGCTATCCGACACTTATCAGGTAGTGAAACAGGCTCTTTTAGTTTGCGGTCAAATTGTTTTAATTGGGTTGATTGAGAATGGTGACGTCAACATACCAGTATAACCCGCGGCACGTAAGTCGAGCGATGACCTTCAATGCGCAGATGTCGAAAATGAGGTATCTCGGGTGGTGCGGGGGTCGCGGGGAGGGCGTGGGTATCGTTCCTAAGTACTGATTAGCTCTCGCGGATCCCTCGTAAGCGCTGATTGGCTCTCCAATCGTATTGTGTCCCGCTCACTCGTACGACGCTGCGCGCACTTGAAGGTCATCGTTCGACTTATGTGCCGCGAGTTATACATATCATGACACTGGAGGTGCGGACTGGCTTCCGGTGTTCTCAAATCGTTTATACAAGTATAATTAAGCCACTGTACTGATACACACACACACACACACTGTGCATCGTGCTTGATAAGATATGTGATATTAAATCCCCTTTTGTTATTTTAGTTCGCGGTCAAATTGTTTTTAATTGGGTAGATTGAGATTGGTGACGTCATACCAGTACATTACGCGGTACTGGAGTTGCGAACTGGCTTCAAGAATTTTCAAGGCGCTACATCTTGCCCTTTATACAAATGTTGGCCGACGTATAATTAGGCCAACGTGTTGCGCCAATGCTCAGCAAGCCGTTTAAATACAAATATTCATATCCCTGATATAATTATTATTATGCCGACTTTTTGGACCCCTGGGCCAACGACTGTTACTATTGCTGGCTCCGAACGTTGGCCCAACGTAGGCTTTAACAGGTCTCAACGCGTACAATTACAAATTTTGTTTTAAATATCATCATCATCATCGTGATCAACCCATTACCGGCTCACTACAGAGCACGGGTCTCCTCTCAGAGTGAGAAGGGTTTTGGCCATAGTCTACCACGCTGGCCAAGCGGATTGGCAGACTTCACACACCTTTGAGAACGTTATGGAGAACTCTCAGGCATGCAGGTTTCCTCACGATGTTTTCCTTCACCGTTAAAGCAAGTGATATTTAAATACTTAAAACGCACATAACTCCGAAAAGTTAGAGGTGCGTGCCCGGGATCGAACCCACGACCTCCGATTAGAAGTCGGTCGTCCTAACCACTAGGTATCACAGCTATTAAATATAAGTAATAAAGTAAAGTATAGCTATCACAGTTTTAAATATAAATAATAATATTTAATTAAAATACTCAACTAAAGCTCTTTACTCTTCGATGTGACTTCTCTATACTGTAGAAAGGTTATTGATATATTTCCAGATTATCACGACTCTCTCTGTCATTTATTGCTCAAAAAACTTTACTCCACTTACTCTCTAAATCTAGCTTGATAGATAAGAGTTAGAGAGAGTGTTTGCTGTCTTAAGATTGGGCAGTCTTTTGTACTAACTTATCCGTATTTTTTAACTTTTCTTTGGGTCTTTTCGAAACGGTCAAACATTTATCATTTTGTCATACCTGTGGAACATTTAAGTCCACTGTTTTTCAATGAGAAAGGTATTATGACAAAAAATTTTAAAGTGGATTTATTGTGCGTCGAACTGAAATAATTAATTGGTACTTAAAGGTACCTACCATAGTTTTAATGTGTAAACACATAGTAAATTGTCGTGATGGTGCTTTATGCTCAAGTTAATATGCAGTGGAAACAGAGAAAACAACTTCAGGTCACACAAACTTAATACGGCGTATGATTGTTTTTTGTACACAAAAAAAAATGATTTTGACTTAGAATAACTTTCATAATAATTCATGATGTGACCTTATATTTTTGAATTTAAAAAATATAATTATATGCAATAGAGACAATTATTGTAATACAATAAGAGTTACATATATGTTCTAAATATACTTATTGCATGTGATAAATGCTGCATTATAAAACGTGGTGTATTACAAATTAGATAATCTGTTTTATTATAATAGGTAAGTAGCTCAAAGAAGTAAAGCTTAGGTTACTTAAAAATTAGTCTTAGGGCGAAGTCACACCGCGGCGTGTTGCCGTGTCCGCGATCGACAGATCAGTGGCGCCACACGTGACACGGTGCGCTGACAAATGTCACTTGTCACAATACAATAGGGTAGTTGACTATTATTGAAAATGAATAAATATTCAGTATCACTTTATGAAATGTTTAAACAGAATCCAATGGCTGAAAAAATAATCGAAATCGGTCAATAAACCGCCGAGTAATATTCGCTTAATTTAGATCGCTTTTTAAATTTTTTCTCTGTCTTCTCGCGAAACGTATATTTTTGTATTCAATTTCTATGAAGTTGCTAGCTTGTGACGTCAAAATTTCATACTGCCGTCCCTGTCTAATTAGCAATATTAAAACTTACGATATGTAATATTTGAATTTTGTTCTTAACCGACTTCCAAAAAGGAGGAGGTTCTCAATTACGTGCTTATTTTTTTCATTATTGTTTTCGAGCAGGTTTAGTTTTTAACCCCCGACAAAAAAGGGGTGTTATAAGTGTGTGTGTGTATGTGTGTGTGTGTGTGTGTGTGTGTGTGTGTGTGTGTGTGTGGGTGTGCGTGCGTGCGTGCGTGTGTGCGTGTGTGTGTGTCTGTCTGTTCCCCTGTGGCGCTCAAACGGGTGGACCGATTTGAATGCGGTTTTTTTTTGTTTGAAAGGTGAATTAGTCGAGAGTGTTGTTAGATATGTTTGATGAAAATCGGTCCAAGATGGCCACCGCTACAAAATGGCGGATTACAAATTTTTTCACAACTCACAAATGAAAGAGCTTGACTAGTAGAATAGCACTATTGTAAAACAAGATGGCCGCCGCCACAAAATGGCAAATGTCGGGGGTTTTTTAAATTTTAAATTAACTGTGAATCGAAAAAAAATATAGTCAAATACCCTCTTTTCTCTTGTGACGTAGGACGCGCGCCGTGTGACGCCGCTATTTCTGTTAAGTGCTTTTTAGCGGTGATATAGCCCAATCAAAGAATATTATGAATAAAACAGCTATGACAATATTATGTAATTGATAAAATGCTTCGATTGCGCTGTGACATTGATGCTTTATGAATATCGACAAATTAGTTAATTTTAATCTTTTTAATCATTTGCATTTTATCAGTAACTTATGAATATTCTATAATATCTTAATGAATACCGTTAGCGTAATGAATACAGTTAAATATGAAACTCACCGCTATGGCTAACTGTAGCGTTCCTGCGTGATATTATTTTGTTATACTTAGTATAAATAGCTAAATGAATTAGTTTTTGTACAACAGTGAAAATACACAATTTTAGAAATTATTATATTGATATTTTCATCAAAATAAAAAAAATTGCAAAAAATAAAAAAATGTACCAATGCACATATCACAAAAATTTCAGCGTTACCTCGCAGTTACAAATTCGAGCTCACGTCTCGCGCGGAATTGTAAAAAGGCCTTTAAACGCATGTTTATTTTAAACTAATTCTAAATCATTCAACAATTTGACAGATTTCCTATACAAAAACTGTCAAACGTCAGTCAATTATGTCTTTTGTTTTTTTTTTTTGTTTTTACTTTCTACCTACTTTCAAACAGTGGAATCCCAATGACTTCAGATTTTATTTTACTTTAGCAAAAACCAAAATATATTGTATTTTTATAAAATTAACGGGTTTAACTCGTGTTTTGAGGGTAACGTATCGAAAAACATTATTGTATTATATTTTATATTAATTTATTTTTGATACGGAATCCCGAATTTGCGAATGGAACCGCATCGGTCCATAGGGCCCTTGCAAATGTTATTTACATAAATAAAATCATTCCATAAATTGCTTAAATTATTTTTAAGTAGATAGTGAAATCAGTTAACAGTATTTATTTGTGAATATTAATCGTGTGCTAAGAATTTGTGCAATTCTTATTTTTTTTCTTATTTTAATTGTTACACCCAATGAAAACGGAAGTGTGCAAGTAATTTATATCTTACTATATGCTGATGCTCGCGACTTCGCCCGCGTGGATTCATACAAATCTCATCCACTATTTACCCACTTGGGGGTGGAATTTCCAAAATTCCTGAAACACCTAATTCTTTATTTTTAACCGACAGTACAAATATTGATTTTCATTGATATAACTTTTAAAATGACGGACTTTCATCCCATATTTTACCCACTTGGGGGAAGAATTTCCGAAATTCCTTGAATACGTAATTCTTTATTTTTAACCGAAAACCTAAATACCAATTATCATGGATATAACTTGAAAAATGACGGACTTTCATACAAACTTTCATCCCCTATTTAACCCCCTTAAGGGTGGAATTTACAATAATCTTATCTTAATGTGCACCTACGTTATAAAAGGAAGCTACTGTGAAAATTCCAAGTTTCTAGCGTTAGTGGTTTAGGCTGTGTGTTGATGATCAGTCAGTCAGTCAGGACAAGCTTCTTTATATTATTATAGATATACATAATATGTAATATTTTAGAAGAATATTTTTAGAATCTCTTTAACAGCTGTCTATTTATTTCCATACAATATATCTTAAACCTAATTTAACCGATATATAATAATTATTAGTACGTACTCGTATGTATTATAAAATGCTGACGTGCACACTTCGTTGAAAGAATACACAAAGCGCTAAACTTTAGTTTGTATGAGGTGACGTAACTATAAGCTGTTATGAAAACTTATGAATATATCATTTTACTCTTTTTACTAATAAGTATCTTTTTTCTTTTTTTTTTTTACTTTATGTATATGTTACGACTAAAAGCCAAAGAGGGGTAACACCTAGTTTTCACCAGCTAAAACTAAGCCGGTACAGCCGGAGTTTATTCTAGAACATTTATTTAGATACTCACATCGTGGGTTCTTGGCTCTGAACCACGCGGGCAAGTTCAACGGGTCTATCCGGCAAACCTCGTATTTGACCTTCTTCGCCTCCAAAACCAACAGCGCCCTGTGTCTGTAGGGGCTCATCTCCACGTGGTACAGCGGGAGTTTATTCTAGAACATTTATTTAGATACTCACATCGTGGGTTCTTGGCTCTGAACCACGCGGGCAAGTTCAACGGGTCTATCCGGCATATAAATAAACCGGCATATATACTAATAAACAGGTCACCTGTTTATTTTGTTTCCTTTCCGGTTTAAACTAGATGTAGCCGGTTGCATATGTGACTTAAAGTAGGTCTAGCCTTCATCGTCAGAAGTACAATACAGCCCGACTCCACGTAGACTTGTCATTACTACAACAACTATTAGAAGCAATTGTAGAACTTATGTTCTGCTACACCTAAAATCATTAGGACTACACCTAAATTCAACCAATTGCTACAGTTGTAGCCGGCTAAAACTAGGTGTAACCACACTTCGGTTTTTAGCTTTAACAATAATATTACATTCTTTACTAATTAGGTGTCTAAACATAGAAATTGAACGTATATTTTGTCTAACAGACGCATAAAATTATGATTATACTTATGTAATTAACTCTTTAGAATTTAGATAAATACCTATAAGTAGATAATGTGGCCGATTCTGTTGTACACAATCTCTAAATCTAAACTAAAATGACAGGTCTAAATACATTCCTGTCTCTTTCAAAATCCTCCCTGCTGAAGGGGATAGCACTATTTTTAAACCTGTCAATTTAGTTTAGGTTTAGAGATTGTGTACAACAGAATTAGCCACAATGTGGCCGATTCTGTTGTACACAATTCTCTAAATTAAACTAAAATGACAGGTCTAAATTTATTCCTATCTCTTTCACAATGCTCACTGCGGAAAAGGATAGCTATAGATTTAGACCTGTCATTTTAGTTTAGACTAGCTGTTGCCCGCGACTTCGTCCGCGTTAAAAAAATTTAAACGGGAACCTTTTGTTTCCCCGGGATAAAATAGTAGCCTGTCACTTTCCAGGTCCTCAACTAAATGCAACTGCAAAAAATCACGTCAATCTGTAGTTAAATGTCCGATGATAATAATATGTCGAAAGGAAACCATTTTACCCCCCTTGGGGTGGATTTTCGTGAAATTTTTCTTAGCTTATGCCTACCCCCTAGAAAGAACCTAACTTCCAAATTTCAAGTTAATAATAACAATAACTAAAACTTCACATAAAAAGTTTCATCCCCTTTTTCTTCCTTTTTCTTGGAAAATCTCCCCTTAAGGGTGGTACCCTTAAGGGGAGATTTTCCAGAACAACTTATACAGGTTTTTATTATTTAAAATTTATAATCTAAATGCCTATTTTCATATCTGTAACTTCAAAAACATAGAACTTTCATATAACCTTCCTACCCCCATTTTACCCCCTTAGGGGAGGATTTTCGTGAAATATTTTCTAGGCTGATATCTAAGCCCTAGAATGAACCTATCTTCCAAATTTCAAGTTGATAATAACAATAATTAAAACTTAACATAAAAACTTTCAACCCCTATTTTACCACCCTTAAGGGAAGGTTTTTCAGAATAAAATACACAGGTTTATATTATTTAAAACCAATAATCTAAATGCCGATTTTCAGGTCTGTAACTTTAAAAACATAGGACTTTCATACAAACTTTCTACCCCCATTTTACCCCCTTAGGGGAGTATTTTAGGGATACTAAATAGCCTATAACCTTCCCAGGAAATTGTACTACCAAATGCAAAAAGAATTTTTCAAATCCGACTGGTACTTCCAGAGATTAGCGCGTTCAAACAAACAAACTCTTCCGCTTTATTATATTATAGTATAGATTTAGAGATTGTGTACAACAGAATCGCCACAATTGTGGGCGATTCTGTTGTACGCAATCTCTAAATCTAAACTAAAATGACAGGTCTAAATATATTCCTGTCTCTTTCACAATCCTCCCTGCTGAAGGGGATAGCACTATTTTTAAACCTGTCAATTTAGTTTAGGTTTAGAGATTGTGTACAACAGAATCGGCCACATTATATTTATATACCTAACTATAAATAAGATTTTAGAACATTCGCAATGTTTAAAAAGTATCCAGCAAATACGAAAATCAACTGTGTATTTTTGTAGAAGGCATACGAAAATATAAAAATTTTCAACCAAATTATCGCAATTTCATTTACACCTGACGCGACGAGCGCGCGTATTAAAAATTCGTTTCGTAAAACGCCAGTGGTGTAATAATGGCACGTTAGTTTTTTGCTCCTAACATTCGCTTCGCTTTGAGAAAATTACATGTTGCGCGTATGAAATAAGGGTTTGAGCGAATTTTTCGGCGGCAATCTTTACACTATAGCCGTCGTGCCGCATGCGCCCGAGGCGAGCGTGATTACCGAGTGTGAACGACCGCCAAAATACTAATATTTGTTTTCGACCCCCCGAGTAAATATTTCTCTCGCATGAAGTAACCACCATCGGTAACAAGATGCGCTGCTATATAATTACACTACGTTCAGAGTCTCGAGCGCTTCTGCCTTCTCGCTAAAATTGCAAACGGCAGGTGCGACATTAAAATATCTCGCGTCTAAGCTTCAGGGTAGATCATCGGAGTGAGGCGCAGAGTATTTTAATGATAACAACTCAATCTCAGCTTTATTCGCTGACAAGTATAAATTAAAAATTAAAAAAAACCCCGACATTCGCCATTTTGTGGTGGCAGCCATCTTGGATTTGCATAATTCTATTCTACTAGTCAAGCCCTTTCATTTGATACCCATATTAAGGGAGTTGTGAAAAAATATGTAATCCGCGATTTTGTAGTGGCGGCCATCTTGGACCGATTTTCATCAAACATAGCTAACAACACTCGACTAATTCACCTTTCAAACAAAAAAAACCGCATTCAAATCGGTCCACCCGTTTGAGCGCCACAGGGGAACAGACAGACACACACACACACAGACACGTCAAACTTATAACACCCCGTCGTTTTTCGTCGGGGGTTAAAAACAAAACGCGAACAGCGGTTTGTACCTTTTTCGCCGGTTTGTACCTATCTAATAGCTAACAGAAAGCTGTGATAGCGTAGTGGTTACGACATCGGCTTCCCTTTCGGGGTACCCGAGTTCGATCCCCGGCATGCACCTCTAACTTTTCGGAGTTATGTTAACGGTGAAGGAAAACATCGTGAGGAAACCTGCGAAAAAATCTTTTTTTTTCTTATTTGTCAATGAATGTCCGTAAAATATTCCTTCAAGGCTAAACTTTCTTCATAACTTTATTTCGAAGTACCTAAGTATTGTTTTCTTTACATAATTATTGGCCGGCATAAAACACTACTATTCTGCCGTGGTATAACAAACTACGGTAGGTAGGCACCTAAGTACGCGAAAGGTTTTAAATGTTTCAACTCGATATTTTTAAACCTTTATGCAATTTTGTAGAGTCAAATAAAAAGTTCCATAACAAAAGCCGTTAAGTATTGAGAACTCTTGCATTTCTCCATTTTAATGTCTGTAAGAATATTATTTTCGCCAGCGCGTGTTGGCAAATATCCTGGCTCTTTTGTCCTGCCTTCAACCCGTCAATTTTACTATTTAGGGGCGAAACAACGCAGCATCGAGAAAAAGTTTACGAGTCGCTAAAGGCGACTACTAACAAAACTTAACGAGCAGAGTGTTTATGACTGTATTTATTTTTCGGAATAAATGTCCGCTTCGTCCTCACGCCGCATTGTGCTATATTGTTGCAAGAAAAATAACGGTTACACTTTGGTCAAGACACAAAATATGTTTGATTTGACTCACAAAGACAGAAGATTGAACGGTCTGTCGGCACAACCTTTTGTGTCGTTCAACGTATTAGTTTTAAGAAAGGGACCTGTGACGGTTGTCCTGCATTATTTTGGTTTGCGGCAGCATGCAATGCCGACAAAAGATCATTACCTCGGTACCTACCTACTTTGGTTAAGCAAGTTGAGTTGATTGAAAACATTCACTGTGCTGCCGTTAAAAGACGTTGATTTGGTGATTTTTAGGGGTCTGTCACCACCAATTTTTTCAGGAACGGGTAGACCTAGCAAGTTAAAATTTATACCAAATACTAAGGTCTATGGTCCCTATTAGGTGTATAAAAATTAAGGTCCTGAGTCCACACAATAAAAAGATATGGGCAAATTTAGATTTTCACGAAAACTTGTAAGTACCAAAATTTACCTTAATTTTCAACTTTTTTTTATTTTTCGGAATTTTTCCTTTACTTGATCTGTAAGACCTTGCTTTTGACCAAAATTGACAAATCTAGGTCAACCGGAAGTACCATATATTTTTTGGGTCGAAAACCTAAATTGTAGTTCCAGTTGACCTAGAATTACGAAATTTGGCAAAAAGCCAGATCTTACAGCATAAATAAAGGAAAAATTCCAAAAACTACAAAAAGTTGGAAATTAAAGGGTGTCCCATACATACATAATTGAGCCAATTAAGATAGACCTCTGAGTTGTATGAGTGCTCATACAATTTAGAGGCCTAGCTTAATTAGCACCTTACCTTTTAAGACAAACTAATGAAAAACAGATTGTAGGGTATTGTTACCGGTTATCGTCCATTTAGTGGAGTTACTGAGTTTGAGAGGGTGAAAATATATGTTCTATAAAAAAAATTAAACAAAAACTTGTTGGAATGTACTTCTAGTATAGTCTATTTTCATTGCATGTTAGCATTTTTTTAGTTAGATAACTAGTTTTTTTTTAATCCTAATAAAAAGCTGAAAATGCCGATTTCACCGGTTATCGTCCACTAAATCTAGTTATCGTCCACCCACAAACCTGTTATCCGTCCACTGATTTCTATGAGAAATTTACTATGAAAAAGTATGCATGTAATGAGTAAGTAATTGAATATGTAATATTAACACCACTTTAATATGTATTTAATATCTAAACCAATTAAAATTAACTTCCTGTCCGTGTTTTCGAAATATATGGGTTTTTATTAGTGAACTTATGTTTACTTATACATTATTAAAAAGCCATATACTTAACCGTTTATATAAAAAAATGTTTTTTTGTTTTCGTCTATTCGTAATACTTACTTTTCAAAACAGCTGAACCTATTTTGACAGAACTTTCATAGGGTGATAGAGAACTTTATACAAAGTGATGTGGTCTTCCTACGCATACGCAATAGCGGTCAACTGCTTATTTTAATAAATAAAATGGGTAAAAAAACTATAGCCTTGTTAATGCGGTTTATAGGGTCTACAATATGACATAATATCTTTATCAGCTTTGCGCCTATCTATCTTGCATTGTCTTTTACCACATCGCACTTACATTATATAAAAGTAGGTACATATAATTTGGCAGCCTCCCTGGCGCAGGGGTAAGTCTTATTAGTGGAAGGTCTTCTACTTGATTCTCGGCAGAGCAATTTGGTAAATTCAATTTAAAAATTTAAAAATTGTCTCTAGTCTAGTATGCCTTACTTCCAAGTCATTTAGCGTTTAAGGGTACGGATTCTCTTTCAGGTCATCCCGCATCCATCTTAGACTGCATCGTCACAGTCTTAACATCAGATGAGATCGCAGTCAAGGACTAACTTGTAGATGAATAAAAAATAATTATAGATATTTGAATAATAATCAAAATTCGCCTAAATAATAACATAATATTAAAAAATATATGTTTTTCATACAGTTTAAAATATAGGTGGACGGATAACGGGTGCACTTCAGATTCTCTATTTTAAATTTCGTCCACAAATTATAATGATCAACAATACTATCTTAACTTATAAATATATCGAAATTCCAAGGAGAAACACATAAAATATAAGGTAATTCTTTTGTCAAACAAGTTTAATTATTTATATTTTTACTAAATATATTTATTTTCAAATAATAGCTTAGCGGTCGAAACTTAGAATATTTATTCAGTGCAAATTTAGATATCGTCCACGCGTGATTTTGAAGACCCATAGTTTTATATACAATGAGAAAAAAGTGGACGAAGACTAGTCACTAACTAGTGTATGTGTATAGGATTCGAATTAATAAACTTAATTCCAGTTTTGTGCACACCTCGATTGATAACAGGACTACCTAAAATTAAGACGCTAAACCTGTGTTTGACCGCCCGGACGATAACAGGTTTTCTTAAGAAAATAGTGAACTAGTTGTCGTCCACCCCTTTTTTAGGGTTCCGTAGTAAACAAGGAACCCTTATAGTTTCGCCATGTCCGTCCGTCTGTCCGTCTGTCCGTCTGTCCGTCTGTCCGTCTGTCCGTCTGTCCGTCCGTCCTCGGTTAATCTCAAAGACTATTAGTGCTAGAAATCCGTAATTTGGCATGAGTATAAATATTAATCACGCCGACAAAGTGGTGAAATAAAATTTTGATAAATATTTTTTTTAGGGTAGCTCCCCTACATGTAAAGTGGGGATGAATATTTTTTTTCTCGTCTACCCCATAGTGTGGGGTATCGTTGAATAGGTCTTTTAAAAATACTGTGGGTGTGGGAACATCATTTTTCGATTTCTAGATCCGTTTGTAAAATATAATGTTTTAAAGTGCAAATTTTTATTAGAGTCAAGTGTCCCCCCCCTCTATCAGCCAAATGGCAGTATATAGGAACTTGAAAAAATTCACAGCAGTAGGGTATATAATCAATTTTAAAGGAAAACTATCACGGCTAAGTAGGGTTCACAGGTTAAGGAGTTATACCTGTTTTCCGAGGATTGTGACTACGGAACCCTACACTGCGCGTGGCCCGCCACGCACTTGGCCGGTTATTTTGTGTTCCAATATAATCAAAAGTAAAAAAACACGTTCACAGTATTTTATGAAACATAAGTAAGTGCTACAAAGAAGAATCAAACTAAATCTTACAGTAAAATGTTTAATAACTTTCCGTGATAGTTGAAGCATGCCACTAATTTTTTTGCTCCACACGGCTCGTTTCATTCCTTAATTGCATACTCAAAATTCGATCGCTTTGTTTTCGAAGAAACTTAAGTGAAATAGCCTTTTTTATTTCTCTGTGTCTTGATAAGACATTCAAGTTGGCATAGAGATGCATTATTTTTATGTGAGTCTTATAATGTTTCTATTTTTAAGCATTCCTTAAGAGTGATCCGCTCAGTGGACGATAACAGGTGCGTGTCCGGTAACCGGTGTTCCTACCCTACCTACTTATACTTCTGGAGCACGGAACCCTCGGTGCGCGAGTCTGACTCGCACTTGACCGGTTTTAAGAGCTCAGTGGTTAAGACTTCGGCCTCTCTGTCCCTCCGAGTTCGATCCCCGGCACGTTTTCTAAAATAAATGCTTTTCTAAAACTGAAAGGTTCCAAACGCATCCTGTTGCGCTAGCATGCGACTTAAAAGAAAATTAAGTCTAACTCATTTTCTAGTTTATCTCTATTGTCTTCGACGAGAAAATGAGTAGACATAATTGGCTCGTGGGTCGCATGTTAACGTAGGTAACTGTTCTGAGAAAAGCCCACGACAAACTCGGCTTCAAAAAATATGCTAAAACGAAACGCTAGGTTGGTAAATAAATATTTCTCGTATAGCGTCGTACCTACCTAATCTATACTTCTATACTAATAAATAAAATTGAAGTGTCTGTCTGTAATATCGAAATAACTACCTCATATTAAGCTCATATGGTTATTTGAACGCTACAATAACCGAATCACATGTTTTTAAAATTTTTGTCTGTCTGTCTGTCTGTCTGTCTGTCTGTCTGTCTGTCTGTCTGTCTGTCTGTCTGTCTGTTTGAACGGGCTAATCTTCGGAACGGCTGAACCGATTTTGACGGGACCTTCACATACAAGTAGAGAATTAACCAGGGAGTAACATAGGCTACTTTTTTAACCGACTTTCAAAAAAGGAGGAGTTGTGTTTTTCTACCTATGTACACCGATATCTCCGAGATTTCTGAACCGATTTGCGTAATTTTTTTTTTAATCGATAGAGAAACATTGCGACCCTGTTCTATAAAAAATTTGGATTCCAACTCATCAATCCTGATGCTGTAGGGGACCTAATCCCCAAAACTAATGGGTTTTAGAAACTTTCGGTTATTTAAATTGATATTGGGGGTACCAATTAAAGACTTTATCGTTGAATGAACTCGAGTAGGTACATATCCAACTCCTCGACCCTGATGCTGTAAGGAATTGTATTCCGAAATCGTGGGGATCCCACGGGATTTTTCCGTTTTGGGGACGGGTTTCTAGATATAAGCTACTTTTTGTTCTGGAAAATCAAAAATTCCCACGGGATTTTTAAAAACCTAAATCCACACGGGCGAAGCCGTGGGCATCATCTAGTCGTAAATACAGAGCGATGCGATATCGAGATCGCTTCTTCCGAAAATCTATGGAGGGAGTTGTGCTTATTTTATTTTATTACCTACACTTATCATTTTATACGGACGAAGCCGCGGGCGAATGCCTATATTAAATATTATTCAGGTTATTTTATTGCTCTTATTATTTATGTCGTTCACCAACATCTGGTTTAATGTTATTTCTCGTAAGTTGGGACAGCCGTAAGTTTAGTATATTTTACGCCGATTAATAATTTATATGTCTCACAAACTGTACGTTTTGTGTAATGTATTGTGTTACATTGTTTCGTAAAGTCTTTGTTCTCAGGCTCCGCTTTAGGTCCTCGTTTTCTCACTAACGAGCAGTGCTACTATCAATAAACAAAATTCCATTTTGCTCTAAATAACTTGCTAACATAAGTTTCCTAATTTACCCAAAAAATTAACCAATTTATCAAATAGTTTTTACCTAATTATCTATAATATAATAAAACTGTAACAGATCCAATTCTGTACATTGAAGATATTTTGAAAATTTTTGTTGGAGGGCATTCTATAATCGATACTGAAGCCAAAACTGCAATTTGTTTCATTTTTGTCTGTCTGTCTGTCTGTCTGTATGTCTGTCTGTCTGTCTGTCTGTCTGTCTGTATCTTGGCCGCGCATCACGCCGAAACTACTGAATGGATTCAAATAAAACTTGGTACGATTTGAGTTTATACTCCGAGGTAGGTTATAGGATACTTTTTATCCCGAAATTCAGCACGGTTCCCTAGGGAGAGGGGAAGAAAGTTAAAACATGTATTTAGCTGTAATTCATTAACGCGTAGTTCGATTTAACTCATTATTTTTTTGTTAGAAAGGTAGTACTTTAAGTATTGTCCCGTAAATATTTCAAGGTCATAGATTTTTTAGTTCAGAAATGACAGACATTTATTGGGTTCAAATAACTTGGGACCCGGATCTTTGAACGTACGGCTTATTTTAAACTGGTGTGCGTTTAAATTTATGTTTGTCGATCTGTCTATTTGTTCCAGCTAATTACCGAAACGGCTGGATCAATTTTGATGGAACTTTCAATGGCAGATAGGTGATGTTATAAGGAGTAACTTAGGCTACATTTAGTTTAGGTTCAAAAAAGGATTATGGGATCCAATCCGATCCTATATAAAACCTATATCCAGGCGGACGAAGTCGCGGGGGTCGGCTAGTTATTTAATATTTTCTTAGATTTTTGCTCTTACGAATGTTTTCTTTTCGAATTTCGGGCACCTGAAATGCAGCCCAGTAGGTAGGTAGGTACCTTCACCTTATTTTTATAAGTACAGTTGAATATAATATAAGCTACCTATTATTCGACTGCGATGAAATTGCTTCAGAATACGAAAATTGTCCTGTAGAGATGGGTACCTAGACTACCTACTACCTAGTACCCGGCCTACCCGACCGCGAGTACCTAGGTAGAGCACAGATTCTTGTCATCATTATTTATTTTATTTTTCTCGGCACAGCTTTCTTCTTTTACATCAGCTTTACCTCGCGCATTGACTATTCATCTTCAATTTATTCAGTTACTGCGGTTCTGTGGTACCTATTTCAAAGAATTCAAAAGTAAACCCTTTTTGTCTTTTAACTTTTATTGCTACCGCGACGAATACAAGATTTTGCTATGTTTGGACGTTTGAAAAGTATTTCTTTTGTTGTTCATGTTTAGTGACGGACGGCGGTGGTGAAATGTAGTAGGTAGGTAGATAATAGAAAAGTATTAAAGTAAAAATACCACAAAGTAACTTGTCATAATTAGTCACGGTGAACATATTTTGTAAGACAATGATACTCTAGACTTTAGACAAATGGACACATTCTCTAGAGATTTAAATTTTTAGGAATTTTAGCCTGGGCGTATCTACATACCTATGTAGGTAGGGTACAATAGACGATTTTTGAAATAACACTTCGTCTTTTTCAGTTCTAATAGCCTAAAATGAATGATTTTGTCTGGTGGGAGGCCTGGTTACCATCCTACCGGCAAAGCCGTGCCGCCAAGCGATTTAGCGTTTCGGTACGATGCCGTGTAGAAACCGATCAAGGGGTATACATACCTCTTCCAAGTTAGCCCGCTTCCATCTTAGACTGCATCACTTACCATCAGGTGAGATTGCAGTCAAGGGCTAACTTGTAGTTGAATAAAAAATATATATAAATATATAAGTAGCTACCTACCTATCTAGGTGCTGCTATAACAGTCAATCGAAGAGGGTAGATTGTAATATTGTAGGTGGCGGAGAAAACGGAAGCCGCAAGGGCATTCTGGACGCTGCGTACCTAAATCATGCGTGATCTTTGCTCGACAAAAGTAATATATTCTATTTTTAACCCCCGACGCAAAAACGACGGGGTGTTATAAGTTTGACGTGTCTGTGTGTGTGTGTGTGTGTGTGTGTGTGTGTGTGTGTGTGTCTGTCTGTTCCCCTGTGGAGCTCAAACGCGTGGACCGATTTGAATGCGGTTTTTTTTGTTTGAAAGGTGAATTAGTCGAGAGTGTTGTTAGCTATGTTTGATGAAAATCGGTCCAAGATGGCCGCCGCTACAAAATGGCGGATCACATATTTTTTCACAACTCCCTTAATATGGGTATCAAATGAAAGGGCTTGACTAGTAGAATAGCATTATGCAAATCCAAGATGGCCGCCGCCACACAATGGCGAATGTCGGGGGTTTTTTAAATTTCTAATTTATACTTGTGTAGTCGGTAATGTTAGTTACGTAGGTTACGGTTTTTACTAGTCTGTATTTAACGTTTCAGTGCCCTCTGTTATGTTTTTTGTTATAACATTGGTAACAAACCTACTATAAGTAAGTATAAGGACAAAACAAAGATGTTGCTGACAATGGACCTAACAGTATTTGCTCTATTTTTGTATCGTAAAAACGTTTAAAATAGGCCAAATTTTATTGTTCAGAAGACCTCTGCGGCTAATAAGTAAAACGTGGAGGTTTTTAAACGGACCCAAAAAAATTGTAACAGTTCTTGCATACCTAGCAACTATTAAGAAAAACACAAACGAGTAACGGTCCATAATTTCACAAGTAGGTACCTAATCTCCCGTTTGACGACAAAATATGTTTTAGGTAGTAAGTAGGTACCTACATTTTTAAAAGCAGTTATCTATACATCTATCTATACATATAATAAAATCGTAGACTTGCCGTATCTGTACATTGAAGATTTTTGCAATATAATAACTGGGGGATGTTAGGGATAAGTAATAGAACGTATTAAATATATAAATTTAAAATTTAAAAAACCCCCGACATTCGTCATTTTGTGGCGGCGGCCATCTTGGATTTGCAATAGTGCTATTCTACTAGTCAAGCCCTTTCATTTGATACCCATATTAAGTGAGTTGTGAAAAAATATGTAATCCGCCATTTTGTAGCGGCGGCCATCTTGGACCGATTTTCATCAAACATAGCTAACAACACTCTCGACTAATTCACCTTTCAAACAAAAAAAACCGCATTCAAATCGGTCCACCCGTTTGAGCGCCACAGGGGAACAGACAGACACACACACACACACACACACACACACACACACACAGACACGTCAAACTTATAACACCCCGTCGTTTTTGCGTCGGGGGTTAAAAAAAGCTATTTTTGAAATTTTTGTCTGTTTGTCTGTCTGTTTATCTGTTTGTCTGTTTGTCTGTATGTTTGTGCGCGCATCACGCAAAAACTACTGAATGGATTGAAACGAAACTTGGTACGATTTAAGTTCATACTACGGAGTAGATATGAGCGCCGATGGCCAATTCCACGGCGGCGGCGTGTCCTAAAAATTTTCACGGCGGCGGCGGCGTCGCGTCGGCGTGGTCGTGGACCTTAAAGTTTTTATCAGGGATCGATTTTTTAAAATGTAATATTAAATAAAACCCATATTGTAGGTTTAAAAAAAGGCGAATTCTTCTTATACAGGAACGTGGTATAAAAACAATGTAGGTAATCGGTAATTCTTACATTTTACTTTCTTAGCAACAACAAATCACACTTTTAATCGAAATTTGTTTTCTTTTTGTAAACAGTTATATTCTTTACCTGCATTTAATTATTAACTACTTTTATAAGCAGTTACAATTCTCCATAATAACATAACATTAATTTAAATAGGAGCGCTTAGCTTGAATTTGTCGTAAATTTAAAAATATATAAAAAACAAAATTTATACATCACAATCACGCAGAATAAATACTTAGTTTTCTTTGATAAAGTTGAAAAACACAATATAAGCGAGCAAAATTCTCTATCATAACATAACATAAATCTTAATCAAAGCGCTTAGTTTGAATCTGTCATAATTGATGACGGACTGTCATTTAAACTTTCATCCCCTATTTAACCCACTTGCGGATAGAATTTCCAAAAATCCTGAAACTCATATTTTTTAATTTTTATCGAAAGCTCAGATACCGATTTCCATGGATATCTCTTGAAAAATGACCGACTTTCATACAAACTTACATGCCCTATTTAACCCCCATAGCGGTGGAATTTCCAATAATCCTTTCTTAGTATGCGCCTACGTTGAAAAACCTTCTGAATTCAATGTACCTCTGTAATTATGTGTTTCGTCGACTACAGTAAGGTCTTTGACCGTGTGAACTGGAAGCTCCTATGGACAGTTCTCCAGGAAATGGGAGTCCCAAAACATCTGGTCAGAGTGCTTCAAGGCGTATACTCAGTCCGGGGGTAGTAAGAACCGACAAGACGATATCAACACTTTTCTCGTTTGGCAAAGGAGTTCATCAAGGATGTATTTTATCTCCTATTCTGTTTAACATCTACGGAGAGAACATCATACGCCAGACCTGCGAAGACTTCTTTGATTTCTTCGGCTATATCGCCCATAAACCCGGCGATAACCTACAAAAACTTATAGTTACCGGGAAAATGGACAGCAAGAGATCGAGAGGTAGGTAGAGGAGTCCAATTCGCTGGACTGACCAGATCTGACAACTCTCAACATGAATGTTGCCGAAGCAGTTCACGTCGCTGAAAGCCGGAACAGATGGCGCAACATCGTTCGTGAGAAATTAATTCCCTGATGGGTCACGAGTCACGACAGTATTGGGGGATTGACGCAAGGAGGAGTGTGCGCCTACATCATAAAAGAAAGCTACTGTGAAAAAATACTGTTAAATAATGGATTAAAGTTTGTATGAAAGTCTTGTCATTTTTCATGTTATATCCATAAAAATTGGTATTAGAGCTTTCGATAAAAAACAAAATATATAAATTTCAGCATTTTTGAAAATTCTATCCCCAAGTGGGTTAAATATTGCGCGCACTGCAATCCGAAAACTGAGTAAGCGAGCGATCGCACACAACAGCGAGCGAGAGGAGGTAGAATTGTAAGTTATCTCGCGCCATGTAGTTTAGCGCTGAATTCACCTTAGTTTTGAACTTTTGAACAGTAGAAAGTATAAAAAAGTAAAGTTAATTTATGTCATGTAAGTGAATCGTGTAATTAAAATAAAATTCCCGAAAGTACCGAACGAACCGAGAATCTTTGATTCCCGGTTCTTTTTTACTGACAAAAGAACCGGGAATTCCCGGTACTTTCGAGACCGGGATTTCCTGATTCTGAACCCATAACTAAGTGCGTGCGAGCGAGAAAGCAAGTTCCAACTTGGCACGACGGCGCGCCGCATGTTTCAATCGGCGGCGGCGCGCTGTGTGAACTCACGGCGACGACGGCGCGCCGGCGCGGCGCTCATATCTACTACGGAGTAACATATAGGGTACTTTTTATCCCGAAATTCAGCACGGTTCCCTAGGGAGAGGGGATGAAAGTCAAAACGTGTATTTAGCTGTAATTCAATAACGCGTGGTCCGATTTCATTCATTCTTTTTTTGTTAGAAAGAAGATAGTTTTAAGATTACTGACTAATCTCTAAAAGGCTGGATCGATTTTGATGAGACTTTCACTGGCGGATTTTTACAATTTGATCTACCTAAACATCCGCCAGTGAACTTTTAACAGTTTTTAGCATGATATGAGCTCAAAGGAGCTTAGGAAAAACAAAATGATTCCTACGGGATTTTTAAAAACTAATATATATCCACGCGAACGAAGTCGCGGGTGTCCGCTTGTGAATGAATAAGATCCACGCAAAGGTAACCATAAAAAAGTGTGGCTTTGCAAAAGACAGACAGGTAGATAGGTAGAATGAAACGGAAATTAAATTCCAGATTGATAAGTTACAGCTATGCAACTAATAGGTACCTACCTACTTTGCTTTTATTGCCTCATAGGTCTAGTGGCTAGCTTTTTCGGCTGCGGATCATAAGTTTCTCGGTTCAAATCCCAGCCTTAAAAAGAAAAGTTATTGCTGTTTTCTCAAGAAATTTTCAATGCCAGCCAGTGATGGGAATTCGGCGTTGTTAGATACACCCCCGTGCCTCGGAAAGCTGACGGTCTTGCGCCTGATCTCTCTCCGGTCGTGGCACGTAGGACTATATGAATGAACCTTTGCGCACACATTTGTGCACTATAGTATCTCCTGCGTAGTTAGCTAACCACCGCCTCCGTTGAGATTGGCCAACGTTGCCGAAATTAGGTCTGAAGGAGTTTTTACATAGCTATAAGAGTATTCATATTTCATACCATAGGTACTTAGGTTATTGAAATTCATTCAGTTACCTATGTATTTTGGAGCTAATTTTAATATGGCTAATAAGTAAGTAGGTAGCTTTGGTACTGTGAACGAGATAAGGTCAAATGTTGTGATTTGACATCTCTATACGCAGATTAACGTAGTCTAAACGTAGTTAACTCGGTTGTCAAGTTTTTCAACAAGTAAACTAACGCAGGCATTGATTATAATGGAGACTGTTTTTGAATACTTATATACTACATACTTACCTAGGTGCTGACTGCTGAATATATAAAATATTCAAATGCCATAAGATATTGGGGAAAAGTTGGCATCGAAAATTTGAATAAAAATACCAGGCGTGGCGGACACATAATGAGGGCTGAGGTCTGAGCAACGTTTGCATATGCAAAGCGGTGAGTGGGGGCTTTGATGTTGCCGACAGATTTATGCCTAACATTAGAACCGGTGGCGACGCCTGTGATGTCAGCGTAAGGCGATATTTGAATAAGGCTGTCTCGAGACGAACCCATATCCATATCCATACTAATATTATAAATGCGAAAGTTAACTCTCTTCTTATTTCTAAGACTAGATTTCTTTATTTAACGCAACGCGCTCAATCGACAGTGTGGCTGATTCTGTTGTACAGAATCTCTAAACTAAACTAAATTGACAGGTTTAAAAATAGTGCTATCCTTTTCTGCAGGTATCATTGTGAAAGAGATAAGAATATATTTAGCCCTGTCATTTTAGTTTAGGTTTAGAGATTGTGTACAACAGAATTAGCCACAGTATACTATAAGGATGTAACACACAATAACGACTTTTTTTTTTTCAAATAATTTTGTTCTATTACCGTACTTAAAAAAGTATTTTCAAAGACAGTACAGTACAGTATATCTAAGTGAAAAAAGAAAATATGAGCCCACCCACCGCCTATAATATTATTAGAAAAGTCCTGTCTAGTACCTATCTAATTATAATATTACTAGCGGTCCGCCCCGGCTTCGCCCGTGGTACATAATATATAGCCTATAGCACTCAAGGATCACGTACATATCCAACGGTGAAAAAATTTTTGTAATCGGGCCAGTAGTTCCTGAGATTAGCGCGTTCAAACAAACAAACTCTTCCGCTTTATTATATTAGTATAGGTGTGTTGTCGTGTTGATATGACTAGTTAGATAAGAGTAGAAAGGCAACCTACCTATACAATATAATACCTATTGCCTTGGACGAATATTTTTTCAGCCAGACAAGGTAATGGGCACACACACAAAACGGAGAGTTTGGTCATTCAACTGGCCGTGACGACAACCATGGGTTTACCAATTACACTGGTCGTACCTATCTCTAACCTCACGTATAAATTCCACTGATTATACCTACCTACAAATGAACTGCCTCGTTGGTCTAGAGGTTAGCATGTTGGACTACTCACTACGGATCAATAGGTCCGGGGTTCGATTCCCGGTTCGGTCCAAAAATTGTTAGGTATAGGATTTTCTGTCAAGAAATTCTCACTGTCGGTCCCGGTTATTATCTCTAACTATTCCAGTTATTATGACAATTGTCGTTAAAGCTCACCAACTCGCATTGGTGCAGCGTGGCGGGTCAAGCTCTAAATCCCGTAAGAGAGGAGGCCTGTGTCCCGGGATATTGAAGGCTTGTGGTCTGTGGTGCCTACAGATGAGAATGGATAAAGCAACGTTGCGAAAGAACGCTATGCGAGATGTGTGAGGTGAGGTGAGGTTGTGTGAGGCTGAGCGCAAGTGGAGGCAGACAGGGCACGCGTCCGCCTCGGAGCACAGATGCAGTCGCGTGCCCCAGCCTCCGCCGCCTGCTCCCGAAGTCCCGACGCGCGTCTCATCTCGCGCCAGTCGTGCGACGGCCACCGCGAGTGTCGCACGTGCCGCACGCTATGCTGTGACAGTTCTGGAATACGCGCGTGTTTAGTGTTTGTACCATGGTGACGGGTATTGGCAGCCCTCAACAAGGGGTGTCCAACCCCGCGCCCAGCCCAGGCATGCAGGAGCAAAAGAAGACGAGTGACAATAGAAGGGTAAGTCAATGACGATAGTTTTTGATTAATATAGTCTTTATAGCTAAAAAGAAAATTATTTTACATATTTTTTTTTACATCTATAATTAGCCTTCATTTTACAATAATACTTAATTTAAGTGCAATTATTTTCACCATAAAAGTAATTGATATACATACAATAAAAATCATTAATTGATATAGTATTGATATGAAATTAATGCATACAAAAGACATCAACGCGTAATTAAGTAATTTTCAATGTGTGCTAAGAATGTAACTGATAAGGATATCATATTTATAACTTAAGTACCTACTTATATTATAATTTATACTTAAGTATTGTAAGTGCATGATAATTTTATTTTTTTATGAATATGATTTAATTATTATAATATTTAGATTACAATAAAACAAGTAGAAACATAATTACTTAAGTAGGAAGTTATTATGAATTTCGATTGACCTGTTGAGATTATAAAAATTGTTTCATGTTTCATATCTATTTACTTTGTTAAAATACCTAGGAGCTATGGCTAAACATACTTTTGTCACGGCTATCATGTGACAAAAACACAATACCCGCATGCTACTAAGCAAATCGATGTAAAAATTTTACACAGTCTCCGTATAGTGTCTATTGATTTTAAACCTACATAATTATATACCTAATATTGAAGAGCTCTCTACCTATAAGTACAGATACTTATATTTTTATGGGTCTATCTAATTTTAGTTAGGTACCTTTATTTATTCACTAGCCTTTGCCAGCAATTTCATCCGCGCTCCTAGAGCTAGGTTTTTAAAAATCGATCGGGCAATTTTAAAAAAAGTATTCTATTCTTCAGGCCCTCAATTATTCCTAGTACCAATAGTTCCTCTAGGACGTTCCTAGTAGTACCTAGTAGGTAGTTCCTAGAGCCAATTTTAAGACCTCGTAGCTCTGTTTCCGGCGTGATTGAAAGACAAACCAACAAACAAAAATCTTTCGCATTTATAATATTGGTAGGGATATTTTTTCTTACGGTCACCTTTGTGTCTCGCCGCCTCCGCCGCGCGGCGTTTTGCCAAAGGCACCGCCGGTGACTTCAAAACATACCGCGCGGGGAGTACAGGCACAAGGGATTTTGGCCTTTTATACCTACTCATATTTTTTTATTAAAATTCTCTTTCCTTTTAATATTTTTTTATATTCGTATTTTATTACAATATAACCATAAACATAAAATATAATATTATCATGAACACGGGTCTTCTCTCAAAATGAGAAGAATTTTAATCATAGTCTACCACGCTGGCCAAGTGCGGATTGGCAGACTATTCGGAGATTCTGTTAGAATAGAAAAAAAATTACAAACAGAAAAAATAAAATAAAAATAAAAACAGTAGGTATAATACTAAGAGCACCTGCGCCTGTACCGACACTATGTTACCGAACGGACTATACTTTATTGTTTTATAGGTAGGTATGTTAAGTAGCTACCTATTTATGCATTTGACAATGTCCGCATGCCGGTGTTTAGCAAGTCGATGCAGACCTGTGATGCAGACTGTTCAAAGCAGGGGGTCACGTTTGTTCGTGAGAAACTACCGTGTCAATAGAAACGTAGATGGGTATTTATGTCACTGCTACGTAAGCTCTACAGCTCTACAGATTTGTACCTACTTTTTAAAAATAAATTGTCAAGTAATATATGCACCTGCAAAAATTTTTTCAATTCGTGTAAGTGAATCACATAGAAGTTTTTCTTATTTAACTACTATATTACTTAAGTATATTTTACTATCAATAGAAATTCAAGTAACATTTTCATTTTTCATATTATAATTTATTGGAATGTCTACTACGCGACGTGGAAGCTTAGACGTTTCACTTTACAATTAACTGGGTTTTAAATTCTGGTTTTGGTTAAAATTACCATAACAAGGAAACCAGCTTGTCAGACTGGCGCCATGAATCATGGCAGTGGGAAGGGAGTGGGAAAACGCGGGCTAATTGTATCGTGGGAATCAACGTTCACCGACGCGACGCCCACGACGGAACACAGCTACTAACTCTATTCAGATCTGGCGGAGTGCGTAGGACCGCAATGGCAATGCAATAAAGAAACTGAAATTTAAATTTATTTAATAACTAGCAGTCCACCCCGGGTTCGCCCGTGGTAGATACATAGCCTATAGCACTCAGGGATCACGTAGATATCCAACGGTGAAAGAATTTTTGAAATCTGTCCAGTAGTTCCTGAGATTAGCGCGTTCAAACAAACAAACTCTTCCGCTTTATTTATATTATAAGTAGTATAGATAATTGTGGCCAATTCTGTTGTACACAATCTCTAAACCTAAACTAAATTGACAGGTTTAAAAATAGTGCTATCCCCTTCAGCAGGGAGGATTGTGAAAGAGATAGGAATATATTTAGACCTGTCATTTTAGTTTAGATTTTGAGATTGTGTACAACAGAATCGGCCACAATTGGCTATTTAAATGTCACATGCAAATATAAAATCGCCGCTACTGCGGTTTGACGAGCTCCGCGGATTCAGATTTCAGATCTTAGTCTGAATAGAACTTTAGACATGCAATATCAACGTTTATTAAGGTTGAAATCACATTGCACACGTTAACGCCGTACCAACAAAATCAAGACAGAAGAGACAAGTGTCCATCCCACGTCTCTACCTCTTGTAACCGTGACTAGTGACTAGGAATGTGGGCGCCACAGACTGGTCTATGGTGGGCGCGAACACTTGCCGATTTTTCAGTTCGCAGCCACTTGTCCATTGCGAAATTATGAACGTCGAACTAGCTTAGTCATGGCCAAGCCACAGATATCCGTACAGAGAGGAAGCTTCATACAAACGGCCCGCTGTAAGTACACTTACACACACTTACACATGAGCTCTCACCAACGGTTCACGGACGCCCGCGTCTGACCTCCTACCGGCTCAGTTGGATGACAAACGTGCGCTATGTGTGAGTGTACCTATCAGCGGGCCGCTTGTATGAAGCTTCCTCTCTGTACCTATCTACTCGTGTGGCCAAGCGATGCAGTAGATGTGACTCGCCCATCGTGAAGCCAACAGCTTACGTCGCTGTGTGTGCGGCCACACGCATAACAATAATTTTTAGATAAGTCCGCGCCCGGCCGATCAAAACCTTGTGGTCCGTGGCCGTCGCTCTGGCTATTAATCAACAATATAGCTAAAAGCAGTCAATCCTGCTCGCCAGACGGGCGCCATGAGTCACTCGCGTGGGCGGCAAGTGGGCACTCGTGGGCTAATTGTCGTGGGAACGTACGCGCGCTCGCGCCCACGCGTAGACATGCCTACCTACGTACACTTCGCGACACCTTGTCTATAGAATAAATAATGTTACGGAATGCAGACGTAGAGGCATGTTACCTACTTAACTGTTAAAATAATTTCGTTCCTGGATTTTCTCAGTAGGAGTCGTATAATAATTTTCCGACGACTAGACAGGTATTTTCTCTGTTGACATGAGAGGTACAATGAAAAACAAAATTATTGTATTGTGCTAAAGCAGATTAATCTGTATGCACCGAACCCCCTTCCCCCCCTCCCGCGACGCGGACGGTAAGATTCTTATAAATCACTCTCAAGTTACAATATCTCTTATTAGATTGAAATTTAATTAACACAACTACGAGAAAAATATATCAAAAATGTTCATAACAATAAATAATAATAGGTGTAATATATGGGAGTGTAATAAGTAATAACTGGCGGCGACGTAGTAGCTCGTAAACAAGGCGCGTGGAGGAGGAAGCTATTAGGAGTAGGCGAACGATCCATCATAGGCCGATAAAGGGCTGGTCACACAAAACACAGCGTGACGTCACACGCTAAAGTACGTGCTGGTTCTTAAACTTCTAACCAACTAACAAAAATATTTGTTTCGTGTAGGCTATCTTGTGGATAATTTGATAAAGTCAATATGATCTATCTACTGTATCACTGGTTCGGGAAGCAAATGCCGAGACGAGACGAGCCGGCAAGAATTTCACCAGTTGTTCTTTCAAAAACGTTAAAAGTTGCGTACAATATGTACCTATAGTGTAGCTCTACACAGTCTACATCAATGTAACAGAATATTGCTTTCATGCATCTCTATCACTTAATAAATAAATGTTTATTAATCACATTGTTTCAAATTATAATATTATGATGAATCTAAAAATCTTCCGGAACCATCGTGTTATAAAAGATACTTAACAAAGGATTTCTGCTTTGCGCAGATGACATGAATAGGAATAGAAGAAAGAACTCTATGAAGCACGTCACATTGTAGAGTGTGACAGCGACGACCGCCGGGCGTCACGCATCACGGGTCCTATACCCGCGTTCCGCGTATAGTGATAGTCGTCTTTATACGGTTCCTTGTGTTACGTTTAGCAGCCGCGGTTGACACGTATCCGTCGCGCGTTGCGTCTGTCCAAGCCTTCAGTAGTAGGCGAACGATCCATCATCAGGCGATAAATATCACTATAGTCCGTGAGATTAGACGGCGCGATGCGTGCTCGGCGCTCGCGCCTACGCGTGCCACTTCACATGCCCGCCGCCCGCCGCCTACGACGAACCAAACCACAGTCCACAGATTAAATAAAAACTTGTTGACAGACCAAAGAGGAGGAATATTATTTGAAGTGCTGGATGTCTAGACTATTCTCGTTTTTATTTTAACGTGAAACCACATAGGACCTTGCACCGGAAAGTGTAGCGTTGACAGAAACGACATCAAATCATTAAACTAGATGTATGAAAGTCCAAACAAGAGAGTATAGAGACTAGCAGTGAAAGTTACTCAGTTGATGACGACGATGAATTGTAATTTGACAAACAAAAATACGCGTAGGTAAACCTACTAGAACTGTAACTACAAATTCCAAAACAAAGAGTGCACACCGCATGCAAAATTTTCTATCATTGGATGAATGTGGCGGCAGACGGTGGCACTGAAATGCCGTAACACAAGCGACGCGATCGGCGCGCGGCGGCGGGGCGAGGCGCGTGCCGGAAGCGGGCCCGGCGTCCGCTCCCACGCCTTGGCACGCGTCGGCGCGCCGCGTGCCAGCGCGCCAGCGACGCCCGCCGACACCGCGCCGCCAACTCACCGCGCCCGCGCGCTCTGCCAACTCTGCCAGCTAATGCTGTATTGCGTTCCACAGACGATATTTCGGGCCGTAAGGCCGTCTGTACTCACGTATTATTTTTGTTTTGCGACTTCTATTTACAGGCACTGCGAATCTTTGGGCTAGGACGAACATCTAAGCCCCTGTGTAACGATTCGAATTAACGTTGATGTTGCGTAATCTGTCATTTTGTGTCGAAATAAACATCTGGAAAAACGTCCGGATTTGAAACATCTCCGTACCAAATGATGTAGATTTACGCACGCTTATCGTAAACTTGAAAAGTAACACTAGAACCTCTGATCCCAAGCATACATAAACCCAAATGGTTCAGATGTCTCCACGTGGGAACCGTGCCTGAATCATTGAGTACCTACGTCAAAGATTGATATTTAGCATTCCTAATGTGATTCATAGAGATGAAAAGCTTCCGTCACCATCTGGTGATAATTGCTAATATTCATTCCTATTCATTCAAATATTTTTCTATTGATGATTTAACGACGTAATTAACATAATCAAAAAGCTGAGTACACGCGTAAATAAATTTTAATTTAGAGCACGTTTTTAACTTCTAAGCATGCTCGTAAGCCGTATCTATCTACTTACTTATTTAAATTATTAATTAAGTACATCAATGTTTAAATTAGTGTACGAGTAAGTAAGTGTTTGCACACGCGACCGACATCAGCGTCGAAGGAATTCAGGACGAAAGTTATGGTCTTACATAGCTACAATGGCAATTGCTTAGGCCTAGCACATAATATATTCCTAGCACCAAAGTGACGATTGGCTCTCACCCTCTTTCCTCTCAAACAAGTCGAGCAACTCTAATTATTTCAGACAATAGAGGACTAAGTATTTTCTGAAATAATTAGAGTTGTTTGACTGACAATTGGTTTTATTTATTTACGGCTACGCCCGCGCCACTGTATGTATATAGGCATTAAGCATACCTATTTATGTAGGCACATTATAAATTAATTACGTGGTCAGCTTCTGTAAGAAAATCCCACAAAATTGTCACATGAAAATGCCTATCTACTAGTTGCAACATGCTAATTCAGTAACATTTGCAGGCATACCATCGTATGTAACCTACCTATTCCTAGACAACCGGTAAACGATTAAATCTGTCCCAGAGCGGGCACGTGCGTCTGGACGCGACGCCGCGGTCTAATTCCGAGCCTTGTGACTCCTCACTCTGAGTTACGTAAAGCTCACGTTGCTGTCTGGGATTGCGATAGCTTTAGACTAGACAGATAATATAAATGAAACCGCGTTTTTTAAAATATGTTTAGCGCTAGTTCATGTTGTACACAATCTCTAAAGTAAATGACAGCTCTAAAAGTAATCACCTTTTCCGCAGGAGACATTATGAAAGGAATAGCACTATTTTTAGACCTGTCGATTTTTTGTCAGAACCAGGCCTCGCGGAAACCGTTAAAAAATCTGAACCGGTTAACGATAAAATCAATAGGGTAAAATCAACTAAACCTTTAATAACTGTTACTAATTTTAAACTGGTTCCGAGCCTTGTGTTCTGTCGCACGGTCACAGCACTGTCTTGTGCCGCTTGTGTCCAGTACATCCCAGCGACTCGCTCGAGATCGTCTGTCAACCTACGGGCGCGGGGGTGTCTCTCAACGCTGTATTTTCCAGTGAGGGCCGCCATTCGAGCACCTTGGGAGTGGTACCCTAAGCCCATCACCACCACCATCACTACAGCCCTTTAGCGTCACTGCTGGGCATAGGCTTCCTAGATAGATTCAAAGCTTAGACCCGTCACGCTGCTCCAATGTATATTGACGCACTTTAACGACTATTTACTGTCACATGATAGTTATTATAACCGGCACCGACGGCTAACGTAAAACGAATAATTATCATAAATTATATACCTTTACATTTATATCACCTTGTTTGTTCAAGAACCTATCCGTCACGTTACACGTAGCTACATACGCGAGTCCTCATTTGCGCTCTACGTAGACAACTTAGCTAGGCACCGCGTTTCGCTAATCCTCATTGTATTCAAAATGGCATTGTTCTGTCAGCCACGTACGTCGTACACGAGCTGACATCAGCGAGATAACACCGTGTAAGATGGTACTCGTACCTACTTTCCAAATGCGATAGCAACACCTTATTTGCTTGTGCTTTAAATATAGAGATAGCCATAGCTGACAGTCAATTTGAATAGGACGTGTTGTTTTTTGATTCAGGGGGTTGAAATAGCACAACGCAGTCGCTATCGATTCGCTTGCAGGATTGAAGATGACTGTCAGCTATGTTAATGGTCTTGAAGGCGTACGTAATATTATGTACGTCGTCTTGTACGGATATGTACTAATACATATCTGTACAAAGCAGAAAGTAAAAATTGTACATTTTAACACCAAGTAGGTAAGTAAATATATTATACAAGAAGTAACTTTGACTAGGTACATTTTATCGCGGAATTATTTAGGGATGATATAATATGCCTAGGTTAAACATTTTCGCAGTCGGACAGCCGAACCAATCTAGACGAAAGGCACATAAAGATAGCTTGTATCCTAGTGACGGACGTAGGCTTTACTGTTCCAGGAGATGAAATAAGTTCCCGCGGAATTTTGAACAACTAAAATTCACGCGGAATAACTCCCGACCATCAGCTAATTAACGTCCTACATTATGATAATTTTATTTAATTCAAAACGTTCAGTTATTAGTATTATGTTAAATACCAAAAACGCGAAACATGACCAAAACATACATGCAAAATAATAATGATGGCAGGTGATAAGAAAACCATTCAAATCAAAACACATTTGCATGACACACATATTATTGAAACACAGATAGTCCGAGAGGCGGGTGAAAGATTTGACACAGTAATAATAATTCATTAATCGTTTTAATAACGTTTTTAAAAACGTAAGCAAAAGAACATTAGTTAAGATCCGACAAATAAACATTTATTTGGTAATTATAATTACTTTTAATTATTTAAAAAAATCATACTTACAGTTTGACAAATTACAAACTGTAAAAAAATGAGATTTTGTCTTTGTTTTTGTTTTTGTGAGAAGATTTGAGTCTGAATTTTTCTTGTATGAAATAGGTGTCTATTAATTATGCATGTCTCTTACATTAAGACAAGCGAACAATGTCATAGTGAATCACGTGCGGTGCGTGACGCGGTGTCACGGCACACGGCGCGCGCCAATCGCGGCCTTCACCTTGAGCGCATGCTCATTATTGTGGATTAATGGACGCTATAGTCACGCGTTTCGTTTGCTGACAAACACAGAGATGCGTTGTGGATGGCTGGTGGCCTTATTTGAATTTAGAAGGCGTTAAATTGTGTTGATATAGATAGATATATTTTCCAGAATACACATCTGAAATTGAAGAATTAGTTAGATTATTAAACGCTGAAAAATGATTCAAAATAGTATTAGTATTTAATACAAATAAGATGTCTTTATATGCACAACTCAAGTTTGTATCTCACGTATAATTGCACCATGTAAATCAATTAAAAATACCTTTTCACATTGTTATAGGTCATCAATCACCCTGCATCCTCATAAAATTGAAGTGGTGTGCCCACTCTTAAAATATTGAAATTAAATTGCAATGTTATTTTAAGTTTAATATATAGTTATACACTTAGTTAGAGGTTTAAAAATGTTGACCTGAGCATTACATTAATAAATCTCGTCGTTATTGGTCCATATAATATATTTTGTTTTATCTGTTTATTAAATTTGCTAACGTGTGTTAACATCAATGTCTGCTAAAGATATAAACAGGATAAAAGTAGTAGTGTCAAAAGGCACATAAATAAAATCATTGTTATGCTAACTATAGTTATACTCTTATGATTGTTGTTGTATGTATATATTTTATTTCTTATACAAAATATAATAAGTGGTGTTATGCTCGACTGCTCGTTAATTTTTTTTTGTGTATGGAGATTGCATCTTACGATTGTATTGCTAAATAAGTCTTTTTGTTACAGAGCAACAAACCTATAATGGAAAAACGGCGTCGAGCACGCATCAACAATTGTTTGAATGAACTGAAGGCTCTTATCCTTGACGCTATGAAAAAAGACGTATGTAAATTTTCATAAATTTGTTCCGCCGTCTTGTGAAAATTAATTTTCACAGAATGTTACATTACTTTTGTTCCTCAAAAAATTTATGTATTGTTTCAGCCAGCACGTCATTCAAAATTGGAGAAAGCAGATATCTTGGAAATGACCGTAAAACACTTGGAAGGTTTACGCTCTGAAGGCAATGGTTCCCCAGATAAGTTCAAAGCTGGATACAGGCATTGCTTATCAGAGGTTGCCAAGTTTCCTGGACTCGAAGGAGGGTTAAAAAGACGACTAGTGCGCCATTTGGAAGGCTGCGTCAGTGCACCCGGTGCACGACCGTTTGCTGCACCAACTCCACCCTCGGATACTGAAGATGCCGTCTCTCCTTCACAACATTCTACCATATTTATATCAGGTAAATGTTTAAAATAACTAACATGATACATTTTTAATTTACCTATACCTACTTATTCAATTTAACTTTAATTACAATTATATCATACCTATATGTACATATAATGCTCGCCTTAAAAGACGGGATGATATTATATTTGTCCGTATAGTCGAACCTGTAAGAAAGAATATAAATTTAATTTGCGTATTTTGTACAGCTGGACCCGGATCCGGAGTACGCCTCGTCCCAACGAGACTATCAAATGGAGACATCGCACTTCTCTTGCCAGCTGGTGTCAGTGCCAGTACATTAGGCACAGTACCGACCCTAGTACCGCTGTCACCTAGGGACGTCTCCTCTTCATCTTCAGAGCCCAGATGCTTTTCTCCAGCCAGTTCAGGATGGGGAACACCTCCCCCACCAACGGAGGAACCTGCCCCCCTAGCTCTAGTAACAAGAAGACAACCACCCGAAGAAAAGCCTTGGCGACCTTGGTGACAATTCATTCCCTTTTGTATAAACTCGTAATCTGTGATATTTGTTTGTAGCTGTATAATATTATATCTGAGTGATAGATTATAAAAGTTCCTATACATAATTTGCTTAGATTATAGAAATTTAAGATGAAAATTACTTGCTATGGTCAGTATAAGTTGTGTGATAATAAATAAGATATTAAATTATCTAAGTGTGTGTGTACGAATTAGGCCATTATACTTTTCTAGTGTTAGTCTTCCCTCGGAGTAAGTTAGGATAGGTACGATTGTAAATTTTTTGAAGACATCTAAGGCAGTATTTCATGAAAAGGGACATTCGTCCAATATATTAACAGAATAAAATATATTTTATATTAATCATTATATTCATCGAACTCATTTAGGTACATAGTACCATCTAATTATAAATCGTTTTTGATGCACGCAAGTTCTAAGTATATAATATCATATTTTATCAGCTAATTTCCGCTATTAACTTTTAAGTATGTTAAGAATAAGGTAGGTTGATATGCTAAAAGTATTGAATATAGCAGATAAGATTTTTTGTTAAAAACTTTGTAAACCTTGCCAAAATTAAGATCACAAAACGTAAACATAAAAAATATTTTTGTTCTCGATGTTACGATAATTTGCTGTTAAAAAAACAGTTTGCGTTCAGTGTATTAGCCTAAATTATGTAGGTAGGTATATTAAAATAAGGATAAACATAAAGAATTCTGTGTGCCTTATACAGCAAAATCCTATAGTCTTCCAATTCTTAGATATAAGTTGAATTGTATATTGATATCAGTATATTATTATGATTATTTTGTAAAATGATGATTTTAAATGATTTAAAAAAATAAATGTTCTTAAACCACATAACGTAGGTACTAAATATATCATGTTACCATAATTATTAAGTAAAACACGTCTTCCTTTGCCAGTTACCGACTTGTGGACAGTAAACACATGATATCTACTTTTACTTATTAAAAATGTTATTATTTAGATATTAGTCAGATGACAGTGAATATAAAATTAATTTCACATAACGACAAACTGGGTGTTCCATTCAACGATGTATGTTCAAGTTCATGTAGGTATCTTATTAATGTCATGATATCTGCAAACTTCATAAAATATAATGTTTAAAAAACATGAAAGCATTAATTCTCCGCAGGACACTGCATGTATGTACATTCTATAATTCATTGTTTAATCTTGTTGAGTATAATTTTGTGGTTTGAATTTTGATCGAAGATATTTATTACCATCTCTCTGACTATAAACGTAACATCTTTGTCGCGAAAATAATAAAACTTTAAGAAAGACTATATTAATAATTTTGTAAATAATTATTTTCGAGATCATTATTAGCAGTTTTGAGTAAAGTTAGATGCTACTTGTATTATAAACATTTACATAGGTACCTAAATATGTTAGATATATATTATTATACTAGATGATGCCCACGGCTTCGCCCGTGTGGATTTAGGTTTTTAAAAATCCCGTGGGAACTTTTGATTTTCCAGAACAAAAAGTAGCTTATCTGTAGAAACCCGTCCCCAAAACGGAAAAATCCCGTGGGATCCCCACGATTTCAGTATACAATTCCTTACAGCATCAGGGTTGAGGAGTTGGATATGTACCTACTCGAGTTCATTCAACGATAAAGTCTTTAATTGGTACCCCCAATATCAATTTAAATAACCGAAAGTTTCTAAAACTCATTAGTTTTGGGGATTAGGTCCCCTACAGCATCAGGATTGAGGAGTTGGAATCCAAATTTTTTATAGAACAGGGTCGCAATGTTTTTCTATCGATTAAAAAAAAAATTACTTAAATCGGTTCAGAAATCTCGGAGATATCGGTGTACATAGGTAGAAAAACACAACTCCTCCTTTTTTGAAAGTCGGTTAAAAAAGTAGCCTATGTTACTCCCTGGTTAATTCTCTACTTGTATGTGAAAGTCCCGTCAAAATCGGTTCAGCCGTTCCGAAGATTAGCCCGTTCAAACAGACAGACAGACAGACAGACAGACAGACAAAAATTTTAAAAACGTGTGATTCGGTTATGGTAGCGTTCAAATAACCATATGAGCTTAATATGAGGTAGTTATTTCGATATTACAGACAGACACTTCAATTTTATTTATTAGTATAGATAATATAATAACGTGATATTATTTTAAGATTAAAAATTAAGTTCATTGTACCTAAAAGACAAAATATTAAATATTACATGACTATACGGATTGAGTTTTATTTTTATAAATTAATTATTTTACGAGTTTAGATAATTTTGAAACTTAGAAAATTAATAGGTAGGTATGGCTACTGTCAGCAATAATATTTTATTGGCAATCAGAAATATTTAAAACTAGATGATGCCCACGGCTTCGCCCGTGTGGATTTAGGTTTTTAAAAATCCCGTGGGAACTTTTGATTTTCCAGAACAAAAAGTAGCTTATCTGTAGAAACCCGTCCCCAAAACGGAAAAATCCCGTGGGATCCCCACGATTTCGGAATACAATTCCTTACAGCATCAGGGTTGAGGAGTTGGATATGTACGTACTCGAGTTCATTCAACAATAAAGTCTTTAATTGGTACCCCAATATCAATTTAAATAACCGAAAGTTTCTAAAACCCATTAGTTTTGGGGATTAGGTCCCCTACAGCATCAGGATTGAGGAGTTCGAATCCAAATTTTTTATAAAACAGGGTCGCAATGTTTCTCTATCGATTAAAAAAAAAATTACGCAAATCGGTTCAGAAATCTCGGAGATATCGGTGTACATAGGTAGAAAAACACAACTCCTCCTTTTTTGAAAGTCGGTTAAAAAAGTAGCCTATGTTACTCCCTGGTTAATTTTCTACTTGTATGTGAAGGTCCCGTCAAAATCGGTTCAGCCGTTCCGAAGATTAGCCCGTTCAAACAGACAGACAGTCAGACAGACAGACAGACAGACAGACAGACAGACAGACAGACAAAAATTTTAAAAACGTGTGATTCGGTTATGGTAGCGTTCAAATAACCATATGAGCTTAATATGAGGTAGTTATTTCAATATTACAGACAGACACTTCAATTTTATTTATTAGTATAGATGAGTCTATAAACCCACGATAAATAGGGTTTCACAGATAAGTTAGTAGGTCCCTTATATTATTACTAGAACAATTCATTTTAGCTAGCGATAGGCTATCAACGGAAAAAGACGTCTAAAACTCATCAATATTATATTTTAAAGTTACTCTAAAATTGTAATACATATAACATAAGTATTTTAGTATTGGAGGGATATAGGTAGAGTTTACAAAAATACGCTCAAATATAAGTAGGTATGTAATTCAAAACCTTATCCTTCTGGGTCCAACAGAGCAAGGGGAAAAAGGAAATCAAGCCATGGCAACTATCAAAGGTGTCCGATCATCCTGTCGGAGGACTTAGAGGGCATGCATAAAAAAAGGCACACACTTGGTTCACTTATAGGTATTTTAAAAAATACAGACGGGGCCGAACAGCGAAGGTGGTCGGAAAACATTGTCAAAAGCCGTTTAATTACATACCTGTATCCGTTTGTTTGCGCTGCCTCGGCACTAATAGCTGCTATTGAGTTACTGCACTGCAATTTGTTTGAACCACCGCGCGTCCCGATATTTATTGTTTTTGAGCAAACATACTCGTACCACCCTGGTCGCAGTCGCAACTTGCAGCCTAAATTGCAACCCTTTGTGCTTTTGCTTGGAAATGAAAATTTGCCATGGTAATTGAAAGTAATTTTACCTGGCTCCCTTCGATTAATGACTCTCGTAGATAATCAAAGCTGGCTCCCTACATTTTTTTTTACACACGAACAATCTAAGCAAGATAGTTTTCTTCAGAAATGTACTAAAATAACAAAAAAATGGCCGAGTCCAAGTAGGACTCGCACATGAAGGGTTCCGTACAGATTTAAATCCGTCCGGATTTAACATTATGTACAGCTATACTTTTTGAATACTTTCGTGAAAGAAACAAAGCATGGCGCTAGGCAGGTATAACAATATTTTGTACGGGGGCTTTTATTTTATTTCTATTATAAGTTGGTCAACACTCAACTAACTCTTTAACCTGTAAGTCTCACTTAGCTCTGATAATTTTCCTTTTAATTTCATTATACTTACAGGCCTTATAAATAGATATAAAAAATATAATGGTATAGCGAATGAAAGTAAGAAAAAATTTCGACTTCGAATTCTATATTTAAGTGTAAATAAACTCCAAATATAATTACTTAGTAGGCTTTGTTGTGATTTAGTAATCGCTGTGTACTTACTACTTACCTCAGTTAAGTATTTAGGTACTTATCTACTAAAAAGAAAGTTTGTATCGTCTAACAGCTAACTTGATCAATATACCTACCTATTTATGTACTCGTTGGTATGTATTTGTATTCCATGCAGGTATATCTAATTATCCGCTTCTTAAGGCCCGGTTGTCTTGCAACTTTAGGTATTTGCGCGCTACCTCAGCCCCCGCTATGTGCCTACTTATCGTAGTTAAAGACGCGCCGACGGACATCGAGTAGCGACCTCGTTCGAGCAATTCTTGCCACAGTATAGATAACTGTACAGTTTTACAACATATTTATTAATGAAATAAGAGACCAATGATGTTTATATTTTCTGTTTTGTTTTCTTCTAAAATTAACTCAACCATTATTTTAGATCTGTTTTGTTACCAGATCTATGTCATGTCTTTAGATATAAGAATAGAAGAATATTTTCATCCGAAAATATTGAACAGCATAGTTTTGAAAACTATATACCTTTTTCATTACGACGTTTCTACGCCAGTTTTTAAAAAAGAACTGCCACTTTGTCACGTGAGTTAGGTGTAGGAATATGTTTCATTTATCTATTTATATATCTATAAAACAGCGGTATAGCCTGCCCACAGCACTAAATATTCTACAGAAGACGCTCTAACAACGAGAAAAAATATATGCGCCTATTCTTATAGGGTACAAGCGGATACCGGCGACTTCGTTCGCGTGGATATTGGTTTTTAAAAATCCCGCGGGAATTCTATTCTTTTTGTTTTGCTCCTTTGAGCTCATGCCTTGCTAAAAACTGTTAAAAGTGGCGCAATCAAAAGGTGCATATCTTCTAGAGAAAGTCCCATCAAAATCGATCCATCGAATCTATACGTTCAAAGATTCCTGTACAATCCGGTTTCCCAGTTGTATAAAATATGGAGGGTTGTGATGGCTGTAATTTCTGAACTACAAAACCGATGACTTTAAAATGTTTACGGGATGATATTTAAAGTATTTCCTTTTTATTTTTATACCTGTTGCAGGTAAAATAATAGGGATAAATAAAAATGGGGTAAATAGGTACATACATGCATAATAAGTTCTGTATTTATAGAATATAAAAAAATAACTTTGAGTACCAACATTTAGGGGCTGTGGATTTGGCTGTGGATTTGATATAAGCGTTTAAAAATCTGACCACGTGAGCACATAGTGGTAAAAATAAGAAGTTTGAGTACCAACAACATGGGACTGCACCCTATAGTTTCGGAGATATAAGGTTTTAAAAATCTGACCACGTGAGCACATAGACATCGCGAAAATAAGAAGTTTGAGTACCAACAACATGGTGCTGCACCCTATAGTTTCGGAGATATAAGCTTTTAAAAATCTGACCACGGGATCACATAGACATCGCAAAAATAAGAAGTTTGAGTACCAACAACATGGGGCTGCACCCTATAGTTTCGGAGATATAAGCTTTTAAAAATCTGACCACGGGATCACATAGACATCGCGAAAATAAGAAGTTTGAGTACCAACAACATGGTGCTGCACCCTATAGTTTCGGCGATATAAGCTTTTAAAAATCTGACCACGGGATCACATAGACATCGCAAAAATAAGAAGTTTGAGTACCAACAACATGGGGCTGCACCTTATAGTTTCGGAGATATAAGCTTTTAAAAATCTGACCACGTGAGCATATAGACATCGCAAAAATAAGAAGTTTGAGTACCAACAACATGGGGCTGCACCTTATAGTTTCGGAGATATAAGCTTTTAAAAATCTGACCACGTGAGCATATAGACATCGCAAAAATAAGAAGTTTGAGTACCAACAACATGGGGCTGCACCTTATAGTTTCGGAGATATAAGCTTTTAAAAATCTGACCACGTGAGCACATAGACATCGCGAAAATAAGAAGTTTGAGTACCAACAACATGGTGCTGCACCCTATAGTTTCGGAGATATAAGCTTTTAAAAATCTGACCACGTGAGCATATAGACATCGCAAAAATAAGAAGTTTGAGTACCAACAACATGGGGCTGCACCTTATAGTTTCGGAGATATAAGCTTTTAAAAATCTGACCACGTGAGCACATAGACATCGCGAAAATAAGAAGTTTGAGTACCAACAACATGGTGCTGCACCCTATAGTTTCGGAGATATAAGCTTTTAAAAATCTGACCACGTGAGCATATAGACATCGCAAAAATAAGAAGTTTGAGTACCAACAACATGGGGCTGCACCTTATAGTTTCGGAGATATAAGCTTTTAAAAATCTGATCACGTGAGCATATAGACATCGCAAAAATAAGAAGTTTGAGTACCAACAACATGGGGCTGCACCTTATAGTTTCGGAGATATAAGCTTTTAAAAATCTGACCACGTGAGCAAAAATCAGATCATATAGACATTACTAAAATAAGATGTTTGAATATTTTAGTAATGTCTATATGTGATTTGATTTCTGATTTGAATCTATTTACTTCACCTGATCACTAATACTACAAGTATAAAGTTTTTCATTCCTTGTTCCCCATTCATTGTACGAGCCGCACCCGAGCCGTCGACAAATCCGTCATCGTCCATACTGAACTGTGGCGAGCCTTGCACGTATCTCTGCTGCTTGCTAACACCGCGCGCGTACCGTACCGCGCGACCGTATGTCAATAGTGTAAAGTTCATTATTCAGTGTGCGCCGGGCCTCGAGCTCACGGTCAAATAAAAAAAAACCCAAATTGGTCCACCCGTTTGAGCGCTACAGGGGAACAGACAGACAGACAGACACACACACACACGCGCGCGCACACACGCACACACACAGACACGTCAGACTTATAACACCCCTGTCCCCCCCGTCGATTTTGCGTCGGAGGTTCAAAATATAATATAATGGTCATACTGGTTACTGATACCTAAGTAGGTATACTGTGGTTACTTTAGTAAATATCATTATTTCAAAATCTCACATTTTCCTCTACTAACTTTTTATTACATACGTAACTCTATCTAAAAAGACACAAATTTACAAAATAATATTTATTATTACTAATTTAAAAAAAAATTATAACTAAATTAGAGAAATTACGAATATGAATCGCGGGGAGCGCGGCTGGCAAAAACTGACGCACGTCCTACCTCGATGAAGGCCTGTGAGCCACTGAGTACATGGCAAGAGCGTTGCGCGTGACCGTTTTATGCTAGAAATGGCTAGAATTTTTCTTGGATTTTTATTTAAAAAAAAAAAAGTCGTTGTAACTTATAGTAAATGCAATAAACTTTATTTAGATATAATTTTTATAAAATTTGGTGCAAAACTTTATACATAAAACTAGAAAAATGTAAAAAATCAGCATTTCTTCGGAATTTTTTATGATCGAGCAAAATCATACCTTTTGTGTTTTCAAACATTAAAATAAGTTGATAAAGAATTGATCTACAATATATATTTTTTTGGGCGCGTAAAAAAATCTTCCTCTTGATTTAAAACTCGTTGGAAAAGGGCCAAAATCGCCTAAAACAGGGAAAAGCGCCCCTTAAGTCCTCCATAAAAATTCATAAGACGCGTAATGAATACAAAATCGCTTCTCTAACAACCGAACACGTAATTGAAATGTAATTTTTTATGAATTTTAGGAACATCTGTCGAGCCACCCAAGTGGACGCTACGGGCGTCGAAACCTACCGTTCTTGCCAGCAATTTTAAAACTCGTTATTTTCTTAACAGTATATGATTTGGCGATTTTAATTGTTTCGAAATTCCCGTCTCGATTGAGAAATAAAACGTAAGTAGGTACCTACTTAACAATTCCCGCCACTTTGAATATGGTTATAGCCTGTACCTGTAACTCCTCAATATTCATGATGCATGCGTACCTACTAGGTATATGGGCTATAAATCTACTAACATAATAAGTATTGAGATACATTATTTACCAAGTAAAGACTAGGTAGGTATATAGGGTCTATGTCACTGAATTCTAACTCCTCAGTTTTATTTTAAGCCCTCGATTGCGACCTCACCTGTCAAGTAAGTGACGAATGACGAGTCTAAGGTGGTAGTTGGCTAACTTGGAAGTGTTACCGCATCGCGTTCTGTGCGGCATCGTACTGGAACGCTAAATCGCTTGGCGGCACGGCTTTGCCGGTAAGGTGGTAACTTGCTACGGCTGAAGCCTCCCACCAGTTCTGATGCTGCCCATATAACCATGAAGATGAAAGATTTATCGATATGAAATGATATTTGAGAAACTAATCGCTTTTATGTAAATTTTTTACACATTACACTTTTCAGTTGGTCAGTTAGGTACCTCATCATCATCATCATCATGATCAACCCATTACCGGCTCACTACACAGCACGGGTCTCTTCTCAGAGTGAGAAGGGTTTTGGCCATAGTCTACCACGCTGGCCAAGCGGATTGGCAGACTTCACACACCTTTGAGAACGTTATGAAGAACTCTCAGGCATGCAAGTTTCCCCACGATGTTTTCCTTCACCGTTAAAGCAAGTGATATGTATTTAAATACTTAAAACGCACATAACTCCGAAAAGTTAGAGGTGCGTGCCCCGGGATCGAACCCACGACCTCCGATTAGAAGTCGGTTGTCCTAACCACTAGGCTATCACAGCTTAGGTGCCTACTTAAGAGTTATTATCATTTGGAAAGCGATCGATGCCGCGGCTTTATTGCCGATCATTCAATCCAGGGAATGCGTGTAGGCATCGAGTTGCATATAACTTGAAGTTGTCAAGCGAATCGGCGTCCCTCATGCGGCTCTGAGTGACGGCTCCTCGTTACTGAAAGGTCGTTGCTTGCTCGGTGTGGTTCTTTTTTCTTGTCCGTCCGTGTCAGTGACGGGGGCCAATTAATCAGTGTTATGACGCGTGACACGACGTAATGAGAGTTCGAAATGGACTTTATGCAGCGTCCGTACAAACCGTCTACTATGAATGATACGATCGTAGGATCTGCTAGTAATTACGTTGATCGATTTGTTTCTGTGTCCGTATGAAGACGAGAAAAGATTTCGAGAGCACTAGGTACTTAGGTAGTATCTATTAAGATTAATTATTATAGTCAATAGAAACTCGACTAAGTACATAGTAAGTATACGGATTTAAATGAGAGTCACTTATGGGCTTATAGGGACTAAGTACCTACTTTAAAAAATACAACGAATATTAAGCCATGCTGAAAATGACTATAATATTCCCCTTTCCGGTTTCCCAAATACGATCCAAATACGATCGCTGCGCTATTGAGACATCATAAGAATAGAAAAATTTAAAAATAATAAGCAATTTATGCAAAGAATTTGATTACCAACTAATATTTTATGTTAAAAAGTTATAGAATCTATTCACATATCTGCCCACCCACCTGAAGATCTACCTCGAGGCCAATAAAATGGATATCATTATCATTCCGTGCACTGCACTAGCGGTGGTCTGAATTACGCGAGTTCCAACTTGTTTTTGTGCCACACTTTTTAGTCCATCCGAGTTGTGATAGAGTGTCTAGGTGGTCGCTGAGGGCGATCGCCAAACTTTTTTAAGACCACCTTGGGCGAATAATTCGCGTTACCTACATCGATGCCTTCTTCAAATGCCTGTAAGTAGGTACCTACTAGGTACATACCTATACGAGCATTTCTCAAATCATTTATAGGTAGTTTACGTCAAAAATTACAACTATTTGGGAGAACTGAAAATTAAATGTGTAATAAAATTAAACTGACCAATCATCAAAATCAAGATCGAATGAAAATCCTAGACTAGGTAGCCGGTAGGTACAAACTCTCATAAACTTCTCAAAAAATAAAATATTAATTTACATAACGTCTTATAAATCGAAAAAGCGCGACTCATTGTCACGTTCCGCGTAAGCCGAGCGCGAAGCACGAGCGGCCTAAACGTCATCATCATCATCATCATCACGTCATCGATGATTTCTTATCACGAATTATTATCGTCCGTAAACCGACTTTACAGACAACCAGTTTTTTTTTCTCAAAGCGTCTTTTCTTTTTAATTCTTCTTACACGCCTAGGTATCTATTTATGTGATAAAAAATTAGCGTAAGGGAACCCGAGATGGGGCACGTCCGCGTCAGGACTGAGGCGCGCACGTGCGGCGCAGTCAGTGCCGCGGTGGGTGGTGAATCTTCAATCTGTTGTTTTTTTTTTCTTGTCTAAGTTGACACGTGATCGCCATGTAAACAACCTCGGCGGTCCGGATTTATAGGACAACCCTACAACCCTAATAATACTAAGTTTTTGTACAGAGATCACGCCTCACGGCAGATGCCCGCAACACACGAGTAGTAAATCTACAGAGGGGAAGCTTCCACGTATAAGCGGCCCGCTGTAGGTATACTCACACAAACACACTCACCAACGGTTCACGGACGCGCGCTCGTTCCACTAACCGGTACAGTTGGTGACAAACATGCGCATATGTGTAGGTACTCTGTAGGTACTCTGTGCCCGCAAGTCGCAACTTTATATGATGATGTTTTTGGTAAGAAAATGATAGATAGTAAAAAATGTGCCATTTTCGACTGCTGAAAATCCCTATTTATTTTTAGATATTAGGTAAGTATTATTAAAGTAAATAAAACCGGCCAAATCCGAGTCAGACTCGCGCACCGAGGGTTCCGTACTCCACAAGTATAAGTACAATCTGTTTTTCATTAGTTTGTCTTAAAAGGTAAGGTGCCAATTTTATTAAGCTAGGCCTCTACATTGTATGAGCGCTCATACAACTCAGAGGTCTATCTTAATTGGTGTAACTGTGTATAGAACTGTGTATGGGGACACCCTTTAATGTCCAACTTTTTTATTTTTTGGAATTTTCCCTTTATTTGTGCTGTAAGGCCTGGCTTTTTGCCAAATTTCGTAATTCTAGGTCAACTAGAACTACCATTTAGGTTTTCGACCCAAAACCTATAGGATACTTCCGATTGACCTAGATTTGTCAATTTTGGTTAACAGCAAGGTCTTACAGAAAAGGGAAAATTCCGAAAAATAAAAAACGTTGAAAATTAAGGTAAATTTTGGTACTTACAAGTTTTCGTAAAAATCTAAATTTGCCCATGTGGCGACCACATCCCACATACGCGTTATACTAAATACCTAAATGTACATAAATTGTTTAATTTTAAGCCCGTAATTTAGGTATGTTTTGTAAATAGTTTCTCACGCCTGTTTTATCGTAAGCCCTAGTCATTAAGTTAGAAAATATTTTTACTTTGGGTTTTTACGATCTTTATTTTAGCTTTTATTATTTTGTATTGTTATTGTTTTTTATAATGCCGACTATTGTTTAAATGAATATTTTAAAGCTATTTCTCGTAATTCTGTAAATCTGTTTTCCTGTGTACCATTACTGTACCTATTATTGTTTTTATTTTATTATTTCTTTTTATTCCTTTCTGTTTTGGGTGTAGTTGCTTTTGTGTAGCACCTACGCTTTTTCCTTTGTAAGAGCCGACACCCACCCACCCAAGCCGAGACGTCTGCCACCTGATCGCCTTATAGCAGCTAAGAAGGAGTTTGATACGATGCTGAAGTTAGGTATTGCACAACCATCTAAGAGTCCGTGGGCTGCACCGCTTGTCATGGTACCGAAGCCACCGGTACGCGGTAAGCTGGAGTCACCCTCACCCTTCGGTATGCCTGAACCTGGAAATGCCATGACGGAGGAGCACCGACCTTGTGGTGATTATCGCCAGTTGAACGACCGGACGATACCTGATAAATACCCAGTGAGACATATTCAAGACTTTGCACAGTGCTTAAGTGGTAAAACAGTGTTTACAAAGTTAGACTTAGTGCGTGCGTTTAATCAAATACCTATCGCAGAGGACGATATACCAAAGACAGCTATAACTACGCCGTTCGGACTGTTTGAGTTTAAATATATGACATTCGGTCTTCGAAATGCGGCTCAAACGTTTCAACGATTTATGGACGAAGTGTTATGTGAATTAGACTTTTGTTATTGTTACATAGACGATATTTTAATCGCATCAAGTGACGAAGCCGAACATTTGAAACACTTAGAGACTGTATTTGATAGGTTAAGACAATACGGTGTTGTGATAAACCCGGCAAAGTGTGTATTCGGTCAAACCGAGATCGAGTTTTTAGGTTACCTAGTCTCAGCGGTAGGTACCCGACCACTACCTGAGAGAGTAGATGCGATACGTACGTTCCCGCTACCTGCCACCGCGAAAGAGTTGCGACGCTTCTTAGGTACGCTTAACTTTTATAGAAGGTTCATACCTAATGCAGCGGCTAGTCAAGCTAGCCTAAACGACCTCATAGGTAGTAAAAAAGGTAAAGCACCTATTATTTGGACGGATGAGGCCAGGCGGGACTTTGAAACGTGTAAACAAAGCCTTGCCGAAGCAGCATTGTTATCTCACCCGCTTATTAACGCCGATTTAGCTATTTTTTCGGACGCTTCGGAGAAAAAATAGGAGCAACTTTACAACAAAGAGTAGATAACAGTTGGCAACCTCTCGGATTCTTTTCAAAGAAATTGACTACAGCCCAACAGAAATATTCTGCATATGATCGTGAATTACTCGCGATATACGCTGCTGTCAAGTATTTTAGACATTATATCGAAGCGCGTCACTTTATTATCTTCACGGATCATAAACCTATTACCTACGCCTTTAGGAAGAAAGAGCAACAATGCACGCCTAGGCAATTCCGGTACTTAGATTTTATTGGTCAATTTACTACGGATATACGTCACGTTAGCGGAGAGCTAAATATCCCGGCTGATATGCTCTCACGTATCGAATCTATTCAAAGCGACATCGATTGGGAATCTCTCGCGGTTTCACAGAGAAACGACCCACAACTTAAGTCATTAATTGAAAACAATAGTTCGTCATTGCAGTTACGACTTATTCAATTACCCGGTAGCAACCAGCTTATCTATTGTGATGTTTCATCGCAGGTGGCGAGGCCTTATCTTACAGAGGCATTCAGAAAGACCGCGTTCCTTAAGCTACATGGGAATTCACACCCGGGCGGTAAAGCCACTACCAAACTTGTTTCTAAACGTTTTGTATGGCCGTCCATGAATTCAGATTGTAAACAGTGGGTTAGAGCTTGTTTAGATTGCCAACGATCTAAAGTAAGTCGACACGTCATTACCGCACCCGGAACGTTCGCGCCACCGTCGTCGCGCTTTGATCACGTACACATAGACATAATTGTTATGCCTTACTCTGAGGGATACCGGTATTGTTTAACTTGCGTTGACCGATTCTCCAGATGGCCGGAAGCTATTCCTATTGAAAACCAAGAGGCAGAGACTGTAGCTCACGCGTTTTATTCCAATTGGATTTCGCGTTTTGGAATCCCGTTAAATGTAACGACTGATCGAGGGCGGCAGTTTGAATCACATCTGTTTAGAGAACTTAATGCTCTAACAGGTACAAAGCATTTTAAGACTTGTGCGTATCACCCCTCGTCCAACGGTATGGTAGAACGTTTTCACCGCCAGCTGAAGAGTGCAATAAAATGTCACGACTCTAGGCACTCCAGTTGGACGAAAATTCTACCAACCGTAATGCTAGGCTAGGGCATCGTGGAAGGATGATTTACAAGCTACATCCGCGGAATTAGTATACGGACAGAGCCTACGCCTTCCCGGGGAATTCTTAACGGCCGGTAGATCACATAGTCCATCACCGAATGAGTTCGTTAAAGAGTTACGGAATAACTTTAATCAACTTAGACCTATTCCTGGTACGCATCACGGCCAGAAAAGTACCTTTGTTTATAAAGATCTAGCCACAACTGGACATGTTTTTGTGAGAAACGATACGGTAAAGGCGCCGTTACAGCAGCCGTACGATGGGCCATTTAGAGTAATTAGTAGGTCAAACAAAACTTTCGTAATAGATATTCGCGGCCGCGAGGTCACGGTATCTATCGATAGGCTCAAACCAGCGTACGTGTTGCGGGAACCGGAATTTCATCCCAACAGTAATGTAAACGATGATCCGCTTGAACTTTTCCTTCCTCGTAACCAACAACCTCGTGGTGTGAGCATCAATCATGATCCGGATTCAGACGCCGTGCCGGAGACGGTCCCTAACAGCGTAATGACAGATTCGGACGCGAACCTACAACGCGCGGCTCCACGCCGGTCTGGTAGACGCGTTCGTTTTCCCGATTACTACCAGGCTGGTTTCTCATGATTTTTCGTAATTCAGATCACTATAGTTCATTTTTAGTGTACATTTGTGTTTATTTTTTTTGTTTATCTGAATTACTGGTAAGGGGGTACCTGTGGCGACCACATCCCACATACGCGTTATACTAAATACCTAAATGTACATAAATTGTTTAATTTTAAGCCCGTAATTTAGGTATGTTTTGT